>CAUJNA010003341.1:262500-347500 GCA_963377175.1 Effrenium voratum
CGTTTTTCATTGCGGAGGAGTCCGGAGGAGTGGACCATGTTTTATAGTTTAACGAGCCGAGATCATGCCGTATTCCATCGGTCATATTGAGCATTTTTACACCCACTCAATCCCGCCACATCACAGGTGATAAGGTTTCGAAGAGCCAGTTTGATGTCCATTTTGTCAGGGTACAGGGGCTTCCCAAAAGGGAAAGTAGCCTTCCAAAGCCCTTCTGTGAACTTGAATGATTGTTGGATGCGCGGTAGCCCTTTCGGAATTACTTGAAGGGGAGGGACTGGCCAGGGTCAAGAAACAAAAACCGCCACTCCCCCTGCCTGAGCTCGCGAGGAGGACGAGCTCGTGGAGCGCTTCTTTGTGACGTTAAAGGAGTTCACCTCTTCCTTTGAGGCCAGCGATCCACGTGGGAGTAGGGAGGGATGGGGAGCGGGGGGCCTAAGTTCTTCTTTGTTTGTCGTTCGGGGGCGTGGTCTCGTATATCGTTTGCTGTTTGGGGGTGTGGGGGTGAGGGTTCTTTTCCTCGTTTGTTTGGGGGGAGGGGACTGGCAGGAGGGCCTTTGGAGCTTTGGTTGGAATTGGGCTTGCTGTTAGTCTGTTTCGGCTTGTGTATTTACCGAGATTTCTAGATACATGTTGCACAACTGGGCACTTCATTTGGAGGGTTTCAAATCTGGGTGTTTGCCTTTGGGCCCGTGATGTTGACTGTTCTAGGTTGGGTCAAATCGGGCGAAAGCAGGTTTGTCGCAAGGTAGCCGCAATGTTGCCCGCCAGTTGCCTCAGTTGCCTTTGTTTTCTGAAGATCGCACATCACACATGTGTTGTTTTATAACATCCCGTGCTCCACTTGCTTGCTGGGGGGACATCATCAATCAGCACTTCTGCGCTACATGTAAGATACATTGCAACATGCACCAGCTGATACAAGGTGCTCCCCATGAAAGTCTAGCCCCATTGCGCCATCAATTGAATGGCCAGTATTCACCATATGTTCCCGCTGTGTCTCCTGAAATTGTGAGCGGTCCTTACCAGGAGGATTTCAACACTGTTGCCCTGTTGCTTGGACTCTATGCGAGGTTTTGAAACGACGCCCTGAGCCCAAGTCAATCCACATGAGTCCAAAGGAGTGAGGCGAATTAACCCATCCCTAACCGACATCTAGCCAAAGAGGGGCCTGGAGAGAGTCCGTTGCAAGGCCTGCTGGCGCGAGGTGCTTGCCTGGGCACCTGGAGAGGGAACTCCTCGGATCAGAGGGCCTTGAAGGCTTCGCAGATCCTCCCATTGGAGTTGTGTAGCAACGTTGCTTTGTTTTTATGTGTTGCTCTTTAGATGGATGGGTCTGAGAGACAGATCAAACGCCTGATCCCATGGCTCTCTTCGACAACAGGCGCGAAGTGTCAGCGTCTATTGCTTCCCCAAGGCATGGCGTGCTTTGATCCATAGGGAACTCCACACATGCAGACTCATGAGGAGAGTGAATGAGGCAGATGCTATGGGAAGCCCAGCCCTAGTTGGTGGTTTGGATTGGTTCGGGGATTGGAAATAGAGTGGTTCTTGTAGAGAATAAAGGGGGAAACTACCTGGTAACCACCAAACCACCAAACCACCAATCCAAACACCAAGGGAAGACACATTGCAGGTGCCATTTTTGTTGGGTGGGAGGAGGGGGAAGAGGGGATGCATACATGCTGGAGGTTCCATGATGAAAGATGATTTGGCAGTGGGTCAAAACCAATGGTAGCATTTTGGGGTAGGTGCACCACCCATTTTGGTCTATTTTAGTGGGGATTGAATCGGATGTTCACTGGGGGCACGATTTGGATTTTGACCCATGGCCATTTACTTCCATGTACTCTGAGGAGCAGCCAAAGAAGTTGCGGCTGGATCCTGCAGTGAGTCACCGCCTAAGAAGCTGGTGGAGCTTGCCAAGACTTCAGAAAGTTTCTCATGAGGGATGAGCCGGCAAGTGTTTCAGCATCTTTGATTGGGCTTGGCTTGGGACCCAACTGATTTCTTGACTCTTATTGAATGCTTAGTCAACTTCCTTGTAAAAATTCGCTACTAATAGCGAAACACTGGCTACTAACGTAAATATGAAGTTTAATCACGATTGACACACACCTCATTGCGTAAAAATCAAGGTCTTCATTGCACAAACAAGGTGGGTTTTCTCCTTGGTTGTCCCGTTCCTTCACTCGTCAGCTGGTTGGTTCATCAAAGGCCTCCAGGAACGGCCGGCTGTGAGGTGCGTCCCTGGCTCGCGAGCCTGGCGCTGAGAGATGCTTGGCCAATAGGACTCGCCAGGTCAATGAGGTCGTTGGCTTGGCGCATCCTTTGGGGCTTGCAAACAATGGCATCCTCACGGAGCACGTAGAAGGCCTTTTTTAAAACCTGAATAAGAGCCAATTTGGGCTCCCTGCCTCCCCAACCAGGCCCCATGAGATACAAGAAGAGGCTTAAGGCAGGCAGTGCCATTTTCTTCATGCCTGTGCGTGAAGCTTTGCTAGTCTGTTGGATTTATTTACACTTGACAAGGTGTCCTAAAGGTTATGTGTTTGGGTTTCACTGGAGTGAACTAGACTTGGAGGATCTCTTGAACTTTAAGGTTTGCTGTTCTGGGTGTCAGTGAGGAAGCAGCGGACCCGATCAATCTTTTGGCCTTCGCCATTCTCTGTGCGATTTCTTTGGAGAGGCTGTTGTTTGTGCAACCCCAAATTCAGCACTCGCACTCCCTAAATTCATGTGCAATGTGGCACAGGTGGTGTGGGGGGTTGCGCTTTTCGGAGATCCGGGTTTGCGGGCAGAACAAAATCCCGGTATGCGAGGCCGGGCCGCACTGGCAGCCCGAAGCTTACCACCAAGGCGAGTGCGGAGTCTGAGTCGCCAAATTGCGGGGTGACCCACTCGTGACGTATTGGAACTTGCGGCCGTATGGGTGAGCAAGAGATGAGACAATGGCGTAAGCAGCTACAACATGAAATCACCATCGACTGGTTGGGGTATGTGCACATTCGCTCCACGCAGAGGCTGCCCGCTGTATTGCACTGTATTGCTGCATTGCTACACTACTGTATTAGTGTACATTGGTATTACTTTGTAAGGCCAGGTATTGAAATTGAAATCACAACCAAACAACCTCCTGCGAAATTGAAACAATGGTCAGCCGTGAACGCTTGTTGCGGGCCGAAGTTTCTTCTGCGCTGCTTTCGTCCATGTAGCCGACGCTTGTGTAGCAAATTTGCACATATTGATTGAATGCTATTGCGTTTTCTAACACGTTGAGCAGGTCCTATGTTAGTAGCAGAGCCTACTGATGAACACACCAGTCGGGATAGATGAAACCCTATGAAGTTTGTGAAAAAGCCACCTACCCGGTGTAGATGTAGTCCATGCACGGTATTCCTCCCTGCTCCAGGCGCCAAAGGAGGAGAAGGCAGATGATGCAGGCAGAGGGATGGTGCGAACTTCTGACACGTGAGGCTTCTTTCAGCCTTAGCAACTTCTGGCGCCTTGATGTTTCTTGATGCTTTTCATGCATCAAATCCAGAGAGGAGATTGGTCAGAGAGAAATATGCAAGGCAGCACGCGAGTAGCGCTGAAGTTTGCATTGCTAGACTGCTAGAACTTCTGGTGGTTTGAAGTTGCCTTGCAGGTTGGAGTAGATGAATCGTAGCGACCCGAGGTATAATGCGACTTTATGGATCAAAAAGGCATCGTTCTTTTGGATTAAGATTACTTGATTCAGGCCGGCGACTTATGCGAAACGAGCAACCCAAATCGATCACTCTGACCGCAACTTGTTGGGCCAACATTACGAGTCTCACGCACAAATCAATGTCCACATGGTCATCCTTAAGAAACTTAAGAGTCTTTTGGTCGTGCCCAGCCGCATTGCTCGTTCATGCGAGCTGACCAACATTGCTTTGTGCTTCAGGCTTTGCAACACTGATGTCCAGCGGGTAGATATCGGGACCGGAGCTGTACGGAAGTTTTAAGATCGTTTGTTCTTTGGGCGAGAGACAGCCAACAAACCCATCCGTTGCCACACAGAAATTCGGATATTTTCAATCAGTAGGTGGGTAGAACTTATTTGGTTCATGTTGAGCGTCTCATATGCACTGTTGGGCCGGACGACATCTTTAATATAAAAAGGGATTGGCTATGTTCACCACATGCCGCTGAAGTGCATACATTTGACGGCTACAGCACTGCCATGAGCTATGAACTATGTCTCCTCCAAGGGGCAGGGACCAGGTTGATACTGAGCAACGGGCAATGTTTTCAGTTGGAGAGGACGCAGGGCCACTCGCCGATTTGCTACAACCAGAGGGACAGATCGGGGTACCCAAAAGTGGTCGGACCCCTCCAACAGGTTTTTTTCCTCTTTCGTGTCCGGGGGCTTTCCACAGTTGTTTGAGATTCGCTCCGGTGGAAGCATAGGTCCCCAGCCGGCCCAAAGCCAAGCCCGGGCTTTGGGGATTAGAGCGCAACTTGAGGGACACTTCACATATTAAAAGGGCCCCTTGGACATGTGCCTTACCGGTTCAAGCAAACGTGTTCCGACCGTTTGCACGGGACGATGTGTGTAGCATCCTGAAGGAACCCATGTGTTAGGACCCAATTGCGGCTAAGGCACACAACACGAGTGGAACCCGAGTGCCCTCTCGGCCACAGGGAGTTGTCCTTTCGAGGTCGCCCGATTTGATTCGTTGCGCAGCCAGCTGCGCCCAAGCGCAGGCCCGGGCCCGGTGCCGGGCCCTGGCCCGCGGCCGAAGTGCGGCATCGGCAGCCTGGCCTCCGAGGCGCAGCCGAAAGAATCCAATCGGGGTGCATCGACTCAGGCTCAAGCGAGATCACAGGCTCAAGCGATTGACTGAGGGATCTCGCATGATGGTTTAAAGGAGTGACAGGGGATAGTATCCCAAGGAAGAGATGATGTGTATGCGCGTGGTGCAAGCTCCGGCGGTCACCACCATTTGTGTTAACTTCGCATCTTGCCCATACCGCACTTCGGCAGAAGCTGCTACCCTAAGCCCAGCACGCCAGCTTTGAAGTCTTGAGATCCTTCCAGGAAGGAGATCAATTTCCGTTGCAACGTGCTGCACGGGGGGCCACAGCTCGACACTTGCAATTTGGCCTGCGTGTGTAGCAAGCAGCAGATGCCACCTAATAAGACAACTTGCAGCAAACCCTGCCAGCAAAAGTTTCACGCCGAACTTGAAATTGGTCCTGCAGCTCTGCAGAGTCATTGCACCAGAAGAGGCTGGTGAGAAGGAGCCGATGCCCGTCCTCTCAGCCAATACTATCCAACACTGACTGGCCCCAGTCTGGCCAGAGACCTCTCGCGCCGACAACTTAGCTGCCTGCGGAATAGCCTGCCAAACTCCAGAGCTCGCACCTTATGGTGCAGACAACTTTCAACTTGCTCAAAGCGCACTACAGGTGGCCGGCCATGAAGGTGATGGTGATTGTAGCAACATTTGCATGGGCAGCCACCCTTCGCTTGGCACGCTAGCCTGCATGATTCGCGTTGGCAATTAGATGTCTCGGCGACGCAGTGCGACCAGTGGTCAGTAAATGTCAATGAGCATTCTTTGCACAACGTGGAATACAACTGCGTGGATCCCAGAGACTGCGCAGCGGAGGTGACACTGTGAATAACTGTCTCATCCCCATCCAAACTGGCAGCGGTGGACAGCGAACACCCTGCTGGAAAGGCCATGGGCAGCAAACGATTTGCATAACAGTTCCGCGTGATTCAGTTCACAATGCACCTGTCCTTCATGGAGTGCTGTGAGACACAGTCAGGGATGCTGCTACCCTTGATGGACAAGTCGGCTGGGTTCGCGCGGGTGATAGGTGGGCCACCAAACCTCTCCAAGTGGTAACCCACATTTTAGGGGACCACGAGTTTGAGAAGACCCATACGTGACATCTGTGGCCGGGCTCGGGGGTGTCGGGTTCGGGGTGGTTTTCAGGGACACGGTGGCTACTTTTGGGGATGCCTGGCTCAGATTCACGGCCAAGTGCGCTACCTTGGCGGATGGGGTGTTTCCCGCAAAAAGTGAAGGATCCCCTGAAGCGGGGCAAGGCATGGGAGCACACCGGGCTGTAGAAAATCCAGGTCGTCCTCTAGTTCAATTCGCGTTTCAACGCATTTTCTGCAGTTACTCAAGTAGCGTATATAGTCATTTGCCATTGGTATGCTTCCAGACAGGTGAAGCTGGAGGATGACGTTTGGAAGTTCCAACCGACATCCCTTGCCATGTCCTGCAGGAACTCAATAGTGGATGAGTATAGGGATCTCCCTGCGAAGGACAGGCAGGTTTTCATCACACATCGTAGTACAGTTGACGAGTTGACGACCGTCCAGGCCCAACATGGTATGAGTCGTGTCAGGATCAAACTCAGTCTGATCCGAAGGTAAACGCTGAGCAATAACGGCGACACGCATCTTCCAACTCCTTCAGTCACAGGACCTCGAATCCTGGCTGATCCAGCGACTCTAAGCCACAGGTGTTCTTTTTAGGCAGTCTTAGTAAGAAACAGACGCCGCTGGTTTAGACTTTTTTTCCATGAAGTCATCCAAATGAAGACCGTGTTTTTGCGCCACGAGAGCAGAACCACCAATTTGGCGGCCCTGCTTCGCAGAGACCCCAGGCGTGGTGCACAGCGATCCCTGCGCGATTCCCTTTTAGTCCTGCATCTTGAGCACGCAAAGACATGCGGGGGGCAATCAACTCTAAGAAACAAACCACATAAACCAATGAAACTAGAAAATCCCAAATACAAACACCACAGCCCACCGACCAACAACCAAGCAACCAAGCAAGCAACCATTCAAGCAACCAACAAACAAAACAAACAAGGTCACAGACAAACAAACAAACAAACAATCAATCAAACAAAACAAGCAGACACAACAACCAACCAACCAGCCAGCGAGCCAGCCAGCCCGCCCGCCCGCCAGCCAGCCAGCCAGCGAGCAAGCCCGCCCGCCCGCCAGCCAGCCAGCCAGCCAACCAACCAACCAACTAACAAAAAGCAACGAAACAAACAAAAACCAACCCAAACCAACCCAAACCAACCCAAACCAACCCAAGCCAACCCAAACCAACCCAAATCAAGAAAGAGTCCAACCCAAAACAACCAAATTCAGCCAAACCAGCCAAAACCAATCCACATCAACCAAATTAAACCAACAACCAAAACCAGCCCAAGCCAACCAACCAAACAAAGCCAAACAAAACCAAACAAAGCCAAACAAAGCCAACAAACCAACCCAAACCCAACCAAACGGCACTTCAAACGCCCATAGTTTCCGGAGGCCGCGGCCATGCGCCGGCGATCGCAGCCCGCGCGGCCCGCAGCCTTCATGGCGGAGCTGTGCAAAGGCGCCAAGCGGCTTGCGGCGTTGGTTGGTTTGGGTTGGTTTGGGTTGGTTTTGGTAGGTGTTGGTTGGTGAGTGTTGTTTGGAATCGCAGTGATTTGATTCAATTCGGTGTAGCCTGTTGGGAATGGTTTGCTTTCACCACAAGGTTGGAAACGACAATTGTTGGAAGGCTTCAAGGGGAAAGCCGAATCAATGCCAGCGTTTTAAGGGCGCCCTCAGTTTCGGACGCCCAAAACAAGTTGCGGTTGGTTTGCTTGCAGAGTCCCAAGAAAAGAATGCAGGACAGTTGCCAATTGGAGAACTTGTTTTTGCGGGATTTTCCGTGTGTGTGTGTCACATGTGTGTGGCGGGCTGTGTGTTCTCAGCGGGAACCCTGGTAGACCGTCTGCTTAAGAGGTCGCCGAGTCTGGTAAGGAATGTTCCTGAAGAACGCTCTTCTGCTCCCCTTTGCCAATTCACCAGTGAAAGTTGCCAAGGTCATACGGTTTATCATTTTGTTGGCAAGCAGTGAGGGATAGTTGCTTCCTTGCCCATACCATAGTTTCAGGGTTGAGTCTTCTGCATGGACTCTAAGAGTGACTAGCAAGACTTGCGCACAGCATGTTTCTTGATGCCTTCGGGACCTGCAATGCTTTGCCTTGGGTGACACAGGCTCGAATTTTGCCGTTGTCTTTGATATTTCAGTTGTTGTTGTCCAATCCTGTCTCAGGCACGCCCTCGCAGAGCACAGGTGTTTGGGCGGGGAGGGGGCAGCTGAAAATGAGGCATGAAGGAGCGCCGGGATGCGGCAGCGGAGCTGGATTGAGCCATGCGCTGGAAGGGCGGGCTAGTGCAAGTGAGCTGAGAGCATCAAGAGGTGGCAGGTTGCCCTGTCCATTGGAGCCTCAAGCCAGCAGTGCGAGCAGAAACGAGTCCGCAATAGCGAGGACAACCTGCTTTACCTGAAGACGCCTCAAGCTGAATTAATGGGATTCATGGCATCAAGCCTGACTAACAGATCCTCACAAAAGCAAGATCAAGTGGGCAGCGGGGAAGGGTGCCGTTCCGAATGTGTCAGGATAGCGCTTGGCGTTGGAAGAACGAACCCACTTGGCGGTTTGAACAGGGCGACAACTGCACGCAGATGGTTTGAGGCACGCCCAAGGCTAGTTAAATCCAAACAGAGTTGCGAGCCGCAAGGTACAAGTCAACCGTGTCAGCTCCGCTTTGCAAAGCGGAGAGGGGTTGATGCAAATAATTCGTTTTCAGGATGAAGTTGCATGTCCAGTTTGGGGATCGATCTGAGGGAGACCAGGTTGTAGTTCTGTCATCCTCTGAAAAGATTTGGTGCCAGCATCAAGCATCCCTGAGGTTTGTATCAAAGCATGCACTGTCGGAAGAGTATCTGGAAAGTTTTGCTCAGAAAGCTTTGCAGCATTTGATTTAAAAGTCGGGTGTTCCAAATGCTGCCATGTGCGTGTACAGACCTCGCTCTCGGAATCCATTTGGCGAACAACTGACGCCGCAAAGCCAGGCTGTCGAGTGCCTTCGGACAGCTAGGTGACCACACATTCGCTTGTATGGGACACAGTTAGGTGAAAGAAGATGGCACACACCTTTTCGTGCAGTGTATAGTCATCCCCTTCACCTATACCTACATAAGGGATGCGTGCCATTTTTCACCCTGGTGTGCGGATTCTCCACAATCAAGCTTTGGCATCGGGTCAGAATCATTACAGTGGTAGAGCGGAAAATGCGTTATTTGAAAAAGCCCAGACATAATGCACCCTGTTCAGAATCAGGGCATTGGTCCAGCATTCCCATCATCAAGCTGAACTGTTTTGTAAGTCGAGGTTGAACCAGAACGGCTTTTGACACTTTGACCTGCATGATTGCAGCTCACTCAGATGACAAAGAGGTAATAGTCTTGTACTGGCAGCAGCGTTGACTTATCTTGAGACGCATTGTGATTTGGAACGTTTTCTAACAGGCTCACTGGGCTTCCTTGGGCAGACCATGCGTTGGCCATTGGCCTTGTGTAACGTTTCTTGCCTGGAACCAAGGATGCACTACCATGAACTTGTTGGAAAGGCTTCGAACAAATTTGCAGAGTTTTAGGCTTTGCTTGTTCTGAATGCATTGAGTCCCAGCTTCATGTTGGGGGATGATCCTGAAACAAATGGTTTTTCCTGCATGGATACCCCGCGGCAGCAAGACAGATGGCCGCTTTTGGCACTATTTGAAGGTCAGCTCCTCCAAGGTAAAATTAGCGGGTGAGTCTGACAGCGCACACATACACACATACACATACACACACACACACACACTCCTTCTCAGCGCCTGCACACAATTCGCGTCCCTATTCTTGTGACCTCGCACCCTGGTTTGGTTTGGGGCGTGAGTTGCAAGACCCCCTGCTTCCTCACCCCCTGGTCAACCTCCCCACCCCTTGCCTAAAGGCGCGAGCCAAATGTGCTAGCTGTCAATGTAGATGTTTGCCTCTGTCTCAAATCCTCAAGGGGTTTTGCCAGCTCGCGCATTTTTTGCACACTTCACACCTTTCTGAAGCCTTGAGTCAGCCATGCGAATCGCGTGAACCCCCACAACCGCGCTTCATCCGAAGCCTTGGCCGTCTCCCAAACTAGTGCCGAAATCCATTTCTTCCATTTGCTCTCCAGAGTATGTGTTATTTTCCCTTGTTGGTTTTGAAGGGAATTTATCACTACCGGGCATACTTGTTTTTTTGGAGGGGAGTTTTGCTCAGCAGAATCTGCGGCCAACCTTGGTGCCTGTGCAGCCCCCATGGACCATTCTGTCAAGCGACCAAGCAGCTGCTTCACGTAGGGTTGGACAAATTCGGTGGATTCCTTACGGCCCCCGGTGGCTCTTGCCGTGATTTGGAAGTGGGCAGTTAGTGCCTGGCTGCCGCTTTCTCCATTCTTTATGTTGTCCATGTTTGCGGTCTGAGCATTCTCCACGGCCCATTTCTCGAACGCGCCTGGCTTTGGGATAGACTTAGTTGGCCCCTCGCTCGAGGTGGCTGCTCGCCTCTCAGCAGTCTTGCCTTCCATTGAAGCTGGGCCTGGCCGACCGGCGTGAAGGTGGATGTGAAAGAAGTCTCGCAAGACAAATCACAGGACCGAGTTACCCTCCCTCAAGCGAGCACGGAAGCTTTCAGAAGGCCACTCTAACTAGAGCCGTGTCTTCCAATCGGCCATTAAGTCCCGAGGGCAAGCTTTGTTTGGTGTTCCTAGCCCAGACGCTCGATGAATCATGAGCCAACCTACTATGATACGTTGCCAAAATAGTTGCCTTACCTGGTGGCGGACTGTTATTTTTGTCAGCCCCCCGCCTTCAGACAAGAAACTCGGAGCAGTTGATGACTCTTTCTTGTAGCAGGGCTCAACCTGACAAATTGTTGCTCCATATATGCCCAATACGCTTGTACAGGTTGTGCGACTCTGTCTTTTGGCTCAAGTAAAAGTCCGCTCCGCAGCGGACCTAGAGCTGAGTAAGATACTTTTCATGGTAGCGGGAGCCGGTGCTGATCCAGGCAGAAGAAGCATCTGGTACTTCGGTTCACGCCGAAAGGCGCGAAAGGCGCCACGGGCGCGAAGGGCGCCAAGGACCGCGGGAGGTCCAGGACCAGGGAGATTCCTCCCTGGCGCAGAGGAGCTTCAGCCGGGAAAAGGGACCGGCAGGCTCCAGCGGCTGAGGAAGCCCGCAGAGAAGAAAGGGCTAGAGGAGGAGCCGGAGGAGCCAGCTCCGGAGGAGCCTAAGAAGGAGTTCAAGGAGCTTGAGAGCAAGGAGCCAAAGCCGGCGGCTTTGGACGATTCGGATTGGGTGAGTGGAAGCCCAGGTACGACCCCTATCCGAACGAGGTGAGAGAGCAGCATCCGGAGGCTAGCAGCAGCAGAGCTATCACCCGCCGGCTGGTAAAGCCAGAAAGGACAAGAGCAAGGCCAAGGGCAAAGGTAAGCCCTCGCATTTGCGACCTCGGAGGAGCAAGAAGGGCACCTACCACGACCGGTCCGTGAAGTTCGGTGAGGCTCCATCCCAGCAGTTGCGTGGGGAGATTAAGCGCTTCAGGAGCGAGCGCGGCGTGGAGTTTGACGAAGAGGAGCAGGTTGAGGAGCAAGAAGCACCTGCTGAACCGGACGTAAGGCCGAGGAGCCCAAGCCGCTCGCCGCAGAAGAAGCGCAGGGTACAAAGGGCACTCATCCGCCGCAGAGAGCCCAGCTCCACATCTGAGGAGCGACCGGCAGCCCCGACAAGGACAGGGCTTCCTGTATTGCTGGAGGTGGTTATGAGGCCCGTGCGCTCAGTCGGATCATCACGGTGCGTCCGCTGCTGCAGAGGGACAGCCTGAACAACCCGTGCAGCTCCTGTGACGAGGGGGCAGAGCACTGCGCCCGGTGCCCCGCCTACCCTGCTGCAGACCAGGCCCAAGCACGGCCCGAGGCCACCCTTGCTGAAGGCCACACCAACTCCATTTTTGCTACAGCCGGCCAGCAAGGCCGTGGCTGGCAAGGAGGAGAAGAAGAAAGGTGGTGGCGAAAGAGAAGGAGGTCCTCTACCACCTCCGGCCTACCCTCCCGACGGGTCAGAGGAGACGGCTGAGGAGAGACCGGAGGAATCGCCCCGAGATACGGAGGCAGAGGAGAAGAAGCCTGTACCACCTAAGCTGGCCTCCTCAATCAGCCCCGGCCTACTTCTCGACGTTTGAGTCGGAGGAAGAGTCACCGATTCTTCGTACAGAGGAGGCTACGCCCTTGCCGGACGTGTAAAGATGGCGAGTCCGGAAGAGATGGCCCAGCTCAGGGCCACTGTGACCAATTGCTCGAGGAAAATAGAGCGCTGCGAGATTTGGCGCAGTCGTTGAGGAAAGATGAACCTAGGAGGCTTCTTGTTGACGCAAAAGGGATTGGTAAACCGCAGCACTTCCACAATGAAGAGCAAGGTTTCCGGAGAAGGGTCCGGACGGTCAACAACCTTGTCACCAGCATTTTCAGGAAGGAATTTGAAGCCGTGCTGGAGTGGTGCCTCGATCAGGATGAGGAGATCAGCATTGAAGCGCTAGAGGCGAAGCACGGGGAACCGGACGGTGTGTCCGGGCCGGCTGACAAGGGAGACCAGTTGTTCCGACTTCTTTCATCCTTGACCCATGGTGAGTCAGAAGACATCGTCATTGGTTCCAAATCAGGGTACGAAGCATGGAGGAAGTTGCACAAAAGATGGAACCCCCTTACGGCAGGAAGAGAGAGGAACATTCTCCGAGCTGTCTTGAATCCCGAACGGGTTAAATCTTGGGATTCAGTAAGGGCAGCGATCGAACAGCTGGACGATCTTGTCCGGAGGGCAAGCCTTATTCGAAGATTTTCAAGTTCCCATCTCTGTAGTGGTAGAATCAGACGCCACTGCTGCTAAGGGTACTGTAAATAGGATCGGGTTAGGCAAAGCTAGACATATCCAGACCAGATATCTCTGGCTCCAGGAACGAGTAGGAATGGACCACCTTAAGGTCATTCATGTCCCAGGCAAGCGCAACCGCGCCGTCATGCTTACTAAGAGCGTGCCTGGTGTACAGATGGAAGAGACTCTGCGTAGATCAGGATACGTTTTCTTGGTCGAACGCAGGGTCCCTGGTCCAGGCTCCGCTACGAGTTCTTGGGAGTTTGCTGTGCGGGTTGCGCGACCCTGTGTTTTGGCTCAAGTAAAAGTCCGCTCCGCAGCGGACCTAGAGCTGAGTAAGATACTTTTCACAACCACCACTTCAGGTTGCAACCATTGTAGCGTTCGGTCACTTAGGCAACTTGTGACATCAGTGTACATCCCGTAGATTTTAGCCCCCATCATTTGTAGAGGATTGGGCAGGTTCCGTGAAGCATTTTGACAGTACGCGTAGAACGACAAACTGTGAATTCTGACGTCATGGCCGGTGCTGATGAATGCTGACCCATTCAAGCCAGACAGTTGCTTGGACCCATTTCCTTTGTGGATGCCCCTTGAAAGTCATACCCCCAACTCTCAGCGGTTCCTTGCCCGCTCCATCCTTGTGGCCAGGGAAAATGTTCCTGGGAGTTGCGCCAATACCTTGCCGCCGATCGACACAAGCCGTGCTCATTTGTTTTTGCTTTGGTATCCTCCCAGAAAGGTCTGACGTGTGATAAGCTTTTGTGTGGCCTTCCCCACTCGCAGAACTATATGATGAGCCCTCTATCTTTCGCGGGGCGAAGGGCTCGCCGCATGGCCGGGCCACAGCGGGTGTACAAAGGATTGGGTTGGGTGCCAACCCGCAATGGGGCACTGCCGAAGATCCATGGCCTGGCCGTTGAATCGGAGCTGATTCCGTGAACCCAAAACACCTTCAAGGTGCTGAACTCATTCGTGTCTTTCGTTTTGTGGCTGAACCCAAATCAAAAGCAGCGAGGGTTGCGGCTTTGAACTAGTATATAGGTTTCCCGAACCATGTTTTCTGGTGTTGCGACAGCGCATTGAACATCTAAAACGAAATGAGGACGAGCGGAAGGCAGTTGTTCCCCCTTTAAACCAGCCAACCTGGTGCTGGAAGCACGTTGTTTTTAGTTTCATGCATAAATTCCAGAATTGGCGCAGGGCTTTGAGACCGCGGATTTGTTTGGTGGCGTCATCGGATCTGCCATAGCAAGCAGCTGTGGCCACTGCAAACTGATCAAGGCATTGATGCATGTTGATTCATGCAACTATTCGCCGGACTTGGAAACACCAGTGGGGCAACTCAACTCAGCGATGTCCTCAGCAAATGCTGCCCAACGGCCTTGGCCAAGGCAGCCAAAGCAATCTCTCCTTCAGGCGACCGCATGGATGAAGCGCTGCAGAAGCAAAGACGGGTGTTGGGTGCTTTCTTGCATGCACTGTTCCACATATCGCGGTAATCACACGACTTCCACCCGTTCCCTTGACTTGCTGGTTCTAAGCAGGGAATGAGGGAATGACCCCCTAAAAATCATCCCCCGTGGTTTCCTCTAAGGGAATCCCCAAACGGTTCATTCCCAACACCCGGAAGGTCATTCCCTACCTCTCGCAGCCGCAAGTTGAAGAAGGAAGGAGGAGGCTTATTCATTGAAGCATGCCCACTTGAACAGCCAATTCCAGGCGCGATGATCACCTTCTTTTTGCCCAGAACATGCATGCTGCGTCGACTCGGTGCGCAAAGTCTGATCAAGGAAGGTCCGGAATCAAGTTTGGATGTGTCTGTTTTAGGAGATCCGCCAAAACGTGTTTTTTCCAAATGGTTTCCCTTCAACACCATCAAAAAAGCTACCAACTCAACAAAAAAAGAAGACCTGCCTAGTTGGACCCTATCGAAAGGCACGCGGCTCAAGGCCTTCGCTTCAAAAAGAATGCTTGAGCCATAGTGCATGGGTTAAATGCTTTTAAATGTCTAAACCAAGCGATGCAGCAGTCCACACAGTTTTCGCACTTTCTATTTGAAGCTTCTGTCAGAGATGAGAAGCGATGGATTGCCTTTCTTTTGCAACCGCCCCTCGCAATGTGCAAGCCGCTCTCAAAAGCCATGGTGGTTATAGTTATTTAAAGAAGATGGACAAGGAGACCCTCAAATTGTCAGGTATGAAGGTGGGCCAACTTGCAATATGTGGATTTGCTTCAACCAGCTTTGCAAAGTTGGTTTCATGTCAAGTTCGCTTGGAGACCAGCAAGAGAGTTTAAAGGCCAACTGCCATACCCCAAATGGACATACCCAAAATTAGTGATTCTACATTTGTTATACAGGGAACATACCCCAAGATCAACCCCTATATAATGCCTTTAGGTGGGGTATGTTCATTTGGGGTATGTAAGTTGGCCCTAGCAGAGAGGCTTCCCATTTCTTGTTTGCGGGTGTCTGTACCCAGACATCATTGTGTAATACAATAACGCCGCTCACTCACCCCTTTTGAACTTTGCAGCGCATACGCATTTAGCCCTTCTTGGACTAAGGATTGAAAAAAAGGCTGCGCCCTCTTAGCGCGAGCAAGAGGGGTGGAACGTCTTGTATCCGAGGTCCGAAGCTGGCGAGGTCTGCGAATGTTTTGTTTCGTGGTCGGTTTCTGCAACTGCCGTCGCACTGAACAGCCTATGGGCAGCCAGGCCGAGAGGAAGCCGCCGGCAGAGGGATGGGGAGCAAAGGCGCGCGCAGACGCGCAAGCGGAGACCCCGAGTTGACTTGACCCGAAGATATGGGGGTAGATCGATTTATGTTCCTGGCTCCCAAAATGAGAGTGGGTAACATCTCCATCTCCAAATGAGAAGTGTTCATCCCACGTTTGATCAACCCCCAAATGGGTGGCAGGCCTTGTTTTGGAGTTGGTTTCTTTGTTTTGTGCTTCTTAAATGACAACCAGCATTTTTGTGGCCCCCCTAAAAAACCCACACCCACAAAGGTCCCTCTACATCAGACTGAGGTAAGAGGAGCGTCATGTAAATCGTCCGAACGCACCCGCTCAGTTGATGCGGGGGAACTGGTGGATCTCGCCGGAATGATGCAAGGCATTTATGTTTTTACCTGCGGCCAGTTGCAAGTGTACCGCTGTCTTCACACATGTTTCGTCAATATTCGCATTTATTGTTAGTTTGTTCTATAACTTCATAGTCTATCAGCGTGCGTGGCTGAGGCCTGGGAATGGGCAACGTTCTGTTTTGCACCGTTTGCAGGCACGTGACGTTTGCTTCCAAGGTACGGCGCAGTTGAGTCACATGTTGTGACACGGAGAGTTCTTCATGGCGGTTCATGACGGGCTGATATGCTGACATGTGTGTCAGTGCTTGTGCCTGGAGCCATGTCTTCAGGGGCTTTCGGCAATCCGCCAGTTTACTGGGCAAGCATGAGTGCTCTGCACTTGGTTGCGACATTTTGTCATGTCATGCTCACAGGCACCAAGCTGAGCGAGGGTAATCAAGAGAAGACGATGCGTTGGGGTAATTTATTTGTTGCCTTGCTTGCACCCCGCCTTCAACACAGGCATGTTAATTGGAGCTCGAAATACTCTTGGATGATGGATTTCAGTTCAGTTTTGTTTGAGGGTGGCTGGGTTCTACCCCGAATCAAATGCATCCCCTTGTCTCTATGCCTATGCCAGGCCAGCCAGATGCTTTCCACCAGGACGCAGACCCGGAAGCGGCTAGAGGATCAGCCGGGAGTCCCATTGGAGTTGTCCTCGGGCTTTTGTAATTTGAGCTGCTGTAGCTGCCTTTGTTATGTCGAGCTCTGGGGGTAAAACGAGCTCACCATGATGTTTGTTCGTCCTTTTTCGGAGATCCCTCATGTCAGGGGTTGGAATTATCATTAGATTTGTGGCTTGCTTGACCTGGCTATGCCGAAAAAAAGTGATTTGCATGGGACCTGCTCTTGGAAACAGCCCATTTCTATAAGAGCTCTCTTGCAGGAAGTTCCGTGATTGGAAGGTCAGTGTGAGACAAATCCCGGGCTGCCCGGGTGCACAGTGCAGGTTTACTTGCCAATTATTGCAAGGCAGACCCTTTTCTTTTCAACAACAACTTGAATCGGTCATGGCAGTCATGGGGAAGAAGTTTGCAAGGACAACTTGGTATCTCTTCATCAGGCCTTGCCCTTTGACTCCAGAACTGAAAGGGAAGGGAACCCCCAAACGTTCAATCTTTTGAATAGGGGTCCCTCTATCTCCCTCAGGGGATCAAGGGTCAGCTCGGGTCGGGCGGGATTCAGCGTGGGATGTCAGTAAAAGAACTCCGGGGCTCCACGCAATCACTCAGTTGAAGAGGATCGAGCCCCCCCAAAACAGCCAGAACTCCCCCTGACCGGGCAACCAATAGCTACGTGCTTTCAACATTGGGACGATGCCATGTTCTTTGGAAAGAAAGGATACGTATGCTCTCAGAATCTCGCTGGCTTCATTGACGGAGTTGTAGCCACTCATCAAGCCAACAATGTGGGCAAGCACCACGCACAGCGAAGACTAGCTCTACGTAGCGCCGTTCAAAGCTGCCGGGTCCTTGACCCCATCTGCCGCCCCGACAACTTCCTCGACTCAGGCAGATCGCGGCAGTGCGCCGCTTTGGCGCAGGGCAGCCCAAGGTGTGACGCGGGGTCGAAGTGGGAGGGGGGGGCCCGTCCCCCACAGATGCTATGACCACTGAATGGTGGTTTCATAATATGTCTAGCCCTGAAAATGTATGCAGTGTACAGAGGGTTTCGTTTATAGTGTGACTTCCAGCTCAACATGATCCGTATGTTGGAACCGAAATAACTTCGCCTAGGTGGATGTCGTAATTCGCCCCTAGCTTTACGGATTGGGGATTGATTTGATTGCTGAACTGACGGACATGGCTTGCTGCTTGATTCTGGCATTTCGCCAGCTGTTGCCAGTGACTGGTATTATGTATATTGCGATGGCACAAGAAGCTGGACATAGCCAGAGCATCCAGAAGTCAAAGCTCAGCGCACCCGCAGGGGCAGTCTAACAGCCAAGCGCATTCCGCAAAGGACAGGTGCAATGCCGCAGCACTTGGGAGCCCCCAAAATCAACAAACAACCCAAACGAGTTTTAGATCCAATCCACCAAATCAAAGTTTGAACAAATTCACATCATTCCTTTTCACCAGCTTGGCGACATCCAGAACCCTTCTGACAGCCGGACAACGATTCCTTTGGTGTCAGGAACTAATATAAATTTCGCCGACTGAAGAGCACAATACTCCATACAAGCACAATATGTTAGCACGTAGCCGGGGCCCAACGTTCAAACATCGAGACCACGGCACGTCTTTCTTGGAAGACGCGCCGAAGACGGTCGGCGCTGGAAAGCTGAGCCCCGAGGTAGAGGGCTTAAAGCTGAGCTTCGCCCCGCAGTCGGGGTCTAAGTCATTGGACTTGGCAGGGTGTCCGTGCCATGTCCCTTCTTTGGGGCCTCCAAAAATTACCGTTTCCGTAGAATCCACCCTCAAATCGCAACCTGAGGTGAAATCCAGTGAGTGTTTTCTTTTCTGGGGTGTTGTCGAGTGAGCTGGTTTTTGGGGATGATGCATGCACAAGGTGCTTCATGTATTTCGGCCATCTATTTGCTGCATCACTGCTAGCCTTTTTCCCAAACATCTAGCTTTCAGGATCAACCATGAGAAGGGCCTAACTGTTTTCTGCCGCTGGACTCATTGTTTACTGTGGAAGGCATGAGCATGGATCCCCACAGCCGGTAAAAGCCAACGTGCAGCAGGTACCTAATTGATCTTGTGGAAGACCCATCTCTTGCGTCAGATCCATAGGGTATGGCCGTTTGCCTGAGGCTGGCGGCGGATGCGACGGAGCCCAAAGCAGGCGGGTGCTCCAAGTTGCCGGGGCCAGAGGGTGGCCTTGAACAGAGAAGTGTCGAGATCCGGGATCCTAAGTCCGCATCTGGTGAGTCAGAATGTGCGCTATGACCAAATCATTACCCGTCGCTTCCCTTTTGGCAGCATCCAAAGCACACACACACACACATACACACACCTACACACACAGGTGATCAGCTCCAAACAACTCAGAAAACAACTTGTTTATTTTGTTTGGCGGCCAGGGAGTTTATAAGAACACTTGCATGCCTTGTTCCGTTGTTCCAAGTGGTCTAAGCATGCAATGCCAGCTGGTGCGTACTACATTGTGAACATCTGGGTCGCCAAATCAATTGGCATGGTAGGATGGCGGGACTTAGGTCGATGTTTCAACCACCTCTAAATTTGCCAATCGCCATTGCAACCAGGTACCACAAATTAAGATGGAACGGATGGAACACCCATTTGTAGATTCGGGGACTCTTGGTGGAGCCTTTATTTGGGGGGAGGGGGTGGCTGTAGCTCCGATAGGCACCAATCATGGGGTGGACGTGCTGCTCACCGACAGCATCCGCGACTTCAAGGCGTCCGTGGGTTCTCAAAGTTGACCGCTGAAAATGGATACTCCCTTGTAAATCCACTTGGATTCCCGAAAGAGGTCCCCCCCAAGAGGTCCGACTCAATCCTCCAAAGATTGTGTTTCTTCAGGTTCCAAGTTCGTCTGCGGGGGTATCAACATTGGACCTGACTATCCGGATCGCGGAAGACCAGTTTCCTCTAAAAGGGGCCCTCTGGTGGGTCAGGAGGGTAGTTCCCGTCAAGACCATTTTGAGAGGCCCATTGGGCTCCCGGTTGTTCACCCGTTTTCTCTTTCTGTTGGGTTTCCCACTTTAGATGGTCAACCCGAGAAAGGCCCTTGGGTCACTGGGCAACTGGAGGGGTCTGACCAATGGAGGTGGTTTGACCTGGGGGCACTTTTTTTGGACCTACTCAGTTGCCTCGTGCCGCTTCGAGGGGGAGACCCGCGTGCCTGATGTTTCCGTTGGGCTCTTTGGTGCCAAGCCGCTCAAAATCATGATCGGGGTTTTACATCGCGTGGACTCAGCTTGGACCCCGCGCGAAGTGTTTGACAGCTGATTGGCCCCACCCCGTCACAAAATCCGAAGTCTGACGGCGTACCCTCTCCAGCCATGCGGCAGCTCTCCTTGGCGGTCCCTTAGAGAGGATTACCGGAGATCCACCCACGGCTTCCCATCAAACCGCCCCTAGCGCGCTGTTGGGCCTAGGAGAAGCTGACCGCGGCATGCCGAGAAGAATGTAAGCTGGGACCTGAGACCTGTCAATTCAACCAGAGATCGGTTTTTTAGCCCGGCCCTGGGCCCCCTTTGCGGTCAGTGGCTCGGACGTTTTACGCGAGGTTACTCCAATCCGGATTCCAGCTTGACAGGGGGCCGCCGGTGTGTTTGAGTCCTTCAAATAAGTTGTTTGAATAACAGATCCGGAAGACAGAGCGGAAAACCATGGAGTCGGCTCCTGTGTCCAGTGAGGGAGTAGTTTGACTCCCAACAGGATGTGCTATTTACACGACACCACCAGGCGACCTAGCATATTGTGACAAGCACAGTACCCAGGTTGCATGTTTTGTCCCTGGAATGGAGCCTCGAGTCCCACGTAAGCCACTGCTTCTCACAGCAGGCACATGTTTTTTCCGCCTGAGGGGTGCTGAGACTTGAGTGATGGAAGGGTCTTTCTCCAAGGCCCTTGCCATTTCGAATGGGGCCAAGTGGCAAGTCTCAGACCCTTAAGGTTTGAGACACAGACAAAGCGATGCGAGCAAGCTTGTTGGTATGGCGCACATGTTTTTCTTTCTCTGCCAGTATCTCAACTACCAGTAGTGTGGCTTAGTCAGGCTGAGAAGTCAAAAAAAAGGCACAGTAGAGCATGACACATGCAGGGTCAAGCAAACTAGCGCTGATCGCTGAGGTTTTGGAAGAGCAAAAACGAGTCGGACGCCGCGCAGAAGTGCGCTGGGTTGCTAGCGGGGCATTGAGTGGTTCAATGCTGATTCATTGGTTGCCTGTGTTTGGGAGGTGTGGTTGCAATCGGTTGCCAACAACATTGCCCATATCATTGAGGCCTCGCTCATGTATTCCGATTGAGTTGTCCACAATTCCGTACAACGGAGCCTTTCACGCCGCACACAGCCGTATGTGTTTCCGCCTTACCCAGAAATTCCTTGGAGTGCTTCAGTGGTTCAACCCGCCCAAAAGGACGGGGGGCGTTTTTTCTTCTCGCGGCGCTTGGTTTCTCGTCAGGTACGCGGATGTGGCGGTGGGGTCGCGGCACCTGGTGATGGCTTACGTGCCCTCCAAGAAGGCGGGCGGATTGGGGGGGAGGATCGGGCGCCGACTCAGCCCTGCAAGGTTCGGCCCTTTTGGCTCTTGGCCCAGATTTTCAGAACTCGATTTGGTCCAGAGCGCACTTCACAACTTGTTGGGTCGATTTGAGTGGGTCGTGACCGGTGGGCCGTGCTTGAGCCTGGCACGGCCAAAACGACTCGTCATTCCCTTCCTTAAGTAGCCGTGGGAGGCGAAATCCAGCACGTATCTCTTGGGCAACAGTCGATTTTTGCGGTACTTTGGGAGATGGGGCACGGTTACGTGACCACTAGCTGGGGCTAGCAAAATTCCATTGTGAGCTCAGTTGCCAATGAACCGTCGCAGCTTTGTTCAAGTTCTGAGGTGCAAGAGATGACCCAGAAGAAGCTCACAAACACAGACGAGTTCAAGCGCCAGCTGCGCTCCCAGCTTGCAGCACACGTCATGTCACTCCGCTGTTGGTCACGTTTCGCACTTGTGTGTTGCCATAGTCCTGGATAGCTTGCGCCTATTCATGGCATGTAGAAACCTGCAACATGTTTGTGTGAGACAAGCACTTGTTGAATGTTTAATGTCCCGGACACAAAACTATCCGGGTAGCCTTGGCCCAGCGCAGGGCTTGGGCTGCTGGCGTTGATGGGTGAGCCTTCGCATTGCCTTGGAAGCAGCGAGATAATATTTGGGTCTGTCTGTTTTCAGTTCACCTTTTTTTTTAAGGGACACCACCAGGAACACCACCATGGTCCCCTAAAAAAAGGCACGCCGATATATACGTATATCCTTTGCCCATGCGTTAAGGGTAGCCTGGCAGCTTTGCCCGAAGTCTTTTGCTGATTGAGCCCTCTTGCAAGCTGGCATTCATACCTAGACATTTCAAATCGTCATTGCAGAGGAGCGTGTGCATTTGGAGCTATTCTGTCAAACCCCATCCAATGCTTTGCAGCGCTACAAACCCACGCTAGATTTGTTTTGGCTGCATTGTACCCTCAGCATCTCCCTGGGTACCAGGCGCGAAATCTCGACAAATCTGAGCAAATTGATCAGAGCCTCCAATGCTTCGACCAAAATCCAGAGTTTCGGTCTGGCTCTACCAAAGCAGCAAGGAGACTCCCAGGGAGTCTTCAAGAGCACATGTTGGCCCCGACCGGCGGAAAGGCGAAAATCCCAAAGTCCCACATCATCAGCCAAACGCAACGGCCTTGGTCGCCCCTCACGCCCCTCACGCCCCTCACGCCCGCCCGCCTTTCGCTTTTCGCCCAAAGGGAAGAAACAAACAGAATCGAAACGGCGGCCACGGCCGGCGCTCTCAAGCGCGCTCTTTCCCGAGGCAGCGCCTGAGTCTCCAGGATCCCTCGAATTGGCAGCCCCTGGACCCCGAGAGCTCCTTCGGCCAGTTCTCCTCGATGGTTGGGAGCCCCAGCTCGAGCGTTCAAGCGATCGAGCGAGCTCAGCCGCTCCCTGAGTTCCTGGACTTTCAACCTTTTTGGGAAGACCGTTTCAGTGGTAAATGACAAGTTTGGACTTGTTTTGGCCCATCCACTCAGGAAGTGAGCCCAGCTTTTGCTGGAGATCAGCCTGGCCAATGTTTGGACCTATTTGATATTTCCGTCCTATTCTAACATGATTCGGATATATTCGGATGAAGATGGTGGAAAGAATTCAAGGCCCAGGTGCAGGGTTGAACGTTGACCAAGATGCATGCGCGCTGGTGTTTTTTGATTGCAGGATCGTCCTTGGCTCCAACCCCGACTTTGACAACTTTGCATGGGTTGGTCTGATGGTGAGCGATGGGGGATAGTGTAGGATGGTTTGGGTTGGCTAGTAGAATGTATGCATTGACTTGAGGTCGGGCAAAGTGGTTGGCTAGTATAATGTATGCATTGACTTGAGGTCGGGCAAAGTGCTGACAATCCTCGAACTCTGCCGAAGAGACCTTCGGGAGATCTGCTTCGCTAGCGCAACTCCTCAGAGAAAACCCCTATCCCTCGTGAGGAAGCAAATATTCCTTCTAACGCCTGAGTTCTTCCGCCTGAGTTCTTCCGCCTGAGGAGTTCAACCCTTGCCCTGTTGTGGCCATGGCAACACGAAGGGGTCTATTTTCTTGTTTTGTCTCCGCACGGCTCAGTTTGGCTTCGGGACGGCTCGGACGCAGCTCAAAGTGGTGGAGGCTACTGAGGGCTACAAGGCGGGAGGGTGCACGTCCAGAGAGGTAGGTAGAAGAGGCAATCTTGGCTGAGGGTTGGAGCAACTCAGCAAGCAATACCTTTGCAGTTGTCGCTTCTCTAACAAACATGTGCATGGATGACACCATTTGTTTGTCTGGATGTGTGGTATGCACCACAGACTGGTTTGCCACTGCGCAGGAAGCTTGCCATGGATCATGGATCAAGGGCCTTTTTAGTCGGGGGATTCGGAGGAACGCAACAATAAGAAATCATCCCGAAAGTGGTTCAGATGGCTCAGATGCCAACCAAATGTGTGTTTTGTGGCTGGGAGTTTTCTGCCAACGTGGGAGAGGAAGTGTTACGAGGATATGTCTACTCTGTTGACTCTTGTGGCAGCCACGGGTGGGTTGAGCGAGGCGCCCATCCGTCCGGGCCGCCGCTGCGGCAGGCCTTGAACTTGCGCTACAAGAAATGGGTCGAGGACAAGCGGCAGCCGACCCTTAAGGACCGTTGGATGAGAGAAGAATCATTTCAGATCAGTATATCAGAGGCCGCGATTCGCACATCCAAGATCCCTATTTTTTTGCGAATGGGTTCGAAGATGCAGCGCTTGCATTCTACGGTAGGTGCGCTTGCACGAGGGCAAATGCAACATGCTCTTTGCTGGAGATCGCTTTCTTCTCCCCCTGGCAAGCCTCACGTTGAACTTCGCAGGACCTCAATGAGACCAACAAGTGCTTTGGATGGGCCAAGTACGTCCACGAGGCGACTGGACGCATGGGCTAGGGTCTAAAGTGGTCTGACTCACCGGGTTCAACGACCTCAAGGCTGACCATTTGTCGATTCCCGAATTCAGGTGGATGGTTTTTATGTCCAGGCTGCCAGAAGGCCAGTAACAGGAGGGCCTCCTTCGTGTTCAGAGACACCTTTGACTCAACACGAGCAGCACCGTACAGAGCCTCCGCAAAAAGCTGAAATGCAAGCCGCGAGCGCTCGCGAAAGCCTGTCGCGAAAGCTCCCAGAGAAGGTCCCGCCACGAAAGCCCCGCGAGAGCTTCCGTTCTGATGATTGGGAGTTGATTGCAGCAAGGTTTTTTTTACGCCGGCGCATGCGCGTGGAGGTCAAAGCTGTGCGAATAGCATTTTTCCCCACATCTTTGTGTGGGGTTCTTACTTTTTCCGCTCGTCGTCCGCGCGCCGCGTCTCCTCCTCCTTCTCCCGCTCGTCTCCGTCTCACTCACTCACTCACTCACTCACTCACTCTCACTCACTCACTTACACTCACTCAACTCACACTCACTCACTCACACTCACTCACTCACACTCAGTCACTCACACTCACTCACACTCACTCACTCACACTCACTCACTCACACTCACTCACTCACTCACTCACTCACTCACTCACTCACTCACGCTCACTCACACTCACTCACTCACACTCACTCTCATTCACTCACTCTCATTCACTCACTCACTCACTCACTCGCTCACTCACTCACTCACACTCGCTGACTCACGGCAGCTGTCTAGAGGGACAGGATGTTGTCGCGCGCGCGGCGGGGGGCGTGCGAAATCGTGGCAGGCGCAGCACTTTGGCGATGCCGTTGCGAAATCGTGGCAGGCGCAGCACTTTGGCGATGCCGTTGCCGAAGTCGTGGCAGGCGCAGCATTCTGTGCATCTGGGTGTGTGTTTGTGTGGCAGGGGTCGCATTCGGCAGCTGTCTAGAGGGACAGGATGTTGTCGCGCGCGCGGCGGGGGGCGTGCGAAATCGTGGCAGGCGCAGCACTTTGGCGATGCCGTTGCGAAATCGTGGCAGGCGCAGCACTTTGGCGATGCCGTTGCCGAAGTCGTGGCAGGCGCAGCATTCTGTGCATCTGGGTGTGTGTTTGTGTGGCAGGGGTCGCATTCGGCAGCTGTCTAGAGGGACAGGATGTTGTCGCGCGCGCGGCGGGGGGTGTGCGAAATCGTGGCAGGCGCAGCACTTTGGCGATGCCGTTGCGAAATCGTGGCAGGCGCAGCACTTTGGCGATGCCGTTGCCGAAGTCGTGGCAGGCGCAGCATTCTGTGCATCTGGGTGTGTGTTTGTGTGGCAGGGGTCGCATTCGGCAGCTGTCTAGAGGGACAGGATGTTGTCGCGCGCGCGGCGGGGGGCGTGCGAAATCGTGGCAGGCGCAGCACTTTGGCGATGCCGTTGCGAAATCGTGGCAGGCGCAGCACTTTGGCGATGCCGTTGCCGAAGTCGTGGCAGGCGCAGCATTCTGTGCATCTGGGTGTGTGTTTGTGTGGCAGGGGTCGCATTCGGCAGCTGTCTAGAGGGACAGGATGTTGTCGCGCGCGCGGCGGGGGGTGTGCGAAATCGTGGCAGGCGCAGCACTTTGGCGATGCCGTTGCGAAATCGTGGCAGGCGCAGCACTTTGGCGATGCCGTTGCCGAAGTCGTGGCAGGCGCAGCATTCTGTGCATCTGGGTGTGTGTTTGTGTGGCAGGGGTCGCATTCGGCAGCTGTCTAGAGGGACAGGATGTTGTCGCGCGCGCGGCGGGGGGCGTGCGAAATCGTGGCAGGCGCAGCACTTTGGCGATGCCGTTGCGAAATCGTGGCAGGCGCAGCACTTTGGCGATGCCGTTGCCGAAGTCGTGGCAGGCGCAGCATTCTGTGCATCTGGGTGTGTGTTTGTGTGGCAGGGGTCGCATTCGGCAGCTGTCTAGAGGGACAGGATGTTGTCGCGCGCGCGGCGGGGGGTGTGCGAAATCGTGGCAGGCGCAGCACTTTGGCGATGCCGTTGCGAAATCGTGGCAGGCGCAGCACTTTGGCGATGCCGTTGCCGAAGTCGTGGCAGGCGCAGCATTCTGTGCATCTGGCTGTGTGTGTTTGTGTGGCAGGGGTCATTCGGCAGCTGTCTAGAGGGACAGGATGTTGTCGCGCGCGCGGGGGGTGTGCGAAATCGTGGCAGGCGCAGCACTTTGGCGATGCCGTTGCGAAATCGTGGCAGGCACAGCACTTTGGCGATGCCGTTGCCGAAGTCGTGGCAGGCGCTGCATTCTGTGCATCTGGGTGCTCTGTAATCGCATCCATACAAGGGGCGCACGGTACATGTGTGTGGACATTTGAACTCACATCCTTGGGAAAAACATAGCATGTGGGGTTATCCGGTCCTTTAATTTTCTTTTATATTTTGCATTTCGGCGTAAACGTTTCCAATCAAAAGAACATTGTTTTCCGCGAAAGCTGAGGGAAACAGTGCCCGCGAAAGCAAACCGTGTGGTCGCGAAAGCATCCCGCAAGAGTCCGCGAAAACCTCATAGCAGCACTTGTTACACGAGCTTTTGGCATTGCTCACATGTCTTAGCAGAGTAGACAGGCCCCAGAGGAGGTAAGGAACTGATTCGACGGTTGACAATGTGGGGACAGCATGTCTATGAAGTTCAAGATGGATATGGGTCAAATTAAACCACCAGGGGACTGCAGGATGTAGTCCTTGTTTCCATTTACCACGGTTCCATTTTGTACCTATGTTTGACCCACACCCATATATGGAACAGCTTGAAAACTCGTTTGCGGACTCCTACTCACACGAGACCCCGCAAGGACTTGGTCCCGCCAGGCATTGAGCTGCATTGAGAACACAGGGAGCTTTGAACCTACAGAGGTTTAGTATGTTGGCACGTTTTGCTTTGCTTTGCCTTGCCTGTTTGTTTGTTTGTTTGTTTGTTTGTTTGTTTGTTTATTTATTCATTTGTTTACTTATTTATGTTCATTTGTTTGTTTGTTAGTTTGTTTATATTTATTTGTTTACTTGTTTATTTGTTTATTTGTTTGAGGGTACCCCTTTTCGGGGTAAGTTGGTTTAAAGGGAAACCAACGGGACAATCACCTGGTTTTGGGGGCCCGTGACTTTGACGCGTACCCACATGGAGCCGCAATCAACAAGCCGGAATCTAATCCACTGGATGGCCTCCTGGCTGCGACCTTTGTCAGCATGCAACTCGAAAGCTGATTGTATAGGTCCACCCATGGCCATGTTGCACCTTTTTGGCCTGTTTCCCGCAATTAAGCCACAACATACAGTTACTTAACCCATCAACTAGGGGTTCATAGCAGGGGTTCATATATGGACGTATACATTCAGCTTTTTTGAGCAACATCTTGTGCAGCAAATTGCCGGCCATGCGGTTAGAGCACCGAAGCCATGTCCAAGCCTGGCACCCTTTTTCTTGCCAGGACGACTCCAAATCCTTGGAGTGGCGCCCGGCCATTGTCAGCAAAGGCGAGCCGTTTGACAATATCAAGAGCGCTGGCCAATTCCCAACCAAAGAAATTGCCGGAGCCAGTTAAAGCTTCCACAGCCAACGGCTGCTGTTTTCACGCGGGCAAAGAGAGAGACCCGCCTCTTTCAGTCTGAAGCCACACGTCGTACCCATTTTCCAGCGGACAGGGGGCTTCCCGAAAAGGAAAGTAGTCAGTAGTCTTCCAAAACCCTGTTAGCTTCCATGGTTGTTGGAGGGTATCAACAAATTTGTTTTGCGGCCTTAAAGGGAAGCCAGAAGGACAACGATCATTTTAGGGGGCTCGAAATCCTGAATAAGGACGAGCCGCCCATGTTGCATCAATAGTTCGGTTTTGCTTGGCAAGAGAACTGCGTGGCCAGTCATGGCTTTGACAGCGAGCCAGGCAAAGAGGATCCTACCAAGTTCGCCGTGAAGTGGGTCTATCCGCCGTCCGCATGCCGAGACTCTCTCGCCATGGTTTGCTTCCATGTTTCCACAACTTGCTTGCTGTCCTTTTCCAGACTCTTTGTTCAGGTTTGGCCACATGAAGTAATGTCGTGCCATCTTCCATCACTCTAGTGAAATGGGTTATGCTGCCTCAATGCTTCGCAGTTCACCTTAGTGCCGCCTGTGGTTTTCGAGGCCTACAAAAGGCGAAGAGAAGACGTCATCGACGGAGCTGGACAAGACAGATGCGCCACCTGCGAGCTTCCAGCGAGAATGCGTGGGGCAAGGTCCGTGCAACCTGCGTTTGGGTGCTTGGGGCCAACAGGCCACAAACCAAAAGATTCGATACAGCGTTGTGGGAATTAAGGGGTTGGTTGCCAGTGTTATGATACCAGCGAACGTTTTTTGAATGAGAATGAGTGATGAAAAAGGCCTGCCAATTCAGCACCGAAGTAGTCAATCGCCATAGCGCTGCTTCGATTGGAAGTTGCTAGCGACTACTTGCTTCTGGTCTTTGATGAATTCAAGAAGGACATGCAATTAGCACGCGCCAGGACCGGTTTTTCAGTTTGTCCATGCGCCATGGTTTGCCGCTGGCAATCACTGCCATTCCGGCGATTTGGAATCACCGTATGGTCCACCAAGCGTTCTTTTGGTTTACAGTAGCCAACAAATAGTTCCCTATCCTTATTCCCTTCAATCCTGAACTGCAAACCCGCACTAGGCCCTGTGTGTGCTCCCCACAATCTACGAGTAATACTCTCCGCGCCCAAAACAACAGACAAGAAAGCAAGCCAGCCAGCCAGCCAGCCAGCCAGCCAGCCAGCCAGCCAGCCAGCCAGCCAGCCAGCCAGCCAGCCAGCCAGCCAGCCAGCAGCCAGCAAGCAAGCAA
This sequence comes from Effrenium voratum, assembly GCA_963377175.1. NCBI lineage: Eukaryota > Dinophyceae > Suessiales > Symbiodiniaceae > Effrenium > Effrenium voratum. Next base: position 291,342 of record CAUJNA010003341.1, read on the forward strand.
GCAAGCAAGCTGGCCAGACAGCAAGCAGGCACGCAAGCCAGCCAGCAAGCAAGCAAGCAAACAACCCTTACAATTAACCAGTCAGAAGCAACTCACCTACAACTGAATCAATTTTATTTGCCAGGTACTCCTCGCGCCCCGAGCCCCGAAGATCGATGACCAGACGCATGAGCGGCACAAGTCCATCCTGCCACAGGCTGGGACTGTGTGGCTAGACTTTCTCTTCATTGGATGTTCAACGAGGGGAATCCATAGCTAAGTGCTTACACGATGCTTTCCTCTAGTTACCTAGTACAGTGGTAACTGGAAGGCACTGGGTACGGTACAAACAGTGAGGACGAACTTAGTTTTGGATCCAAAGGTCAAAGGCATCCACAATTCTGGAAGATGTGTTTGAGTGGGGGAACAAAAAGAAACGGTTCTGCGCCCGTGTTTATCCCTTTTCTGCGGTTGGGGAACCCTTCCTTTTCACCCCTCCCTCGGGTCGAAAGGCGACGCTTGAGGCAAAGCTTCTGCGGTCCTCGGGGAAGTCGGACTGGGAGATCGAGGCTTACCTCAACAAGATCCTGGAGCGACAGCTTGGGGCTCGTTTTTTTTTTTTTACTGCTGGCAGTCCGGTGGCCATCAACACTTGGGACCAGAGGACGGTCTAGCAGTGTTTGTTGACAGTTTTTGCTTATGTCGGGCAAGCAAAGTCGAGGGTGTTGCCGGTGTTTGCCCTGGGAACTTGCGGCATTTTTGTTTCATTAAAGTGAACTCGCGGTTTTTAGTCAAGTTATGTGTTCCGCCAAGCATGATTCCAATTTGTCAGTGTACGAAAGAGATGCTGCAATGCTGCAACCTGGATGCAATATTCCTACCAGCCAATGGCATTTACTCGTACACATTTGAATGTTGATGTAGCTGCTTGCTTCTTTGGTGTGTTTGTAACTTGACACGTTTGGCTCACGTTTGGGGATGTGTGTCACCCCAACGTTGGCTCAGCCGCCGACAACGAGGTGGGACGAGGCCGTGGCCAACAGCGAGACCAAGGACGGGCGGTCGGGGAGAGGTTGAATAGGGTGTGCACTCGTACCAAAGTGGGAACTGCCAAATTGGTGGTTGCCTTTGGTTTTGTTTTTGTAGCCACCAACATGGGGGTGCCCCTTTGTACCCCAAAAGAGACATGACGCTTGTGTTGAAAGAGCTAACAATGATCTATACCAATACGCGGGGTTTCGACAAGTTTGAATGGCTGGCTCGCATTGTTTGCTAGTTGAGAATCAAAGCTTGGCTGCGTGGACACATCTGCCGAAGAGCGCAGGTGCAGCAAGGCCAATAAACCTGGACTCAGACTCGAATGCGCAAAGGCAATCAACCTGAGGGATTTCAGCTTCGCTTTGGAACTCCCAAAAGGTCAAGGTAGACCCACGGCCACGAAGCCTTTCGAAGCCTGCGGGACTTGAAGTTGACACCGGCGGGTCGCGTTTTTTCGCGACCCGCAAAATGGGAGGGACTGCATGTCCAGCGATCCAGGGGCTTCATGGCTTCCCAGTGCCCCGCACCTTAAAAAGAAAGCAATGCTCATGCGGACAAAACACACAACATAGTACAAGGTCATGCTTACAATCTTCACCCAAATGAATGTGGCAGGGAAACTAGCGCCTTCAGCTCATGATTCGCTCTGGAGGTGATAATTCAAGCAGTGACACTCCTTGAGGGAAGGCTGTCCTTGCCCTTTTGTGTTGCTTGTTCCTTGGTCGCCTCCCCAGCGCCTTTGGCTGGTGAAACTCAGGGATCCAAAGATCTCCAAAGATCGGACGAGACGTTTCATGAGCTTTTGCGCCAGGCAGACGAGACGAAGCCGCCCAGGATCACCATCGACCAGATCAGGGGATACCTGCAGCGCAACGAGACCCAGGCGGAATGGCTCCACAATGGGGCAAAGGTGTAAACGGCACCCTGAACCAGTGGATTTTCGGACAACCTGTGTTGCTTTAAGGACCTCTCATGGGTCCAAAGCACAACATGTTTTTTTCCCTTTGAGTCGTCGGGTTTAGGGGGGGGGAATGGCGTAGTTGCAGATTGGCCGATGCCCGGCTGGGAGCTGCATTTTGCTGCACTTTCTGCTTCAGCTTGCGATTGAAGTTTAGCTGCGGGTTCTGCTTCAGCTTGCGATTGAAGTTTAGCTGCGCGGCACACACACACACATTATTTTGGTTTTGTATTTCCGCTTCCCTTGCACAGGAGTTTTTTTTCTTTTCCGGCAAGCCCTGGTAGAGGGACTCATGCGTGACTTCACAAACTTCTGGCAGCACTCTACATCCGGATGTGGTGTTTTCTGGAGTTCTGACTTGATAACCTAAGACCGACTGGCGCGCCGTGGACACGACACCAATTGCACTTCATTCCGGTGTGGCTTCCGCGTCAAATTGATGCATCCTTACGATTGAGCACCATGCTCGAATGGCCTTTGCGCAGTGTCTTTCCAATACATTTTCCGGGAACAAGCACATTTGACAGTGCTCGGCTGTTTTGGCGAAATCATGTGGTTCGGCATTGTGTGTGTGTGTGTGTTGACTGGCTGCAAATGTCATATCCAAGTTTAATGTTCAATAGTTATCTCATTAAGGAAACGACCCGGGAGCTAGCTTGTACGACAGGGGTACTGGACAGAATCCTTCTGCAGACATGGAAATCCTGATGGATAAGTGGGCGCTATCCCGAAAAGTGGAAGAAAAAAGGAACGCTCCTGCAGTGAACTGAGGCAGTTATTCATTATTAGTATTTGTGCATTATTAGTAGTTAATTCAGGGTTCCCATAACTACTATATCTAGTACTGCCGGAGCCTCCTGTTTTGCTCCTTGCAGCTCTGCGCTTTGCAGGGTGGAAAGTTGTGAGTCTTCAGCCAGCCACGCGCGACCTGAGCGCAAACGCGCAGGGAACGCGCGTCCCGCGCTGGTGGGACGGGACCCGACAGGGGCAGCCGGCAATGCGTTGTTTTAATTTCGTAATGTTTTAATTCTAATTAATTTAATCACACACTGGGATCAGAATGTTTTAATTCCAACTACTCGTTCTAACCACAAACTGGGATCAGACGACATGCCAATGGGATGCATCGACGCCCTGATATGTTGCCATACCCTTGCCCAAGCTGATAGATCTTTGTTCAACTCTTGCTTTTTTTTGGGAGAGGTCGGATTTTAGCCGCTAAAGGTGACAGTGGGCAGCGTAAGCCTCAGAGGAAAGAATGCGGTTTGCTGAATCTTAGCTGGCCCATATTTGATTGGAAAGGCCAGCTCCTAGGGAAATATGTTACACATGCTGCTGGACTTCTGGTGAGTCTAGGTTTAATATAGGCACATACATAATATACTATACATACATAAAATGCGAACACATTTGGAAACAGCAGGCATATCGACCACATATTAGATATGTACATGTGTACATTTATGTACGCATTTGCATATATATATATATATGCAAACTGCGCACTTGTGCCTGCACATGTTTGTGTGTGTGTGTTCGTGCATTGTGGTTGTAGTCCAAGTAGTACTTATATGAACGATTCAAAAAGGATTTCACACAGCCATTTAGCCCCTTTGGGAGAATCACAACCTACAAGAAGTTGGGACCTTGGCGCAAAAAGGCGCTTGTCTTTGCCTTGTTATTTTCAGTTGCTGGGAACGCGCCAATGGGCGTGCCGGTCTCGGAGGCCCCCGGAGGGTTTGTAGCCTGAAGGGATTCACCACCAACCACACAGATTCTTTGCACAAAGTTGAGAATAAGCAGAGATTTTCCAAGCGTCATGGCAATTTCCCCCTTTTGCCAAATTCGATGCGGTTTCACCCCCCGTGTGGAGAAACACGCCGCCGGGAAGGGACCAAGAGCTCCATCCGGAGAGGAGAGCCATCCGCGCCCCAATGCAACAGAGTGACAATGAGAGACTGTTGTGCTTTCTGTAAATCGGAGCGAGAAGCCCAGATGGCCATTCCGGACATGTTTCTTCTTTTTTCCTGCTTTGCAGGACCTCGCTTGTTTTAGAAAGGAAGGCGTTGCTCGGATTGTGGTTCCCTTAGATGCTGTTTCTTTGACCAGGATTGGGACGCGGAGCATTTTTTGGAGCCACCATAGCCACCTTGACGCGACATGACCGGTTGACAAACGCGAGAGTGGCGCGACTGGACATGTTTGTGCTGGCGAGCGTGGCACGCTCCCATGCATGCCATGCCCCTTAGAGCATTTTGATTGAGCGAGCTGAAACCATGGCTTCGCATCACCTTTAAGTGTCCGTGGCTCGCACCTATGGGTCACTTCACTTTTTGAGCATCCTTTTGCTTGCCAACAGTTTCCTGATTTGTGCGTGGCACAATTGAGGAAACCGGCCCAAAGCTATGAACCTGCACCCCAGCTCTGTTGGTTTGTTCACTGTACTAGAAACAACCAAAACAAGAATGTTGAGGGTCCCAAACAGAACTGACTCTCGAGTGACACCTTTTTATCTTGCAAACATTCTAGCTGCGTGCCGTAGTGTTAGATGTTCTTTACCCACATCATGTTCCGGGCACAACTGTCAATTGTAAGCTCCTCAGCCCATTGTGTTCACTTGCAAGCTATGAGGTGGACGAATAAAACGAGCTGCCTACAGTGTTTCCATGTGTATCCATGCCTGACGATTCTGTAGACTTTGTGCCCGACAATCTGCGGGAACACGATGCAGGATGTGACACGTGGTCACGAATGTCAGCTTGGCTCAGAGCCTTATTGCCGGCTAAACATGCATGGTGGGGCATGATACGGCGTTTTCTTTCAGTTTCTTTTGCACCGGTGACTGCCACCAAAACTCAGTTCAACGACATGGCGTGCCCTAAGCGCATCATCCAGATTGCCGACAGTCGCCCGACTGACATCTTTCATGGTTGGAGCCACACAGAAAGGGCCCCAGCAAGCAGTGGCAGCTTCAGAGGAGAACGACACTTGCCCATGGCGCCTATGCTAAAGGCCTAGGCAGGGCCTAAGGGCTTGATACTTTAATTGGGCTGAGAGGGGCTGCCAGAGAAAAGGCCCAGATGAAATGGATGAATGGATGACAATGGTCAGAGGTGGTTATGAGTTATGTCACCACGGACCAGAGTTATGCTTTGGAGCAAAAAACCTGTTTGCCACTATGCATGGCTTTCTTTCGGGCGTGGTGTCGACCCCTTCCCGTTGCTCAAATTGAGGCAGTCACGGCGAGTCGCGCGAGGACTGGGTCTTGTCGCCCCCTCCCAAACGCCACCGCCCGCTTCGCTTGCTGTTGCTTCCTGGTTTTGAGCATCATTTGTTTGATGCCAATTCGTAAGCTCCTGCGAGTTTCCTTGGTGATGTTTGCAGGTTGGAATGAAAGTTAGGATGGAGTCATGGAGCTCAGATACATTTCACGGTTTGACGCTGTAGTGGCGGCTAAGAGTGAAGCAAACATTTGATTACAAACTTCAATCATGTCGGAAAGCAGGGGTCATGTGCAGGTCTCCAAACTTAGGCGACTCCCCCAAAATGGAAAACCACGCTGTTTTTTTTTTTTTTTTAAAATATATATTTCCAGTCTGCCAAGCAGAGTCTTCCTCTCATTTTTCCTGGTGTTTCCACCTTGTTTCCTTATTTGTGGTTTTCCCCGAAACCGCAGGTGTCACAGGTGGCGCCAAGCCTAAGGCTGCCTTCGCGGCTCGCTGCTTTGCGCCAGGCGGCCATGGGTGGCGCGGTGGCCTCCCTGGCCTTCCCGGTGCCGCCCAAGGGCCGCTACGCCGAGGCGCGCGCGGGGGGCGGCGGGGGGCCGAGGCGCGGCGCGGTTTTGGGTGGTCTGAGTCTTGGGGTTTCAAAGGCCGGGGCAAAGGGAAGGCCACCCAAAGAAATGAAGCGTCCAAGTTCTGTTTTTTTGATGGAACCGACCTGTCTGTTTGGTTGGCTTATTGATTTTTTGAAACTATGCGGGGAAACCACCAAAAAGATGGGCGTGGAACCAAGTGTTCCAAAGGTGTCCTGGGAGATTCCATGTTAGTCTGGGGGGTGTACTTGGATTGGGCAGCCTAGACGGACGGCCGTGAAGAAGCTCTTTTGAATTGGAGCGCCTGATTTACTGCAGACAGCTCTGCGGAGGAGCACGCCTGAGCGTGTTCGTGCTGTTCACAGGTTCGTGGTTTAGCGGGTGGTTGCATCAGCTGCTTGCATTTGCCATCTTTTTTGGCTGGATTTTGCGCCATTGCTGAGGTTTTGATGCGGTGGGTAGGGTTCCGATGTGGTACAGTTTCATTATTTGGTGCGGATGTATCATGTTGATGCTGTCTTTGTTGCTCTCGATGTTGGCGGTTCGCCATGCAGTTCCAGGGTGTTTGGGCGCTGCTTTTGGGCCCTGTTTTCCTAAATGGGGCTGGGGCCCGGATTAGGGATTCAGAGGCAGGCAGGCTGGGCCACACTCGGGGGCCAGCCGGATGACTGATTCTTTTCTTTTGTTTTTTGGTGGGAGGACCCCCACTGAATGGTGGTTTTCCTTTTTGTTTCCCTCTACAATCACAACAAAGGATACCCTGACAAAAAGACGAGCCACCCCTCTGCACACATCTCGCAGGCACTGCAGAAGCGGCCTGATCTTCTGTACCTCGAGACGGAGGATGAGGCGGGCGGATGTAGCCACCCCGCCAGTTGCGGCAGAGAGGCTGTAAGAAAGACTTGGGGGAGTTGGTTACTTAATTTCACTGCTGCTGGCATGTTTTTTGGTTTTGTTTTTCTTTGGTTCTGTCCATTTTTAGGAAGGGGCTGCAGAAAGCAACGTTTTTGCCGCCACACCAAAGGTTGGAAAGTTGAAATGCATTCATCGGATTCCCAGGCGAGTGGAGTGTCCATGTGCCAAAGCCATTGTGATCTGCTCGTGTTGTGTCTAAAGCAAAAGGAAGCCAACCATTTGAGGTTCCTTGATTTTGACACAAGCAAGCAAGCTGTTGGCAGAGAGGGCACTTTTAAGCACGTGCAAGATCGCATACCACTCCCTGGATGTTCATTCACTTTGATTTGTCACAATGTATCGTTTCAAAGTTTGTGACACACCATTTGCACTTTTGGCCCTGAGCAGGGGCAGCTTCTTAGCGCTTATTAGTGGGTGTTTACAGAAAGCGGTGCGTACTCTTGCAGTGCTTCGTGTAGTAGTCTTATGAGGACTGTACCGTTCTTTCAGCCAACCAATGGTGCTTACTTATGGCAATCCGCCCGTGTGTAATCGCTCAACTGGGGAATGGTCACAGGTGGGGCTGGAATCGCGCTCGAAACCCCGTGGATTAACCCTTGGCCCTTCACGGCCAAGTGCCTTTCAAACACATGCCATATGAGCCTACCAACAAGTTTGATTGATTCATTGATTGCTGGTACTCTTTAAGCCGGTGTTGCCCGTTGGCAATGTTCAGGGCATTGGGAGCCACACTTGTCTGCTCCTGAAATTTTGGTGGATTTCGATTCGTTTGCCATAGAGCCATTCCCTGTCAACATGACTTGTCAGTAGCCTTTCAACCCTTTCCCAAACTCTGAGGGTGGCCCATTTTCGGCATGACATGGTTCAGAGCAGAAAGATTGGCTCCGGACTCCAGAGCCGAGGGTTATGAACCTCCTCATGAGCCGCAACAGAGACTTAAGCCACGCAAGTCCAAGTGTCAGGATCAAATCGCCGCTTTGCACATTCGCCGGGGCATCCGCGGCACTGACCGGGTGATCCTGCAACTTGGAAAACAGTTTTCAAGCTCACCGGAGGGCTTGGAATTTCGCAGGCTATTGACTCGGAGTAGGCCCTCAGCCTTGACAACGATCCAGCTTTGGCTATCCGTGCTTAATATTAGAACCTGATTAGTACCCCCTGCTCAAGGTCAACAAGGTTTGGGAAAACCGGATTTTGGAGGGTCTTCGGGGCTCTATCGGATCAGTCCGAACCTGGGCAGTGCACTCCGTCCTTTCCTGTGCCGGTCTTGCCAATAGGACTGCAATAGGAAAGTAGCCTACGGGAGTACCCTTTGTGAGCTTGTCAAACCACCTTGAATCTTTAAACTCTCTGGACTGGCAGTCCTTGAGACTATGAAAGGAGTTGGTATTGGTAAAAGTATTGGCAAAAGTATTGGCAATAGCTGTGGTACTTTTTTGATAAATGCGTTTAGTACTTGTTCTGAATTTCGGGCTGGAAAGGGGCGTCTCTAGCACAAATTTGCCACCGTCGGTCGTACTGCCAGTGACATTGGCACTGAGGTATTCACACGGCAACGCAGAGGACATTTCTGGCTGCCTGTGTTTCTGACCCCGGACCCAACGGTTTCCACCGGAGGCACTGGCCTGTGGATATGATTCTTCATCCAAGGGTGGTCCTATTTCTGGATACTTAAAAGTGGCACAAACATGAAGCCATGATTCAATACTTCCGTTTTTGTCCGCACACATAGATGACCTGAGATAAATGGCGGGCATGCAAGCCCTGCAGCTGGAGCCGTCTCGGCTGGCGACTTGTCTTCCGCGGGTTTGGGATCCTATGGTTCCGATTGAATCATTGCTTTATGTTGATAAGTTATTGTCCACATGTCCGAATTCTTTACACGATGCTCAACACACTAGCACTGGAATGTTCCCCGCTTAGGGATGTGCCTTGTTCAACCTCCAAGCCTTTAAGCGGCCTTCGGGTTCGTGGCTGCAACTTAGCACCAATTCGTAGCTTGTGAAGGCCAATTATTCCCGACCAACACCTGTGACTGTTTTACTGGACCCCGAAACGAAGTGTTTTTTTTTCCCCTGGTGGTTTTCCTTGTATTCCTCTTAGCAACCAAACTAGGTGTCCCTAAGCGCTGTCCTTGGTCGGTCCCAAGTCGGTGGTCGTTTTCTCAGGACCTGGGCCAGCGGCTGCACTACTTGGACCTCATGTCTCAGTTGTGCCGCTCGCCCAGCGCCGGATGTGGGCGGAACCGGACATCGATCCGGGTTTTCGCCTGGTGCGAGAGGGTTTTTGGGAATGACCTTCTGGGTTTTGGGAATGAACCCAGGGATTTTTTGGGATCATTCCCTCATTCCCTGAGAACCAGCAAGTGAGCAGGTCACCAGGCCCGTTGATCCATGTCGCCAGTGAGTGGAAGGGTGGAAATCACAGAATCCCGAGCCACAAAATGGCGGGCACAGGCAAGTAAAATACACACTGGAGGTGCTGGCTAACAGACACGGCGTGGCGGTTGGTTTCAAGGTACATATATGGACAAAGTAATCGACATCTTGTCCTTTCGAACAGCCTTTTGGTTGCAGGACGAGAACAGACAACAATGAAGGAAAACCAGCCAGTCAGTCTTTCTGAACTCTTCTGAGGGCGCACTCTCCAATCGATGGGGTAAAACGACACCGTGCCTGCTGGTCTTCTGAGGACCAACAGTTTCACAACCTAGAAGAGCCTGTCCCGAGATGATATGAACCACTACATATTGATGGAGGGCAACATCGTTCATGGACTTTAAACTTTTTGGGAAGACCATCTTAGTGGCAAGCAACCAGTTTAGACTTACTAAGGAAGTGCAACATCGAAAGCAATCCGTTGTCCGTATTCACCATAACATGTTTGACCCACACGCTCTTGCACAGCTGGTGCAGGGCCCTCAGAGTTTGTAGAATTTCAAGCATCCCATCAACCAGCATCCACCTCAAAGTGTTTGGTGGACTTAAATCCCCACCTACTCTCCTGCCGCCTTCAGATATATAGATCCCCGCCAAAATTCCCCCATGTGTAGAGGAATCTCCTTCTGAAGGACCACCAAAAACGGGGTTCCTTGCGTTGATTTAGAGGGGAAGTAATGAATGTCCACCAAAGGGTTATGAAAATTCACACTCTGAAGCGCCTGAATCTCTCACAAGTGGGGAAATCCGAGCCTCGAGCCTCAGGTGCCTCTGACGTGCTGGCCTACGACTACAGCGGCTATGGCTTCAGTGAGGGCACCCCATCCGAGGATACCAACTTGAACCGACTATTGCTTTTGTTTCTTCCTAAGAAGTTAAGGGTTGGTCTACGCTGTACACTTTCTAGCAGAATCATGGAACCTGTGCAAAAAGTGGCTATCACTCACTAACATTTTAGCTCTTGCTGCTTTCGCAATGCTTCACATGGTGTTTGAGGGTGTTTGGTGTCTGAAGAGATTGCTCCGTGCATGCGGGCCACTTGGCATTGTCAACGGCAGGAGAATTGTATCCAGTCGATTGATGCTGCGTATGTCAGCGCCTCAGACCTGATGAAGCATTGGCCGTTTCTGGCTGCCCCCCCCCCCACCAAACACTGGATTCGGTTGTCTACACAGGGCTCTTTGCAACAGCCACCTTGAAGTCAGTGCAGTTTTCTTAGAATGCTTCTCCTCCGCGAATGATCGGATCCACAATCGAGTCTTGCCAGCTTCAATCCTTGAGCACTTTGGGGGGATGATGGAGACCGAGCAATCTTTTCCACTTGGAGAATCTGAGGGCGTAATTGCCCTGATTTCTTTTCATCATGACCGCATGATGTAGGCTTGATGTGTGAGTGAACAGGGTTGCACGATCATATCATCTCTGTGAGGGAGCTGTTGTTGTTTGACCTAAAGGATTACTTTTGGAATGTGGAAACAGCACGCAAGCAGGCGAGCCGACATCAACAGTTCGCAGACATGATCAAAAGAGAAGATGCCACAACAGTTGTGAGCTATCACTGTGTGCCGGAGTAAGTTGAGTCGTTCTCGCCCTTCCTTGTCATCAACCAAACTGGCGGTGCTGTGTTGCTGACAAGTTTGGTCCAGCATGGCGCTCTGCGGATTTCCGACTGCAACTGCCCATGCTCAGGAGTACCTTTGCAAAGAGTATGCACCCAACCGGATCATCCTCTTTGGGCGATCTATCGGCACAGGCCGTGACTTTGCTGTCCAGCGCATGGCGTCTAGGGTCCGGCTTGCTGCTTGCTGGACTGTTGCACACGCCATGTTTCTGCTGAAGCAGACTTCCGGTCGGGTAAGCCATGACATTGCGCAACTAAAGGATTTGTTGTCAGACGACGCTTGCTGCTAGTGCAGTTTGATTGGCTATCAAGGACCCTTCAAATGCTTGGTGTCCAGCCGCGATCGATTGGTTGCTCTTCCGAGTCAAATGGACGTTTCATTCGGGGCTGTTAATTTGACATGCGGTGCATGTCATGTGTTTTTGCTTCCGTGCTGTTTGGCCTCAGCCTGACACTGGATTCTTGCATGATTAGTAAGGTTGAGTCAATATTTGTCGGCTAAGGTCGGGTTGGATTGAGCAAGGCTAGGTTGGGTTCAACCAGTTTGGGGTTGACTTGAACTAGCTTTGGAGTTGTTTCAGATCAGGTGATGTGTTGTGTGTGTGTGTGTTTGTTGGAGGTACCCTTTTCGCGGTTGGTTTAGAGGGACACCAAAGCAAAACATCACCCATTTTGGGGCGCAAGCTCCTTGGGACCAGCTCCCCAAGCCACCCTAGGATGCGGGTCCCCGATTTGTTCGCCGCCCAAAGGCTCGGATGCGTTGCTCGACAGGCCCGACCGTGGACCTGGCGCTTCGGCATCCCGAGATCCGGGGCGCGGAGCTCGCGTAGCGATCCAGCCGTTGGTTTGTGTAAGTTCCCCCCTCACGGCAAAGAAGTGGCAGATCTCAGCGTCCCACTAGTTTTGGTGGTTTGGTGGTAAGGTGTCACCAATCCAAGCCAACAAATAAGAGGCAGCTGAATATTGCACCCTTGGTTCTATTGTGCTACCTGTGTAAGTAGGGTCCCCAACTCTAGTCAAAACGGCCGGTATCCTTCCGGCGTGCATGGGCGTGTGGGAAGGCAGTCAAAAGGCATACAGTTTCAAGCCAACCAGTAACCGCGTGGCGAATGACCTGATTTGAACAAACATGTTTGAAACAAAGCAATGTTGAGCTGCTTGTAAGACGCGCAGTCGTTTGACACAGGGAGGTCGTTATTGAGGAGCAGCAATACCGAGAGGTGAAGCAAGCCAGGTGTTTGTTGTCTTCATAGGAAGCTGTGCTCATGATTCAGGGTGCATTGCATGGACACCAAGTCCTGCCAAACTTGGGTTCTGCCGTTTCTGGCATGGAATATATGGATCACCAGCACAGTTCAACTAACACTAGTTTATCGTCTTTGCTCTCTTCTGTCAGAAGTGTATAGTATCTATTGTTGGTTGTCTGGCAGGCCAAAATTGAGCTTGCTGTTCAGCGATTGTGTTCTTCGAGTCCTTGTTCCCGTCATATCAATCTCCACCACGTGATGTGTACAGTCGCCTGTGTCCCCCATCAAGCGCCAGCTGCAGCTCCTACAAGAGTTGGGCTTGCTTCGAGTTCGCGTATGAAACAGTTCCTTGCTTCCCTAGCTAGCCTTGCAGACGTTTGCAACAACTACACGGATCTTTCATGACCCTACTACGGGGGGAAATACAGTCTTAACTTACCCATGATGCTGCTTCTTCTTCGGAGATCATTAGTTTGGGGCTGGTGACATCTTAATTCTAGTCTGGAATGGCAGTTGATGGCAACATGGGACAGCGCTGACATATGATTGCGAACGTCACACACTTATTGTTTCTTGATCTATATAGTGGATCAATTCCTGGCCGGTTGGTTCAGATCAGCCATACCCCAAACTTTGGGAAACGAGTCGTGTGACAAGGCTAGGGACCATTGGAGGGCTTGGAGAGGTTTGGTGTTGGTTTCCCCTTCAGACGGTTTGTTTGTTGCTTCATAGCCGTCCCCGAACGCCAAACGGGAAGACTCTCTTTTAGGCATGGATTGCGCGGCGGTGCGCCACGTGAACTCGAAAAACGGTTCTCGGGAGGTCCTCCAAAAAAGGGATGCCCCCCCGCCCTTTTAGAGGGACACCCACCTATGAATCCCGGGTTCCCAGTATCCTTGCCGTGGCTATGTTGAAGCACCAGGGTTGCTGGACCAAGCCCTGTGAGATGATTCGCAGATCACGTCGTCCGACTTTTCTTTGGGGGGTGGTGTCAAATGGGAGAGCTGGGGCTGTCCGTTTTTTGTGGGTACCCTGGTTGAGTTTGGCTTTAAAGAGACACAACAAGAAAGGAAACCAGAGGGAACCCCACCCGCGCCATGTTGGGGGTCCGAAGAGTGACCAAAAAACGTGCGAGCCACGCTGGGCTTCGAGAGAGGTGTGGTGCTCCAGAGCCCCATTGAAAGTTGCGGCCGGGGCCTTTGAAGAGCGGCCGTGGGTTCGGCACCGCATGCCATAAATCGCCTTGGGTGTCTGTTTTGGGTTTATACAACTCGTTACTTTTTGTCAACTGCATGGAGCTTTGATTTGGGTCATGCTCGACTGAAAGAGAAACAAAAACGCATTCCTCATTCTTTGAAGCATATGTGCTGAGAGGGACAGGCTGTGGGTCCGGGTAACGCTGGGAGTGGCTGAATACCAGCAGAGGCCAACCGCCAGAATAGTAGCAGCAGAGGTTTGAGCAGCTGAGTTCATGAAAATGATCTGGCATTGTTCCCTCTTGAAGAGGAATTTTGAACTGCAGTGGCGCGCACGCCACAGACCACTGTAGCAGTGGTCCCACAACAGAGTCGCAATGGGCGCTTGTGACCAAACTCAAGCGTTGTTCTTGTGCTTCGGCAATGGGTTGTGACTTGAAGAGGGGCAGTGGCGGGGGAGAGGGGAGATCGGCAGGGGTGATGAGTGCATGGCAGGATGATGATCTGAAATGCTACCCCTGCCCCGCCAAAAGACGGGAATGTTGCATTTGTCTTGCATTTGTCGACGGGAGAAACTTGTTCATTGGACATCATAAGATACAGAAAAGGGTTTTCACGCTTGCTACGGGCTCCGGAGAGGTCAATTCTGCACAGTCTGCCAGCCTAGGCCGCGCCGTCTTTGGGAACCTAGCGTCCTGGGTTGGCTACAGGCCGGAGCAATGCCGCCTTCTTGACCCGGGATGTAGCTATGGCTTCCAGTATTCCACGCCGAAACAGGTAAGCAATCAGCCTCCAGCTTACCAATGCTATGTGCCAAGCTGTTGCTTCGGCGCAGCAGGACTCTAGGACTTTTTTCTGGTAAGATTCGTACTAGCAAATTCTTGGACTCCACTCAGACAACAAACCTGCGGAGAACACTCGCAGTTGAGTTGCTCCAGTGAGCACAAGGTCCAAGAGGGCGAAGCATGATCGTGACTCTCCCAGGTGCTTCCTACGCTACAAGCACCCATGTTGGATCTTCGGGCTCCGATTTGGTCAGCTGATTTGCATAGGTCTGGTAGCCCTTGCGAATCCAGGCTCCAGGTCTAGCTGCACACGAGAAAGTGTTTGGTCGTTCCTTGTCCAAACTCGGAAACTCCCACTGCAGGACATGACTCCGGGTTTGCGTTGCTCATGTCCAACCATCTTTGGCGTGTCCAGCTACCATTTGCAGAGTGGGGGTTGCCCCCCTCAGGACTTCGGGAGCAAAAGACCAACGGGCCAATGGTACGTCTGGTTCGATGGATTGGCGTTTCTGGTCCAACGGGCTGGGAACACGAAGGCATTTCGATTGATGGCTTGGATTCGGAGGCCTGCGGCTATCCTGGCGACAAGTGTTTGTGCTAGAGCCATGGGACACAAAACAGCCAAATTGGGAGCGGATTTTGGATTGGCACAGCCAGATGGAGGAACTCCTCAACGTTTGGGAATCCGGAATCGATGTGGGAGTTCTGCAGGCAGTGAAAGGCTTTCATCCCTGTGAGCAACGATAGTGGCCCCACCGAATCGCCAGTACAAATCCTGGCTAAATGGGGCAAAACCTTGGGCAGTGGTGACCGAACCTGATGATTCGGTCAGCCGGGCACAGGCCCAAGGCAGTTTCCACCAGGTGTTGGGAACACGGGAGACTTGTATTCGATCCACGGCCCATGCACGTCAAGCGGCCAGGATGGATCTGTTCCGGAATTACGAGAAGATTGACAAGGCCTGAGCTTGGTTCCACTGCATGATTACCTATTTCCCCAGATGCTCTCAGGGACACAGGTTGTGTTGACCTGAGAATGCCTGGCATTGTGTGGAGGTTTAGCGATTCTTCCACATAGGCCTTCAGCAACACGGTCAAAGCATGTTTGGTACGTTGGCTGGCCTTTTGCTCAAGAGCCTTGCCCGTTTATAGTTTTTGTCGCGGGCCTAAGGCTTTGCTACATGTTCTATTTGTGCAATAGCTTTTGCGCTCCCTTGCGGAACCCACCTAAAAGGCCTCCTGGTTCAAACACAAAGCGCAGCCTCATCGCATTCGTTTCAAGCCATTGTGACACTAGCACGCAGGGCGTGATTTGAAGTCCGCGTGCTTCGGATACACCACCAGGATAAAAGTTTGCCCTCCTGCATCCCAACACGTGTTCACACCCTTTCACTGTAGAATCTTGCAAGTGAAAGAGCACGTCCAAGGCGGCACACTTGCAAGCCTTCATCTTAAAACAGGGTGAATGCCGCACAAAACGCGACCTCAAATTTGACCAACGTGACCCACTCGTATGCTACAGTTCTAAGAGGGCAAAACCTTTGTCCGCCCGAAGTATTGGCCGGGCGGTGGGCGTAGTACGACGCAGCAGCTTTGAACTCGGACAGTGAATTCCAGCAAGCATCATTCACTTTGTGAAGTGAGTCTACTTCTTGAGCCTGAATGTGATGAAGGGGCTAAACTTCATGGTTTTCACAACTATGCCCTGATGCTCATGAAACCAGGCAAGTCCATAATGTGTTCTTTCAAGTTTTACATGCCACCAGTGTGACAAAGCGACTCTACTTCCAGATAAACACTTATTGTAAGCATAATATCCCGGCTTGATGGGGCATGTTCCGAACAAAGACACGATTGAACATGTTTGCTAGAAAGCACAGTAGACCATGTATTCATGCATCAATAAACAACATACATGTTTACATTGGCTATCACGCAGTAACATGCACATCATAAATAAACGCGAATAAACAGTTTCTACATTGCACTTTCCTGCAACACATGTGGCTGAATTGCACCAAGCCCCAAGATACATGCACGCACTTGCTGGCCTGAAATCAAAGCATGCATTTCAGATCAAAAGAAGGTATGCACCAGGCCAATGGGCCAGAGGTCCTCCCAATGTACCGCAACTGCACTTTCTGCGAGCCTGCACCAACCTCTCGCACGTGATCAAAACCAAAGCAAACACCACCTCTTTTTCGTAAAGGGCTTTCGATTCGGATTCGGTGTGGTCATCATTTGAGGTAGCATTGTAAGGCTTCGGGGATCCATGATTATGACCCACACAAGGCTTGGCAACCCTAGGCCAGGCAAGGTATTGTTGAGGGAGGCGTAGTCAGGACCACGTACTTGGGGATGTGTGATCAAGGACTGTCGTTTAGTGCACAGCAAAAGGCAAAGTTTCTGATTAAAGTGGGGGTTCCATCCTCAGAAATACACCATTCGCTCGTTCGCGTTTAGTTTCGCTCGGGGATATTCAGTGGAGACAGGTGCAGTGCCCGGTGCTGATCATGCACGGAACGGAAGATGACATCGTCCCCATCGAGCATGGCTTCGCCTTGCACGAGGCGTGGAGGACGTGCAGTGGCGCATGATGCTGCTTGCTTTGCTCGCAGCTTGCGGCAAAGTCTATCATATGTATATGGGCAAGAACAAGGTACGTCTACAGATATGTGCGCACGTGCGTGCATCATACATACATACATACATACATACATACATGCATGCATGCATGCATGCATACATACATACATGCATAATATATATATATATGTATATATGTATACACACATGTACATACAGACATACGGACATGCAGACCTACGTACGTATGTACGTATGCAAAGATGGACAAGCGTTCATATGTACATACGTACGTATATTGTACGTACGCACCTGCCTACCTGTATACATATAAATATATATATATATATACATAACACCTACAAACCTACATGCCTACATACATACTCACATACCTACATGCCTACATACCTAGCTACCTACATACATACACGTAGATAGTACGTATGTGTACACATGAACATTGACTATGTATGAATACATACATATGTATATATATATTTATACGAATGCGCTTGTGTTCCAGCATGCTGTATCCATTATGCAGAGACGTCAGGTGCTTGGAACAAACAAAGTAAGGCTGTTTGGTAGTGAAGTGCGGTGCACGCATCGCTCGGTCAATTCGGAGTGCGCCCGCGCTTGAAGACTTCGAGCAGCAGACCACGGTGTCTTTAGGTCCCACACCCAGGCGGTGATTGGACGCCGCCTCAATGTATTGAGTGGATAAATCCTATTGAGCGCCTTTCTGGAACCAGCTTGTGAGTCCATTTTCAACACCTTAAGAGAGCTGTCGTTGAGGCTCGAGGACCTTGTGAAAATAGAAGTACAGAAACGGAAGACCATTGCGGTTTTCTCAGGGAAGTTAAAGAAAGTCCATGGACAATCTGAACATCTACAAGAGAATACGCTCTTTCCAACCATCATGGAAGTGCGTTCTGAGGGGTTCTGAGGGCGTCCCCAAAAAGGGAGGCAATTAGTCTTAACCCCTGACAGCTTCCATGAGTGGGAGGGTAAATCACCTCATCTTTCGCCAAACAAAAACGGCACGGCTGGGGTGGGGTTGCAAGGCCTGTCAGAAGCCGGCGGAGCCCTTGTGGTTGGAGGGATGCGGCGGGGAAGCTGAGCGAAGGAGCAGGGCCAAGAAAGCCTGGTGTCCACTTCCATGGGCTTGAGGGCCGAGAAAAGCAGTTTCTGTTGGTGTCCACTTCAATGGGCTCTGCTTTGATCGCAAGATCCATTGCCCATTAAATTGGGGAAAGATGCTTAGGTGACGGCTGTTTGTTTGAACCGGAACCATCAGCATGTGTCGATTTGTAGCTACTCCGCAGTTGCCTTAGTTTTCGTGGCTGTGTGTGTATGTGTGAGCGAATTGAGAGGTTTGCGTGCTCTTGACTTGTACCGCCAGCATCGCTGACCGGAGGTGCCTACATCTCGAGCACGCAACAACTGACAGGGAGCCTGCCCTTGAGCAAGCAAGCATAAAATACAGCAATCAAACACTTGGGGTCCTCTGGAAAGCGTTGGCTGCAGGGCTTCAAGTCTGGTTGCTCAACATTGGTGGCTGCTTTTTCAATCGGATTGCTCACGATTCAGCTGAATGCGCCAGAAACTCATGGCGCAGGCAGCTCCCTGCGTTATAAATGCAGAGATGGTCGCGGGAGGAAACTGTCTCAGCTTTGGGATCCATTTTAGTTGGGTGCCACGCTTCTACTTGGCGGGAACTTAAACAACCAGATAGCCCCCTAGCATCATTCATCAACATGAGGCGTGTCAGACAGTGAGGAAATTTCCCCCTTGTTTTTGGAGGCCTTGGAATCAACGAGGTGCGCGTTTTTCTGCCCATGGCTGCTCAGGGTCCAGCGATGGTTTTGAATGCGGTGGGCCCGGGTTTCGCCCCAAGCGTTGATCAGTGGGAACGGACATCTTGGAGTGGATGTCAAGCCGGGTGAGCCGCTGAGGTCACAACGATCTTCCCAACGAGATTTGCCTCAGGCATGGCCGATGGACAAACCCACACCCTCATAGGGGTACAAAGTTTGGCCGGGCTGACCCCACTCACTTGCGAGGTTTCCGGCATTTCAACGGTTTGGCTGTGTGCATAGGCAGACACTTGACAGTGCCCCGTTCACGAGCCATGCCAACTTGGCGGATAAAGTAGGTGGCGGCCGCAAATAAAGATCAAGCTACAAATTCGGCGATGATCATGATGACCTCATATGTGAGTGGAAGCGCACTTTGCTTCAGAAACACTTGGGAAGGGCCACGTCATGTACATTTACTTCGGCAGTGTGCACCAAGCCTCTTTCTCTCGGGCGTTTGGATCATTGAGGCAGTCCGATCGCCACTGCTCAGAATGTGTACCTCAATGTCACTGTCTAGACATGCAGACATATTAATGCAACTTAAACATGCTCCAGGTTGAGCGGTGGATCATTTTTGGTCTCCATTAGTTGATCGCTTTGCCGAATTGCGTCACTGATTTGCTGGCAAATATGTTGGCATATCAGTAATTGTCAGTGTGATGTATTGGTGAGGCACTGTGAGATTCTTAGCAGCGGTTGATCCTACTACACCAAGAGGCTATTCAGGATGTGTGTGCTTTCATTGACCATATTTCGTGTTGCTCAGCACTTTGCATGGGCACCGCGCATTGCTTCGCGTGAGCTCTAAGCGCTCGAAGGCGCGTTCGGGAGTTCATGGACGAGATGGATGGCCTGTCATGGGGCCAGTTGGCTGCAGTCATTCGATGGCTGTCAGCCAGTTGCCCAAGATGCTTCGACATAGGCCGAAAAAGGCTACTGTTCTTCACGGTTCGGCATGGAGATGTATAATTAACCGTTTCAAGTGCATATTTCAGGTAAGTTCTGTGAGTATCAGCAGGCACAATAGTGCCATCAGCGATATGTCTGTGCGATATGTCTGTGCCAGTACAAGTGTAACGTTTAGACCATAATTGCTGCAGTAGTTGTGTACATCCAATATAGTTAGTCAAAAGGGGATCTAGTCGAGCAGGCTTTCAGAGCAACGCAGTGCTTGGATCAGCGGCTGTAACATTTGTGACCGTTGACAGCCAGTTTTTTCATACGAGCAGGTGCTTGGAGCATCAACTGAAGGCCGGTGACGGCCTGGACCAAGGATCCCCCGAATTTTCAAATTGTGGCGTGGGGGGGGGTGGATTTGGGGCCCACAGATCCTAGCCAGGAGCTACAGGATTTGATGAATTGAGAAAGTGGAATGAGTTTGACACACGGTTGAATCGAGCAGATGTCTGCAAACTACTCTGTAGTGCGACATATGTTCAGTGGAATGAGGGCGGCGGACGGCGAGGTACTATATGTTTATACCTTTTGTATCTTAAACAGTGGTGGGAGCAGACTAAGGCAAACAGCCTTGTACACTTTGGAGAAGTGCTCCAGACCATTGGAGGGTCGACCGATAGCATTTTGCGGAATCTTGTGCAATGAGCCTTGGGTTGAATTTGTGCGGCTTTGTGCTTGCCCCCTTTCATTTCTCATGTAAAGATAAGAGGCACCTGCAGCCAGCCAATTGGCAGTGGTTGCCCATGTCCAGCCTTTGCAACACCTTCTGTTTGTTAGATGGTTGCTGTTCAAGACAACGATGATTGGTACATGACACCTCTCAACAGGCTCCCGGCCTTTCAAGCGGGATTCAAGCCTTTCAATCGCCTTCGGAAAGTGCCAAGGCTGGAACATCTTTGTCACGAACCTCGCGACGCACATCTCTGTGAACCTTTGACACGGGTTCTACAAGCATGAGGGACCCATGAAGCACAGATTTGCTGTGCTGTGGGCGCAAGCAGTGCACTGTCCAAGTGCCATTTGCCAAAGCTGTTGCTATTTAAGTTTGCAAATGAAATGCAAGTGCAACCCAGCAGCGTGAATTCAAAAATCCGTCCAAGCGAGCGTGTCAGGTCAGGGATTAGAGTCGTCAGCCACTCAGACAATGTTTCCCCGGCCATCCATGCCTTTTGAATCGGAGGCATGTCAGGATGCATGGCAATTGATTGATGTTAGCTGTCTGAAAGTTCGAGACCTCATGGGTCAATTTTGGTAGATCCCCTGGGGAACCAGATGTTACCTGGCTGCAACTCTGCCCTGCTATTTGTATGTTTGTCCCCGGAATGATCTGAATCGGCATTTTGTTTT
Organism: Effrenium voratum; assembly: GCA_963377175.1. Taxonomy (NCBI): domain Eukaryota; class Dinophyceae; order Suessiales; family Symbiodiniaceae; genus Effrenium; species Effrenium voratum. The sequence goes on from CAUJNA010003341.1 coordinate 312,084, forward strand.
TGCTGTATCCATGGAGGCGTGACGCGTGGACACAACTTTCTCGACCTTGCAATTGTTTGGCAGGGATTATGGAGCGCCCTGCTTCTTGTTGTTTTACAACTGAGTGTCCAGCCAAAGTGGAAGCTGGGTGTACGCATGACATTGGATCCTTTCATTTGTTGCTCGGTTATGTTTGGATACAGGTAGACAGCTGCACATTGCGGGAAAAACAAACAAACAAAAACATCAATGATGTATATATATATATATGTGTTAGTTATTCAGCAAAAACACTACTCAAATCATGTTTTATTTTCGGCTGTGAGGATTTATGAATCGGCCCAAACACTGTCCTGCCAATCAGGCTTTTCTGAGTCTGAGTGCTGTTGGGATTCGGAATAAAGGAAGGTAAATCAGCAGGAAAGCCAGAGCGAAAGAAGCAAGAGATAATATGGACAGGAAAGAGAAACACACGTTTGAGATGAGCATGAAATGGAAAGGAGAAGGCAACATCAAGCTGACGAAGACAATGAATGTAGAAGGATATCAGCAGGACAGAAACGACTTAGCTGGTCTCAAAGAAGGGGGTGCTTGTGCTGCTCGACTCCTTTGGATGTGCGTGTGTGGTTTTGAGGGTACCCTTTTAAGGTTGGTTGAAAGGGACACCAAAAGGACAACCACCATATTTTGACATACTCCTTTCTTGGCCGATTCTCAGTGGCCCTTGTAAAAACAAAGAAAGCACAGCTGTGACGAATGGCTCTCACCGACTAGCTCACTGAAATAGCCCACCGACCTTTGGTCCATGGGTAGGTAGGTAGGCAGGCAGGTAGGTGGGCTGGTAGGTAGGTGGGTAGGTACGCAGGTGGGTGGGTGGGTGGGTACGTAGGTAGGTGGGTAGGGGCCAAGCGCCACAAAGATTCGGAGATAGCTTTCATTGTGGCCCGTGGTCCGTCACAATTTGTGACGGCCAACAAGCTCTCATTGTGGCCCGTCGCAATTTTGGCCCACAGCCGTTTGCTGAAATTTGAGTACGGAAAACCTGCGCCTGGGCAGCACTTCAGACGAGACGTAGGCGGTCTGGAGAACTGGGTGTGCCCATGAGCCTCCAAATTATTCACTGCTTCAGTATGCCGTCTTTGCAGCTTGAGAGTGGCCTTTTCGGATGGGTGATATCTTGCTTTCTGCCAAGACATTCAAATTGTTCCTTAAAATCATTCTAAGAAGGAACCTGTTGGTTGCAAAGAATCAAGCGCATGAGATTAGAAGCCGTATTTGACGTGCTTCCTGGTCAACCAGTTGTTCCATGGAGAAAGTGTAGGCACGTCTTTGCATGCGGTTGTGTTCAATGTGTGCGAAGCTTATGAGCGCCGCTTCAGAACAGAATGACAGTCTGGTCCTGCCAACATAGCGCATCTAAGGATCCAGCTCTCCTAGCTCCCTCAACACATAAACCTCCTGGTTGGCACTCAGGTTTCCATTGGACTATGAGCATCTACTGGGTGCAGGGAAAGAGTCCAACTGAAATCGACTGGCCATCTCGCATCCCTTTACAAGGCGTAAGGCAGGTGCCCTTTACAGAGTGGATCTCAACCTGTTCGGCGCGACGAAAGAACTAGGGTCGCCCTTCACGTCTCCGCGCCCAGGTGTGCTTAAAAGCTTTGATGGTACAAAAGTACGCCCGCGAGCCCAGACTCGCTTCGGGCCTTTCCCCGGCCACACGGCTTGTCGTATTGGAGCCTGGGGATCAAAGTCCAAACGCCGAGATGAGCCGACAACTTGCGAAGGAGAGACAATTCCTGGGTCGGATTTTGTGTAGCAACGCTTTGGGACTCTTAGCGCATGGATGATATATAATAACTTTTGTTGGCAGAACTCAAGGAATTGAGCAGACACAAAGGTCACGCAAGGAATTGAGCAGACACACAGGTCACAGGGCAATGCTTGACGTAGTATTCATTGATGATAAAGTGTTTCAATTGCCCTTATTGACATAGACAACAGTATGATATCAAAAAGCAACTGAATCTCAGTAGCTGACACACTGCCAGATCATCTTTCCAGCACGCCCGGGCTAAGAAAGCACAACAGGATATAGCGGAGTCTTGCCTAGCAATATTTTATCGACATAGACTACGTGAAACTGTTGTGTATTCAGTGCTTAAGAGTTGGTTTCATGTATGAAAGCACAATCAACTTGTCAAGAGGAAGGGTATCAGCGCTCAGTGTTCTTTGTTAGCTTCAGAACACACCTTTGATGACTTCAAGCAGTGGCATTGGTTGTATGCCAGCATAGTCACGCAATTCATGTTTTGCAGTAGGATGCCAGTGTTTGAGTGCAGGCACGACTGCGTGTTTCCAGTCACCCAACATCAGATGTCGGCCGACTGTGTGAGAGCGCATCCGTTGCATCGTCGTGACTCATACTCAGCCGGGAGTTTTGCCAGCTCACCTTAGTTCGCACACGGCACACCCTTGCCCCGTGAGTCCGTGACATGTATAGCGCTGGTCGGCTACCAGGAATGCCCACATCATGCAGAGAACACATGGTGCGACTCATCCCATGCCACTCCAGCCGCTGACAATACAAGCGAGTTGAACTCTCCCCGTGATTTGGCGATTGGCACAGTGGATATTTCACAGTACTGTCAGCCAGACTCTCCGAAATCATACCTTGGACTGGCCCCTTTTGTTGTGGTGTTAAAGGGAAACCAAAAGGAACATTTTATCATTTTCTTGGGTTTCCCTAAAAACAGACAAACCCATTTGAATCATGCGGGGGATTGGCATTTGTTGTTCCACTAGCCCTGATGCGACTTCTAGCTGGCGTTGCAGGTTGGCAAGTTGCTCGGTGATCAGAACCTTGGTGGGTCAATGAGCTGTGCCCTGTCAAAGCTGACATACGCAGCATGCCTTGAATTGTTGGGCCACAAATGTTCACATCCCTCCTTCCGGGTCCTTGCCAACCTCGTCGGTTTCGCCCAGGTCCCTCCACACCAGCGCAACGGCACGGCAGGGCCCGGGCCGGAGGAGCGAAGCGAGCGGAATGCCGGGGCACCCAGGGCACCCGAGTGAGCCGCCAGGCTCCGGCGGCAAACCTCGGCGTTTCACTTCCGAAGTTCCTACAGGCGGCAAACCTCGGCTTTTCACTTCATGAGTTTGGACTTCAAACTCCGGGCAATAGGTTGCTGGAGGCAAAGGACTGGACACCAATCAAAAGGGTCCCAAACGAATTTGAACTTTGTGTCGACCGTAGGGGTCAAACAGTTCGCCTCGCATTTTCTGAGCTCCGCTGGGGAAGTCAGCCTTCGGCATCTTAATGGGCGACCTTACGAAAGGCGACCTTAGGAGAGTCCGAACATCGGTTGGATTGCTTACAACTCAAACCAACACTGTCTCACTTTGTGGTGAAAATATCATATTTACCCGCTCTATATCATATGCATGAAGCTTCATGTTTGTCTTGTTGATGGTGAAACAGTGTGCTTGGAATCGGATTTGACATCGATTCAGACCAATGTTAGCAAGATCAATTGATTGCTTCTCACGCCGAGAGCAATACCCGTTTATGTTCAAAGTTGAGCGTTTTCAGGGCTTTAAGCACAAGTCATGTTTCCAGTTTGCTGTATCAAATAGTTGTTTTGCTTCCTGCGTCTTGCAATCATTGCAATTCACAAGGCATCTTTCATTCAAACTTGTTATATACTTAAACAGACTTTGGCTTAGGTTAGAAGCCGAAGCCAGATTTCCACAAATGATGTGTCCCTGACTGGCGTCCGTGGGTATATTCTGTGTTCCATGCCAGCTGTTTTGAGGGCGGCATGTGACCTCTAGTTGTGACAAAGACTTGAAGTTCATGCATCATTTCCTAGAGCGATTGTTTCCCTATCAGATCAGGCCTTGGGGCTGCGCCGGATGCATTCGCTCAGATAGCACGCTGTTTCATGCTGTTTGACGCATCTCGATTAGATCATAGATTCATCCAACTCGCCTAAGGCAGCCAACGTTGGAGCAGTGATGTTTACGCTCGCGCACAGTCCAATGTTTGGACAACTTTTGCTCAATCAAGCCCATGTTGCCATCAATAAATCCCGATCAATAAATCCCCTGCGATGGAAGACTGTCCTTTTCTTCCCGATTGCCCGCCAATAGTACTTTAAACAGGTCAACAAGGTTTGACCAAACAACACCCCTAAACCATTTTTGGCACCCAGAAAAACCTCCCTTAATAAAGACTGTCCTTTTGGCTCTCCAAAATCAAACAAATGTCCAAAGTCACAAGTTCAGATGGCAAAAGCTGTTGCAAATACTTCTGCGGATACTATTTTGGTCAAGGGTCGCCCCTCCCAAAACCTAAAAAAGCAGCTAGCCGAACGAAAATAAAAATGGCAGAACCGGCCAGAGAGGGACGGAGTCGACCGGAGACAACCGGATTGATGGGGGGGGCTCCTCCAAAATTGTCTGGTCCTTGTCGACATTGAGGGGATCGGGGTGCGGGGGTTATGAGTCCGAGGGAAACATTAGGAAATGAAGTGACCTCTTGCAATGGCCCCCTGGCTCCCTGGCTGTTGATAGCGATAAAATGCCTGGTCAAGAATGTGCCTGCTTGCTTGCGTGGGTGTAGCACACACATACACGCACGGCTTTTTAATTTGGTCAATGTTTGTGAACTAGCTTGCTTGCTTGCTGGCTGGTTGGCTGGCTGGTTTGCCAGTTTGTTTATTTGTTTTGTTTGTGTCAGTGTTAGTTTGTTTGTTGTGTGTGTGTGTGTGTGTGAGTCAAGATGATGGCGCTGGCCGTCTTGACCTATCCAAGAAGTTGAGACGCGGGTCATATGGAGTTTGATGACGCGTGCGCCCAGGAATCGGATTCTAGGCCTCAGCCGTGCCGGCCTGTTGTCCACGGGGAGGCCATGGTCCCAAGAAGACAAGGCTTTGTTTGAGGAATGGGGGCTTTCTCATCATAGGGATCTCTCCAAAATGGTTGGTTTATGTTTGGCTTCCCTTTAAATGCCAAACAACAGGTCGTCCACCATTTTGAGAAACTCCCGAATGGGGGAGAACAGGGAAGAGCCCCGTAAGACAGTCGCTGGCCGCAATTTGGGCGGCGCACTTGGCAAAGTTAGCCATCAAGCCGAGCCTCCCTTTGCAACGACGCAGGATATGTTGGACTCGAGGATCCAAATAATAGGGGTGCTCGACAGGGATCACTTTGTTCATCGAGTAGCAACCATGCTCAAGGACCCACCCCACACAGCTCCGATTTGCCTAATTAGACCATCCCTCCCAGGCCTCCTGACCCAAGCAACTTGTCAAGTGTCACGTGGGGAAAGCTTCGAGGGATCGAGCTTGTTGGCACCTTGGTATTCCGTGCTTTTCCAGAGATTGCTACAATAATATTGCTTGTTGATGACCTTGGTCATTCTTTTGGTATGCACCTTTCCGCAGTGAGGGGCTTGAAGCATGCTGTTGCAACATGCGCGAAGTTGTTTAGCTACCTTCATCTCGGATGCGGCTGCTAAAGTGTGGTCCTCGAGGTTTTCTGATTTATTCCTTCGCATAGCGCTATTCTTCGCACCGTTTGTGCTCAGCACAACCCCCCACACTCACGTCAACAAGCAGATAAGGGGGGTTCAGTTTGGGCTTGCTTCAAAGCCTTGCGCCCTGTTGCCTGCCAGGTTTGTTGGCAAATAGCAGAGGAGCTTTTCGAAGGACACCCTCAAGATTTATTGTGTCAAAATTCGTGCCTATCTTTGCTTCAAGTAGATATTAAGAAACAGGGCGAGGCGACTGCATGGCTGGCACCAATAAGAACGGGGTTGCCTCGCCCCTTGAACAATGTTCACGAACGCAACCGTTGGCTTAGGAATCAGTAAATCGGATTTGTTTGCATGACAGTTGTGAACCTTTCTGGGGTATCCGTTGCTGTTTGTGCAGTACTCTAGCCGGCTTGTGCAAGTTCTTGACTTTCGGAGCCTTTGAGTTTCCCTAGCCGCAATCCGACAAAACCACGACAGGAAGGGAGGCGGCAAGGGAGGAGGCGCAGAGAGCGGGGACATGGGGGACATGAGGGACAGCCGCGGCTGCAGTACGCTTAAGCAGCAGATCCGAAATCGCATGCTTCGTTTCTGCATGGCCTCAGAATGGGCTTGTAGCCTATATCCAAGCATTAATTTTCTCGGTTGTCCTGCTTCATCTTCACTTGCGAGAAACCCATGGCTTCTTCAATTACCCTTTGTTTTTCCGAACACCACGAGGCCGGCCGAGTCGTTTTTTTCAGTCTACTGCAGTTCCGGCACGGGCCCATGAGGACGGGGAAGCATCCCAGGGGCTCAAGAGGTTCCCATGGGCCTTAGGTGTGCAAGTCAGGGTGTGCCGTGGTTCCAATTGACTCTGACGTGAGGAGAAAAGCACAGGGCCGCCTTTCAAGTCAAACAAAGGGGATCGTCCTCTTTCCAACCATCATGGAAGTTCCTTTGGGGCTTTCCCAAAAGGAAAGCTGTCGTCTTCCAGAGCCCTCCTGTCGCATTTTCGATTCGGAGACCCGAGAGCATTGAGCTCTCTCAGGATACCAGGCCCGGGATGGCGGAGGTGCGGCCTGCGAGTCTTGGATTCCTTGGCTCCCAGCCATCCGGTTCCTTAGCTTTTTAGCTTTTTGGGGTTTAGTGGGGGTTCCATTCAACCCACTAAAAGTTAAAACCCTTTAGCAGGGAATCTGAGGGCAGCCCAGATTGTGTCGGAAGATGTTTGTTTTGCAACAAGTGGGGTGACCTTCGCGCATGGGCCGAACCATGAGCTTGCCAACCAGTGAGCAAAGCCCTGGAGTCGTCCTGCTGACGCGAGTCGATGTCGCGATCCGAGTTCGGATCACATTTGAGGCCACGAAGTCCAGCTGTGTTGAAAGACTCACTCATCGAGCTTTTGACCTATTGCCCCACTTGTTGGTTCCGTTGTAGTCGTTTTCCCAGGAGGTGATCGCCTCTTATTTCTAGGCAACTGAGCACTGTTTATGAGCGGGCGATTCTAGGCCGCCTGCATTTTCGATTCAAACGGGATGAGTTCATTGTGAAGATGACAATCCTTAGGTTACTTTCAAATGGTTGCAATCAACAAACCCTAGCAGTTCTCGTCTCGCACATTTTATGATGCGCTTCGATGTTGGTGAAAGTTATTGGACTATTTTTGATGAACACCGGTGTGCAGCAAGGCTCTCATAGGCCCTCATTAAACAGATTAAGGTCCCAACTCGTGATCTTAAAGCAGCCACATTGGCTGAATATGTTTTGGACATATTAATATCTTGGACGGCCCTTTGAGAGAAACCCATGCGATTTTCGATATCCGCGGGACTCAGCTATTGCATGGTTGCCGCCAATTGATTCCACGAGCAGCGATATAAACCTTGCCGCAGGGAGCAAGAGGCTTACAGAAAATCCCTGCCCTGCCCGTTGGATCCATCCGCTAGAGGCTATGTCCAATGGTTTGTCCAATGGTTTGTGGATGCGGTGCACAACGGTAGGGACACATGGGATGGATGGGGAATCCGGGAGCCAACGAGTTTGAACACGCGGATCGCAGGCTATGAGGGCAAGGGCGGCAGGCGCCGTCCTGAGTTTGGGCTTACAAGGGGCTACTGGAAATATGTGTACTTTTTTCCAGGGGGCTGAAGCAAATGGAAGCTTGCTTGGTTGCTTGCTTGCTTGCTTGCTTGCTTGCTTGCTTGCTTTTTCTTTTTTTTGCGTGCTTGTTTGGCTGGTTGCTTGTTAACCTCCTAGATATCACATTGATAGGCATCCCATTATTTAGAGATCAATCAGAGTTCCAAATCTGTATATGCATAACTACATTGGCTGGTGTGACGTGTTTTTGCTGGCAAGGTGCTTGGTTTGACTCTGCGTTTGCCTTGGCGAGTTCACTTGAGAATGCATCTGCTGTCCACGACTTGCTAGGTTTCTTTGGCGGCTTGTAAATATTTGCATACGACATCTGGTGGGTTAATTGAAAAAGGCTATCAGGCCCTTCATGTATGTTCCAGGAGGGATATATGGTCCTCTGACGGAAAGTTGAGATCCCAAGGTACTAACACGCCTTTGGGCCTCCGCACATCAACCTTGCACCGAAAACGAAGCGGACCGAGGTGGGATTATAGCGACAAAGGCGGCGGGGGCCAGAAGAGTGGGGTGCCCCAGAGGCGTGGCGTGGGTTTTTCATGGCTCAGGGGTGTCAAGAAACGAACCAGATAAGAAAGAACTTCAAACTAGTGTTAAGAAGCTTTGGGTCCACTAGCATGGAACGCCAGGGGGTCCCTTTCAAAGGAACATGGTCTTCCAGGACCCCCCTGTGAGGTTCCATAAAGGGAGGGGAATGACGAATACCCGGGCCAGTTATGGCGAATCCTCAGTTTGGAGGGCCCTCTTTGGGCCCTTACAGCTGGCAACGGGCAACGGTATTGGGTTATCGAATTGGAGTTTGAGCGGCACGCGCACCCTTGTTCACCGGAATGCGAGCATGACTCAACAGCATTTGCCATGGAGTGGGGTATCATGAGCTCGTTTGTTTTCCGTGTCCAGTCTGAAGACTACTTTCTTCCATGTGTTTTGTTTGTTGACATAGTCCGATCTTTTTCAGGGACGCATCCGCAAATGGAGGGTTTTATAATGTGTTAAACCCCATTCGGGCTGAAGCAACTGCCTTCGGAGGCTCAGGAGGATTCGGAGAGATCCGGCGAGCGGTTGCCGAGGTGTGTTTCAGCTGCAGGGCGCAGGCGGCGACTGGCGCGGGTGCTTGGAGACGAACGGGCAAACAATATACGCGCAATGAAAATGTTGGATCCTATCTGTTGGCCGTGGAAGGGACTACTTTGAGGAACCATTTATGTCAGCCTCATCATTCGAATTGAAAGCTATGCGCCGCTGGCCTCAGCCAGGCCCAAAGGAACCAGAAGAACAATGAGGGCTTGAGCAAATGATGCCGGGCGGCTGGGGCTTGGTTGAAAACGCGGGCTGCAAGTGATACTGGGGCCGGGAAAGGGAACAAGGCGATTGTCAGGAACTTGAAGTTGAGTGGCGGGGGTAGGCCAACAACGTGGAATGAGCTGGACTCTAAGACATGAGTTAGGGGCTGGGCTGGACAGTATAAGCTAGGGCTGGGCAAGGTTGGCGAAAGTCGAGCCCTAGCCAATGGGGCACGCAGACATGGGTTGGGCTGGGAAAGGGGGCAGGAGCTGGAAGCTGCATTGGCTGAGCCTCAAGCTGGCTTTGCTAACGAATTGCATTGGTGTTTGAGCATAAAATGGCCTGAGTTGGGGCCTGGACCAAGCTGGGGTCAATTGATTGGGCTGCTGGTTGGTCCATTGTCGGAAGATGTTGGTTTTGTGTGTGTGAGTGTGTTGGGGCTGGGCACATACCAATGGTGCGCACTCACGCACGCACGCGCGCACACAGATACAGATGTGCTGGCCTGGGCGGTTGGGTTGCGTGGCGTGGCTCTCTGCCTGAAGCTGCCAAGTCGTCAACCTGAAGCCATGAGCACGCTCTGTCCACCCGACAGCCACAAAAAATCCGCAGCCAAATAATGGGATGGGGGAGCGTTTGATCGCCTCCAGGTTTCGAGGGCCGAGGCGATTTTTCTTGGGGCCGCCGCAGGTAACAAAGAGCTATAGGTTTGTTCTATAAGCTCATAATCCAGGCTGAAGGTTCATGTGCGATGCGCAAGGAATGGGTAAGGGGTGCCGCCGGCATGGTGCACCTTTGCAATCAGCAAGGGACGCCATACCCTCTTTTGAGGATGTCACGGGGCAGTTGCAGGCAAAGTGTCAGCAAAACCTTTCTTTGTTAGGATGCCATTTTTCAGCTTGAGGCCTTTGGGGTTGGGGTCGGCTAAGATGGGAGACCTCATATTTCATTTTTTGTTTTCAAGTTGCAAGCGTTTGACGTGATAAAGCATTTGGATCACGCGCTGCAAGAATCCTTGTCCGCTTCACCTCTCTTCCATGGCTCGTTGAACATGTGCCCGTTGCAACCTCCGGGAGCGTGACCGGTGCAAACGCTGAGCGGTGCCATCAACGTCATCTTCTGCGCGGTCGAGCGCGGCAGCGTGAAAAGGTGAAGGCGATGCAAGCGAAGGGAAGCTGAAGATCAAGCCTTGGATCCAGCACGGTGCCATGACTTAGCCTCTAGGACTGCAGCGCCCGGATTTCGGGTCACAACCTTTGCGTTGCGACCAGGCAACTTGCTGTGCCTTGGCGCAGGCCCTTTGACATGTTTGATATTCCCACATCAATGGCTTGAGAAACAAGTAACCATACCGTTTTGATGACAACCTCACTTCCTGAGTTTCAGGGCTTTATTATCTTTGGGAAGACCATTTTGCTGGTACACAAACAATTTAGATGTTTTCTTCGGCCGTAAACAAATAATTTAGATGTTTTGTTTCTTCGGCCCATCTCATGAGGTGAGCCACGGGACGTTGAGTCTCGGCGTAGCTCTCACGTGCTGAGGTCGCAGCGCCATGGCTCCAAGCGACGGGATACGCAGACGGAGCTGGAGGCGAGACACGCCCTGAGTCAGTCTGCGGAAGTTCTGGCGAGCTCAGGGATTCGGGGGTAGAACGAGCTCATGGTGAAGATGCTTTACTTGAAATTCCCTTGTTACAGGTTTTGGACCTGTTGGACATGTTTTGCAACTTGTTTAAGGTTTAGGACCTATTGTAAAAACAATTGCAGATTAGTCAGGAGACCTGTTCAACGGGATTCATACGGATTCTTATAAGCGGGTTCCAGCTTGCACCAACTAACTAAGGGACAATCATGTCGCATCCTGCCTGACAGAGCCCATTCAAAAAGGTCACCCGAATTGTGTGCGTTTCAGTGCATTGATCCAGCTGAAAAGTGCGAACGTTGGGGGTCCAATAGTGGTGGCTGCCTAGATGGCTCAATTCACCCATCTGACCTGATCATTCATTCCGCTGACCATTTATGTTCACCTAATAGGCGGGTATGGACTCAGAGGAGGAAGTTTGGGAACTGACAGGAACACGTAGGTGCCGGCTTGGATGTTTTTCTGTTTGATTTGCCTTTCCCGGAGGCGGCTGCTTGACGTCCTGTGGCCTTGTCCTTTGTGACAACACCTTTCGCCAGTGGCCTCTAGTTGGGGCGCAGCGCCGGTCAAATGGAAGAGTCTCCTTTGAGGTGTTGCTGCATGATTCGACATGCCTGGCAGGTAAATCACAGGTGTTCTACTTGGCCGACCTATACCCAGTATACACACGACTTGCTGGACCACTGTTCCTACCCCTGCTTTTGAGGGCTGAATCCTGTGCCACGGCGTTGTTCTCTCATAGTATGCTTGCAAGAGGTTGCCTTGGAAGCCACGCTCTCCTGTGTGACATGGCACCTTGCCGAATATTTGATGTGCATCTGGACGCCAGGTCTTTGGACCTCCAAAGAATCGCTCCACCAGCGGCATTGATTTTGACAAGTATGATGCCATCCCTGTCAAGGCACGCCCGCCTTTTTCAGCTTCCTTTCTCCAACTCAGTGGTTGAGCCCCTTTTTTTGAGCCCCCCCTCTTGTGGTTGTTGCAGGAACACCAACAGGAAACCACCCTTTCTGGGGGTTCCCCACAAAACGAGGCGCCCAAAAACGCGGGCCCTTTTGTGTTCCTCCGGTGCTTTCGGACTGCTCAGAGTTCGGCGGAAGGATATTCAGACTTTGCTTGCCCCGGCTGAGAATTTTGTATTGGTTGTTTGCCTTTGTTTGGCGCTCCTTTGGCCTGAATTTTCATGCAGCTCGGTCATTCAAGACACCTCTTAGAACGGAACTCAGTCAAGTTGTTGACCTAGTTTGGGCTCAGCGATGGTTTGACCATGGGCTTGTTGAACAAAAAATCAACTTGGGAAAGCATTCGACATTGGGCTGCCGGCATGTCTTTTCAGCCAAGGCCGTAGCTGTCCGGGAGTAACATGCCGTGTCACAGGCTACGTAGAACTCTTGGTAAGGGTTTAGGGATCACGATAAGCACCTGCGCAAGTCGAAGGTTTGCAAGTTTCTCCGTTGGGCATAAAACACACTTTGGAAGTGCATAATATTGCAGAACACAATTTCAGGCGTTTCGAGGGGTTCACTCTGTGCCACCAAGATGTTGGAAAGGGTGGATGTCCAAAGCCGTGCCGCTTCCCTTGCGCTAGTCGCCCTTTTCCGTGTCTCGAGGTAACGGGCGAAGGCAGTGAGGACGTGAAGCCCATCGTCCGTTTTTCTGAGGCGCGGCGCTTCGGGTGGTGAACCTGGCCCCAAGAGCCCCGAGTGGCCAACCCATCATGAATTTCTGTGTCTCGATTTGATGGTGTGTCTCAAGGAGTGCCGCAAAATGGCTCCGGTTTTGGGTCTGGGGTTTCCCTTTAAATACCACGCCCAGTTGGCTTTGTGGCACCCTCCAAGAGAGACACCCCCCCCCACGCCACTTTCCCGCAGCTCGTTTGCGACGCGACGTGCTCCGGTGGCGAGGCGAAGCTCGTGGACTCCTTGTTCGACAACTTGCGGCGATGCGGATACGACCGCCCCACCCCTGCCGCGGGCCCAGGGGGCCCCGCGGCCGTTTTTAGGAGCGCTTGGGGAACAGGACCTATGGGCTGATTGGCACTTGGAGCCACTAGGGACGGATAAAGCTGGGAAGGAAGGGTGATGTACACTTCGGACAAATCCGGAGGACGACACTAATTGGAGGTGGTTCCTCTTTTGCGAAGAAAAGTAGTTCTATTTTTTGGCGGGGTCCTCTGACTTGTGAGGTCCTCCGGATTAGATTGATTGGAAGCTAGCATTTCTTTGGCAGGGTGTGCGCATTATCAGCCATAAGGGGGGGCTAATAGGAGCTTCCTTTCACGAAGTTGGAATGACCAAGAACAGGGTCCCCAGCTTTTTTGGGCCTTTGAGTGGACTTACAGTGCAAGCAATGGGGCCACCGGGGCTACCGGTAGAGCAATGCGCGCAGATGAAGTGGTCAATGATCAAGGGGCATCTCTTCATGAAGAGTCGTACTATGCCAATTTGAGTGTGTATGTTTTAAATAGGCACGCATTGCCTATATGATATTGTTGATCAACACGCTTGAAACCCGGGGCCGAGGCCGGGCATCACCCTCGTCACAGGTTTTTTTAGACAAGCATCGCAAGGGTTATCACCCGCACGCACATGAAGCCAGAGCTGCGACCAGAATGGTTTGACGGGGGCTATCCCTCAAGTTTTTCCAACCTCCACGCAGCCTTTCACTCACTCCCCCCAATTTCAACCCACGGATACCACCCTCCAACTAAGCACCCCGTTTTTCGTCATCCAAGCGCCTTGCGACCGTGGCATATCGAACGTCGCATTCGTCCCATCTGAGGTGCAGAAGTACTCAATACCCATTGTGCTCTCGGGACGGGACCTGATGGCCTGCGCACAGACAGGCTCAGGCCCGGATCGCCAGAAAGTGAGGCTCTGTGTCTGAAACTTTGCTTTTAGGCTGGCATTCTAGTGAGGACGTGAGACGCAACGGAGCATCAGGATCTGGTAGAAATTTGCTGTCTTGCACCATAGCGGTACAAGATGATACGAGCTTTTTTTGACATCACCATGTGTGGTTGTGTGTGGTGTGTGTGTGTGTGTGTACGCATGTGAATGAATGTGTGTGTGTGTGTGTGGGTGGGTAGTGGGCGAGCGGGTAGATGGGTGCGGGTTGCGCGAGCACTAGAGTTTGTTTGTTTGGTTGGTTGGTTGGTTTGTTGTTGGTCTGCCTGACTGTCCCTGTTTGTCTGTCTGTTTATTTGTGTGTCTGTTTGGTTGGTTGGTTGGTTGGTTGGTTCGTTGTCTGTCTGCCTGTCTGCCTGTCTGCCTGTCTGTTTATGTGTTTGTCTGTTTGTTCGTTTGTTTGGTTGGTTGGTTTGTTTGTTGTTGGTCTGTCTGTCTGCCTGTCTGCCTGTCTGTCTGTCTGTCTGTCTGTTTATGTGTTTGTCTGTCTGTCTGTCTGTCTGTTTGTTTGTTTGTCTGTTTGTCTGTTTGTCTGTTTGTCTGTCTGTCTGTCTGTCTGTCTGTCTGTCTGTCTGTCTGTCTGTCTGTCTGTCTGTCTGTCTGTCTGTCTGTCTGTCTGTCTGTCTGTTTATTGTAAACGCTTCGCGTTGCCCGCCTCGGCCCAGCCTAGTTTGAGGGAAGGGTCAGGAACACCGAAATCCAGTGTTGGGAAGGTCCGAATACCTGAAGCTGGCTCCAGACAAGTCAGACAAGCCGGCCTCGCCTGGTTGGGCTGGGCCACAGGCTAGTCTCAGACACATCAGATAAGCCTGCGCTGGGCCTGAAGCTAGTCTCGGGCAGCTTGGCTGGACCTTGCTTGCGTGGGTTGTTGGTTGAGCTGAAGCTAGTTTACGGCGGGCTGGGCAGCCGCACTGAGGGGGCTGGGCTATGGCTGGGCTGGGCCTGAGGCCAGTTTCAGACACGTCAGACAGGCCTGGACTGGGGCTGGGCTAGACGCTAGTTGAGCCCAGGCTGGTGAGGCCCAGTCTCGGCGCTAGATAGGCTGAGGCCTGCGAGTCTCAAACCGGGTGGGCTTGGGTGGGGTTGGCTTAGGCGGGTTGCTGGTTGGGCTGGGCCTGAAGCTAGGCTGGGCCTGAGGCCAGTCACGCCAGCAGGCGGGCTGAGGGACTGGGCCTGAGGCTAGTCTCAGGCTGGCATACCTTGAGACCAGTCTCAGACTGCGCCTGGGCTGCTGAGTAGCTGGCATAGCTTGAGACCAGTCTCAGACACGTGAGAGAGGCCAGTCTCAGACACGTTAGACAAACCTGACCTTGGCACACTGGGCTGAGCCTGCTGGTGGGCTGCGAGTTGGCTGGCATGCCCTGAGATGCGCTGGGGCCTGGGCTGGGCAGGCTTTGGGCTGGGCCTGAAGCTAGTCTCAGCCACGAGGCTGCGAAGCCATGGGTGGGTTGCTGGCTGCCGGGCAGCCGGACCAGGCTGCTGGTTGTGCCTGGAACTTGGGCTGGGTGGGCTGGGCTGAGCTGTGCTTGGGCGGGTTGCTGGATGGGCAAGGCCTGTTTCATACACACTTGGGCCTGAGGCTGGGTGGCGAGTTGGCTGGGCTGGGCCTGAGGCCAGTCGCAGACACGTAAGACACGCCAGCAGGCGGGCTGAGGGACTGGGCCTGAGGCTAGTCTCAGGCTGGCATACTTTGAGACTGCTGGATGATTTGGGGCCAGACGCGAGCAGGGCCTCCCCAGCCTGACCTGAGTTGCTTGGGCAGCCGGACTGAGGGGCTGGGGCACGTCAGACGGGCTTGGTGGCTGGCATAGCTTGAGACCAGTTTCAGACACGTGAGACTGGTCGTTGGCCTGAGGCCAGTCTCAGACACGTTAGACAAACCTGACCTTGGCTGGGCTGGGCTTGCTGGACTTGAGGGTAGGCCTGTTTCTGGGCTGACAGGCCTGGCCAGCAGGCGGGTTGCTGGTTGGGCTGGGCCTGAGCCTAGTCTCAGACACGTCAGGCAGGCCTGGCCACCAGGAGGTCATGCTTTTCAGGACAAAAATCATTTTTTTGTGATTTTCGCAATTGTCAGCACATTTTCGACAAAAATGGACCCATGGAGCTGGACGCCGACGAACCCCGAAAATTTCAAGGCCCGCCGGACAGGATTTTGGGTCCAGCCGACATGGGTAGGGGGGGGGGGGGGAAAGCGAAGATTGTCTTTGAAGAGATCTGAGCGCCCTTGGCCCTTTTGGGGCCGAGGCGAATTTGGATGGATGGATGGATGGATGGATGGATGGATGCATGCATGGATTGTTTGATTGATTGATAGATTGATTGATTGATTGGTTGATTGATTGATTGATTTATTGTTTTGATGTTTGTTTATATGTGCTTTTGTTTGCCTGCTTGTGTGTTTGCCTGTTAGTTGTTGTTTTGGTTTGGTTGTTTTGTCAATTGTTTGTTCTGGTTTGCTCGTTTGCTTGATTGTTTGTTTTCTTCTTTGCTCGTTTGTCTTTGCTCGTTTGTTTGTTTGTTTGTTTGTTTGTTTGTTTGTTTGTTTGGTTCCTTGCTTGCTTTGCTTTCTTGCTTGCTTGCTTGATTGATTGTTTGTTTGTTTGTTTGTTTGTCTCTTTTCTTTCTTTCTTTCTTTCTTTGTTTCTTTCTTTATTTCTTTCTTGCTTGCTTTCTTTCTGTCCGTCTGTCTGTCTGTCTGTCTGTCTGCCTGTCTGTCTGCCTGTCTGTCTGTCTGTCTGTCTGTCTGTCTGTCTGTCTGTCTGTCTGTCTGTCTGTCTGTGTTTTTGTTCTTTCTTTCTTTCTCTTTTTCTTTGTTTCTTTCTTTCTTTCCTTCTTTCTTTCTTTGTGCTTTTCAGCCAGGCAAGACCTGCGCGTTCATGGTGCCCTGCTTGGAATCTTTGCTCCGATCGGGGCCGCCCAACACAGATCACAAGCTTCTTGGCTGCTATCGGATGCGTGGACGGAGTCAGGAAGGGGTCGATCCTGGGCTGGCTTGCTTGTGCGTAGGAGTGGCAATGCCCCCACGCTCGCCACAAAAGCTGCTTCTCGTCTAGAGATTGATTGGAACTAGTCTTCCATGCCAGCAGCGGTAGTCTTCCTCCAGCCGGGAGACAATGGAACCAGCTATGTATGCAAATTCCTGACCATTGCTTATGAACATCGTCACGAAGCCTTGCTGAAACAGCAGCGGTTAGCCATCAAAAGTGCAAAGCCTCAATTTAGCCAAACCGGTCTGCGCAGCTCCTGAGCAAGTGTCAAGTTAACATTATATTCCTTGAGCGTTCAACGGCTGAACTTAAAGCGTTTGTGTGCCAATTGCAAGGTATGACTTTGGAGGACGGCACGCGGAAACAAGTTGCAGGCTTGGTTTGTTGCTCCGAATTGTTCCTACTTTCAGGTATAGATATCACGGAGTTGTTGACTTCCACGACCCAGATTTCTCAACGAAGGCCCGAAGAGTGCGAATACAAAGGCAAGTGCCCGTGCTGAGGGGTCGGCAGAAGCCACAGCCGTGTGGCCTGTGCTTAGCACCCACACGCGAGCGCGGGGACCGAGGGGGGTGGGGGTTAGACATGGAGCATGGATGGTCTCCTTGACTGAAGAGCAGCCGGCTCCTCTCGAAAAGCCTTGGCCCAAGGAGAAAAGAACATGTCAAAACTTACCTTTGGGAGGGACCTTGGGGAACCCACCGAATTTCCCACAGACGGGACTTGCGGAAGCAAGTTCTTTTGGAATCATGGAGGTTTGGAGACTCCAGGCACTGGATTTGGCCTATGCTTGGAGCAGTGCGAGCGTACAGGGGAAGTTGGTTGGACATCGCACATCCACTCGTCTGTTGGCTTGATGTAGTCCCGGAGGACATCGACATGATGCAGCCTCGGTGAAGCCAACATAAAGCCTTAAATGCCCAAAGCCGCGTCGCCAGGCTGGCCGCGCAGATCCATGAAGAGAGCAAGAAGTTCGCCTTCGAGACAGGGGCGCGGTTGATGGGTTGGGGGGTATAGGTCAGGTGTCCTTTTCGGTCGGTCAGGACACAGATATTCTCTGGCTATTATTTTTTCCCCAAACAGCGAAGTATTGGGGTTCTAACTTGAGGTATAGAGAATGGGAAAGTGTGACGCCGGTTCCGGGTCCAGTTTTCTGCTTGCCTTCCTGTCTCCCAGTCTCTCCGGTCAGATGCCAGATGCCGTGACGGTGGCTGCAGGGTCGTGTCTCCCGCTTGTCTCCCTGTCTCCCAGTCTCTGCGGTCAGATGCCGGACGCCGACGCTGGCTCCGGGGTCGTGTCTCCCGCTTGTCTTTCTGCGTCTCCCAGTCTCTGCGGTCGGATGCTCCGGGGTCGTGTCTCCTGCTTGCCTGTGTCTCCCAGTCTCTGAGGTCGATGCTGTGACGCTGGCTCCGTCCCCTGACGCTGGCTTTGGGGTTGTCTCCCGCTTGTCTCCCTGTGTCTCCCATCTCCCGTTTTTTGTGACGCTGGCTCTGGTGTGGCTCCGGGTCGTGTCTCCCGCGTGTCTCCCTGTATCTGGATGCTGACGCTGGCTCTGCGGTCGGATGCCAGATGCTGTGACGACGGCTGCGGGGTCGTGTCTCCCGCTTGTCTTCCTGTGTCTCCCAGTCTCTGCGGTCAGATGCCAGATGCTGTGACGCCGGCTCCGGGGTCGTGTTTCCCGCTTGTCTCCCTGTGTCTCCCAGTCTCCGCGGTCAGATGCCAGATGCTGTGACGCTGGCTCCGGGTCGTGTCTCCCGCTTGTCTTTCTGTGTCTCCCAGTGTCTGCGGTCGGATCACTCCGTCTGTCTTGTCTCCCGCTTGTCCCAGTCCCGCTTGTCTCCTTGTGTCTGGAGGCCAGATGCTGGGTCGTGTCTCCCGCTTGTCTCCCAGTGTCTGCGATCAGATTCTCCCACTTGTCTCCCTGTGTCTCCCAGTCTCTGCAAGTAGCACCAGCAAGTGGCGCTAGCAAGTTGCAGATGTGAGTTGCACTGGGAAGTTGCAGTGTGTTGCGGCAAGCGCTGCACGCAGAGAGCTTGCTCAGACAACTTGCTCATTGAAACTTGTTCAGAGAAACTTGCTGAGAGAACTTGCTCAGATAATTTGTGCCAAGAACTTGCTTGGAGAACTTGCTCAAAGGAACTCGCGCCAACAACTTGCTCAGAGGAACTTGCGCAGAGAACTTGCTAGGATTACTTGGCGCCGTGCGCTGCTCATGCTTTCGGGCCACCCATCTTCTAGTCTCCTCTTGGTAGCATCACTGTAGTTCGAGCACCCTTTCTTGTTGGCAGTGCTGTTGTAAACCTTGCCTCCTATCTTGTTGCCAGTATTTAGCACCTTCTCAGTTGGATAGCCATGTGGCCCGGCCAAAATCATATCCAGTCTTTTGCTTCGCTAGCTGGTCCTGCGACGCTTTTTCCTCATTGCAACCTATGTAATCCAGCCCCACTGACAAAAGCATTTTGCTGAAGCATTTCACACCTTGCCAAGGTCGCAGCTTTGACATATCTCGTTGCCTCCTGACAGAAGGGTTGAAGACAGATTTCTCAGCCTTGTTTTCCACATATTCCGCAATATGGACGCTGCTGTTTTGCACGTGTCCGAAAGTGCTCAGGGCTTGCAAGTGCGGGCTCGGGTTTTCGTGGCGGGACGTCGTAAGGTGCCATTCTCTGAGGCTCTAGCTTCCCTACAGTCTCTGGACCCATGGAACACCAAAGGGGTTCAACGCGAGCTGTATTGCATGGCGCTTGTGCTAGCCTCCCGCGGTGAGTTTTTGGAAATCCGAGCAATTCCATTTCATTCTCGCAATCAACGTTCTTTTCCGAGATCCAGGCTTGAATTTGGCAGCTTCGGGCGAGATTCTGATTTACTTGCTCGCAGCACATGTGGCTTGTCGGGAAACCAAGCTGGAGGGATGTGCTGATAGCATCAAGACCATCGCTCACCGAAGCAACACGTGCTACAGACATGGCCCACCCATTTCTTCTTTGACGACACAGCTTGGCCACTACGCCTTGAACATCGATTCCGACCCGTCCAAGCAAAAGGTTTCCGTGCTGCTGGACGCACTGCGTGCGTGGTGAACTCCCTAGCAACATTACGGAATGGCGGCTCTGGTGCTCAATGTGGTGATTGCAACAAGGACACACGGTCATGGCCATGTTTCGACACATGTTCGGTGGCTGTATAATCTAATAAGAGTTGCTAGTGCCGCCGCCGTGTTTGATGGTTTCTTGTTGGGGTCCCATCAACAAGAGCCGTTTCGCCAATCGCAGAGGGGCTTCCTGGCCTGGTGGTTTCCTGGTTACTTGCTCTTAGAGATCTGGTCCTATCGCAGACCGAGCTCCAAGGATTTTTCTGAGCGGTTTCCAGAAAGAATTGTCCTGGAAGTAAAGCCTGGGTGACTCGGGCCCCCGGCCAAACCATTAGCTCGTAAGAGTGGTTCGCGTCGTCCCTGCACTTGTCGAGCTCTCCTCGAAAAACTTGGTGGAGGTCACGAACCCGGCCAGTTGATTACAGTGCTGCTGGAGCTGAGTGAACGCAAGGCCCAGAAGTTGTTGCCAGCGGCGTGCACTGGAATCACGGCCACCGGTCGTTCACCACATGTGAGCACCAATCTGCGAACCATAAGCGCCAACTCCACTGCGCAGCCAGCATTGGTAAGTTGCGGGAAAAGTTCTCACACGGTTCCGAGATGGAGCAGGGCTGGAGCTGACGCCAAGCTTGTTCCGGAATGGAGCGGCGTTGGGCGCATGGAGCAAAGCCATGCGTTGGCCATCTTGGGAGCACGCGGCGCGCTGGACACGACAGAGATGAAGGGCCTGGATGACCAAGCTACTGCCGGCTCAAACACTGAGGATTTTCTGGAGCTGTGCCGGGTGACAGAGGTGCGCGCCAAACGGGCACCTTTGCTGACGCTTGCCAATTTGGCGCGGCGTGTGTCTGCGTTGCTAGGCGACTGCAAGTTTATGCAAGTGCTCTGTTGCTTTTGCTTGTGGCAAGACCTTTAGCCGAGCTCGAGAAGAAGATAGCAATGGCATGTGTCCAGTCTCGGCCGCAAGCTGCTGAGACTGATGCGCAAGTTTCAGCAGAGTAGCGAGACGGCCACCAAATGCTGCGGTGATGGAAAAGTGCATTGAGTGTCCGTGCTACGAAAGATCCTTCGAAACTTCCTTGATTAATGCCAGGTGTTAGGTTGATTCACCCCGAATCCCCGGGGCCTTCACTTTCCAACATGCCATTGACATGGCATTTTCCCCCCTTGAAGTCGATGAACAACATCGATGCTTTTACCCGGCGTCAAGGAGATGGATGGACCCGATGTGTCCTCTTCGGGGACTTCCTACAGGGACATACATAGACTGATTGGAACTATGTGTTGCTCACATAAGCTACTCAAATTTCGCACCTTACATGAAAGAGACAAGCCTTTTTTGGGTTATACAGACCTGTCATGTTTTTTGCTGTTTGGGGCCGAGGCTGGTGTAATTCAAGAGAGCCACTGTGAACACCATCCTTTTGGCTGGATGTCCCCGTCTTTTTTTTCGGCATCTCCCCGTCTGTTGGCACGGACCGCTTCGACGGGTTCGGCGGTTTTTTCCGATCTCAGATCCGCTGCTGCATCATCTACGGGGGCGTGGACATGCGGGAGCAGCGCTCCGAGCTCGAAGGGCCCGGCGCCCAGCCAGCTGGGGTGGGGGTGGGGGGGTGGGGGGTGGGGGGTGGGGGGTGGGGGGTGGGGGGTGGCGGAGCGGGGAGGAACGTGGGGGGGCATGGGGCTGGTCTTGAGACCAACTTGTTTGTGGAGGAATCTTTGTGTTTGGGATGCTTCACTCGGAGAACCGCACAGCTTGTGTTCACACGAACCACAGTCTCGAGGCGCGGATCTTCCTTGGCCAGTCCTTCGCATCTGATTGCGTTTGCTTGGCCCCGCAAAGATATGGCGGTCACGCGCCCAACGTTCTTGCCAGAATTTCGAGATGAACTGAAACATTTCAATTCGCTGGTGCTTCAACAGCATCGGGCTCGGCCCCTCGTTTGACTCAGATATGGGATTTTCAAAAGCTTGACCAACGGCGCTTTTGCATATCCAAGCATTTTGCCCAGACCCGAAGCTACCGGCGGGGTGGCGGGGCGGGGGGGGGGGGTGTTGGCTGGGGGAGGGGGGTTGCAACCAATTGAGCTCAGGGGCTGCGATGTGTTGGTGGCGACGCCGGGCCGATTGACGGACATGTACGAGCCCGGCCCTCGGGCGACGCTGGCGCGGCACTTTTTCGAATCGACCTGTTGAACTTTAACACTCCGTGTGCTAACACAGACCCAACTCAGTCACTGGCTTAACTGGGTATATGAGAGACGCGGATTTAATATTCAAACCACATCATGTTGTTTGTGCCCAAATCTCTCAACATGAAGGCTGCCAACTCATGCTAGTTGTGTTCAACTTGCTACGTTGAAAGACGGACAGGCTGGCACGGGATGGGCACTGAGGCGTAATGATCTTGTGAATCCCCATAGTCATATTTGACTCCCAAGGCAAACCACATCCACTGTATGAACAATCCACAAATCTAAACTTGATCCACCTACAGGGTGAATCCACCACTTTCCAATTTGTTGAATCAGTTTGGACAGATTGGATGAACGGGTGGAGCGAAGCACGCGATGTCACAGGCCTGCGCCACTGAGAAGCCCGTGTGTGTTGGCACGATCGGATCCTTTTCACTGAAGGGGCCGCAAAAAAAGCCGAAGCGGTGCCATTTTTCGCCTTTCGGCGCTGTTGGCCCCAGCCATTCAGCTTGGCTCCCTACGACCCTTGACAGCCATCGGCATGCCTCCAGCCATAGGCACCTTGTTGAAGCTGAGTGACCTTCGAGGCGCCAATACCTCTCGCTTGGCTATGTGCAGTTCTTCATCCTCGATGAGGTGAGCCAGAAGTGAAAGAGGTTCTGAGCAGACATGTTGGGGCAAAACAAAATGGTCAATGCGCCTTACATGTTTTGATACTCGCATCCTTGCCTTTACAAAGGTCAGTTGGATGAGGAGTTGAGCAGCTTGTTTTGAAGGCACGGCCTTTGTATTTGGCAGGCGGATCGTGCAAGTTGTGTATTGTTGTGCCTTGCGAATGAATCACCCAGCTTCTGCTTGAGTCCCGGGAGCCAACCTGGCCAGGAGCTTTAAGACTACTTGGCCGTTTTGACGGCCAAGTCAGGAAACAGCCCAAACCTATCGTTTCGCAAGAGGGCTTTAGTTCCAGTGGTATAAGCCAAGCGTGGCAACCCGGTTAACCTACTATCCAGAGCTTGATCCAAGGTTGGCCATTGATAGGCCTTTCCGGCAAAGCCACGCGGACGCTCCAGTTGGGAACATGCCAGACGCCAAGTTGCGCAGGCTGACCGCATGCTTGACATGGGCCCGGGGCCTGAGAAGAAATGGCCTCCCGAGCCGCAAAGGAGGCCAGTTTGGCCCATAGAAATGCCAGTGGGAAGTGCGCCAGCACTTTTGCTCATGAATATTGGGGGAGGAAATGGCAGGCTTGGAATGTTTGCAACGTGCCGTGTTTGCTTCGCGTACCGTCTTGCTGCTTTGCTTCTTTTTGGCTATGTTGCGTTGCAAGCGTGGGTATGCTTTGCGGTGTGTTGATGTGAGCGGTGCCACGATTGGTTTAGTTTCTTTGTCGTGTTTGCCAGTGTGTTGGGTTGTCATGATGTTACATGGCAATTGTGTGTGTGCCATGCTGTTATTTGTTTGGTTCAGGATGTTCGGGATGTTGCATTGGCTTGTTTGCAATCCCCAGTTTGGTTGCGTTCTTCTTTGGCTTGGTTGTGTAGATTCCTTTTTGACTGGTTGCATTTCTGCAGAGGAAGGTGTCGTATGTCGTGTGTTGTTTTTGCTGGGTAGGCCCGCTGTTGGCTTTTATCCGCTTACTGTAAGCCCCGTTTGCTTGCCCTGCCTGCCTGCCTGCCTGGTTGCCTGCCCGCCCTCCACCTGCTGCGGTTGCTTGCCTGCTTGCTTGCTTGGCTGGCTAGCTAGTTGGCCGGTTGGTCGGTGTGTCGGTTGGTCGGTTGGTTAGTCGGTTGGTTGCTCGGTTGCTCGGTTGCTCGGTTGCTCGGTTGCTCGGTTGCTCGGTTGCTCGGTTGCTCGGTTGCTCGGTTGCTCGGTTGCTCGGTTGCTCGGTTGCTCGGGATCGGCCGGTCGGTTGGTCGGTTTGTCGGTTGGTCGGCTGGTCGGTCGTTTGGTCGGTCGGAGGGCCGGTTGGTCGGAGGGACGGTTTGTTGGTTGATTGGTCGGTCGGTCGGTTGGTGGGTCAGTTGGACGGTAGGACGGTAGGACTGTAGGACTGTAGGTCGGTTGGTCGGTTGGCGGGTCGGTCGTCGGTCGGTCCCTGCTCTAGTTGCTGGATATTTATGCATGTTTAGTTCGCAGTCTTCTTAATGTCGCAGCTTCCCATCTTGCCAAGGTTTTGAACCACAGGTGCGACAGATCATCAAGCAGACAGACATGGGCAGGCGGGACCGGTTGTCTTTGAGCTTTAGTTGTCCAGGCATTGGAGCAACTGTGCGCCAACTTGGGCAGCGTTTTTGGACGCATAGATCGTCATCTCAAAAGCACGGGCGATAACGAGAGATCAAGTATGGCACTATTTGACACTGGTCATGTCATAGTCGGTGGCCAAACACATAATTTTGGCGATTTCATTCAGGGGTGGCTGGCCATCGATCGACTGGGATCCAGGATTTTGGATGTGGGCTACTCACAGCCAGGGTATTTGGGCTCCGAAAACATTCACTTTTGAGAGTCATGGCTTGTTTTCGCCAACGAATTTTGCCATGCTCCTTTAATTGTTCGTGAAAAAGCTTGACCGAGTGACCCTGATTTAGATTTCCGCCACCATTGCAACAGAGACTTTGTTCACCTTGTTTCTATGTCCCCTGCTTTGTTGTGGCTGCCTGAGGCTGCTTTCTTGAGCCGTTGTTGCGTCCAGGTGGAGCTCTGTCCGGATGCAGTCCATGATGTTCTCCGCCACCTTCGCACGAGAGGAGCGGGGTGACCGGGGGAGGTGGAGGTTTGGAAAGGAAAATCGAAGAACACCAACTGATTTCGGGTTCCCTTTGACTTTGTGGTTTCCAGCCATCCGATTCCTTAGGTTTTTTTGTTGTTTTTAGTTGGTTTAGTGGTAGTTTCCATTCAAACCACTAAAAGTTAGACTTTTAGCAGGGGATCTGAAGACAGCCCAGTTGATTGGTTTGCACTTGCTTTTGAAGCCAAGTGAAGGTACCAGCACCAGCGTTACTTGCATCTAAACCACCAAGCCAAACCACAAGATAGAGGTACTCGGAAGGTGATAACTTGGGATGGTCTTATTTTGAGACCATACGGAAGTGTCTCTTTTTAGGGGCCCACAGAATTGTTGTTTCCTTGTTAATCTCCCTAAAACCAACCAAACGGGTTTGCGGATGGATAAATCACCTTGTGGGTGGTTTGTTTTTTGTTTTTTTGGGTACCCCTTTGATGGCTGCTTGAATTGACAGCCGAAAGGACACCACCCTTTGTTGGGGGTCCCCCATTTTTAGACAAACTCATACTCAATATGGCAGTGAATCTGTTTCAGGTTTGTTACAGAGCCGCGGCGGACATTCGTTACAGACTTCGTTACAGACCTCCGTAACAAAGAAGGATGTGTTGCCTGAAGAACTTTTGAGACAGCGCCTGAATGCCTGCAAGCACGCCAAAGGTTCTGAAACCAGCCGTCGATGACCTGCTCTTGAAAAGATTAGGCAAGCAGAAAAGGGGTAGGCGAGGAAAAGGGCCAAAGACGCCCGGCAACATGTTGTGGGCAAAGCTTCAGTAGCAGCACAGCCACATCTGACGCAAGTAGTGGCGAGACCGCGTGACAGAGAATACAAAGCTGCATGCTGCGCGCCATGCCTTACACTTCATAGTTTTGTCTGCTGTGCCGTCCATCGGGCTAAACAAGCGTACTTACTTACGCAACAAGGGCCCCCTCTTGTTCCCACTACAGACCTGCGGAACAAGGGCCCCCTATACAGACTTCCGCAACAAGATGTGTGCCGAGTCGCGCGCTACATACCCTTTTAAACAAAAAACCAAAACGTAGCCATATAGAACAACTTTCCTGTCGGTGTAATCCCAGGGTCTAGCGCAAAAGTCCTGGTTTGGATTACCGCTTGACCTCTCGTCGGTTTTCTCCCCCACTCTGCGCTGCCTATCTTTGCTTACTACACTATGTGTAGTCAGAACATTTCGGCGCGCAACAGGTCTGAGCAAAATGTAGCAACTGGGGCGAAGGGTAGTTCAGCAAGTTCCCATGCCAGTGAGTATGCTGATTTATGAACACTTGGGCAGCCGAGATCAGTTGGGTGAAGCAGGTCTTCAGGATTGAGAAAGGAGTTTCTTTGTTGCTGCTAACTGCCAACCTTCCTCTCCACTTGCTTTGCTGGCACTGTATATGTCAGACGCGAAGGGATCGAAACTTGGTCACGTGGACAAACTACCGTGAACAATTCAATCCTGGACATTCAGGGCTGCCGGGAACGGACGTGGAACTGGAAGCGATCAAAGGAGGGGTTTGCTATGGATTTGTGTTAAGGGTCACACACCAGCGGAAGGCAAGCTGATTGTTTTCCCCACAATCAGCGGAAGAGAAGGCGATCGATCTGTGGACAACTCTCCAAGTCATGTGTCTTTCTGACTAGTAGGTATTGGCGTTGGGTTTGCTTCAATTATATACTTGGCCTTGCGACTGATTTTTACTCTCGGTTGTCGGCCCTGGAGGGAGGACATCAGCCAAAATTCCAAAACTAGGGACTTCGTTTTGGCGTTAAACGGCGGAGGGGCGCGCATGTTCGAAAGCCCATTGTCCGGTTTAGTTTTCGAAAGGTGCATGGAGTCGCTAAAAGCGGTAGTTTAGCCCCGTCAATTTCATGCAGAGCTGCTACTAGTAGAAATTCCTACTTACCAGAGATATTTTAACGTTGAACCTACCTGCAATTGTGAGATGAACAGCACAAACAGCCTCAACATCACAGATATTAAACATCACATCATTACCTCATTGCCACTGCCGTCACCGCCGCCGCCTCACCGCTGACCCCAGCAGCAGCAGCAGCAGCAGCAGCAGCAGCAGCAGCGGCGGCAGCAGCAGCAGCAGCAGCAGCAACTGATAATAATAATTACCCAAGTGTCACTGTGATCAAAAACTCAAGTCTGCAAGTATTGCAAGACTTCATGCATCGCAGGTGCAAGTCATGGCCAAAGACTTTCTCAACGATTACCTATTCATCACTGTGGGGCGCGTCGGCTCTGCGTGCGGGAGCCCTTCCCGGTCAGGGCGCGGAAGCGGTTGAGATGTCCTTTTGACCTGCCGGGTTGTTGAGTGGTGTCCTCACCTTTCAGTCTGCTTGATTCCTAAACCAACGACCAATGCAAGGCGACTTCTTGTGGTTCCTCAAGGGCGAACCAGCATTTGGCCACGCCAATGCCTGCTTTTGGATTCATTCTACTGTGCCGAACCCGGAGTGTTGTGCAGTGATTTGTGTTTTGAAAAACGCCTTGGAATGGGGCCCCCATGCCTGTTTCTTCTGGGCATGTCAGTTTGGAGGATCACGGCTCCATTTACAAGGGGCAAGTTCACATTTCCCCGAGAAGACAACCCTGTATATTGGTGACTTCAAGAACAAGTCAACTATGTGCAAAGGGAGGAGGGATATTTCTAGCTCACACTAACACACAGTTGCTCAACATGGCCAGAAGTCTATGGCTTATTTAAGAGGAACTCACTAAATGTTGAACAAGC
Organism: Effrenium voratum; assembly: GCA_963377175.1. Taxonomy (NCBI): domain Eukaryota; class Dinophyceae; order Suessiales; family Symbiodiniaceae; genus Effrenium; species Effrenium voratum. The sequence continues at coordinate 339,366 of CAUJNA010003341.1, forward strand.
ATCAGGGGGCTCGCTAGTCCTCGTTTGGAAACATGCAATTTTGACCGAGACGCATATACCCATACCCCTTTTTTGCCAATTGCGTCCTCGCCATCGTGCCGTCGGTGAGCGTGTCCGAGCCGCAGTAATGATTACTCCCATTGCAAGTTGGAGCAAGTTGGAGCAAGGACCTTGGCAATGTGTTCAAGACATTGTTTTGCTTTATCAACAATGAATGTTTGAATACAAGGCTACAGACCCTGTGTTTGACCCCCCAATCTTTGGATCCCCTTCTGACAACTTGGCTTGGTTGAGTGTTGTAGGTTTGCATCAAAATTCCGTTGTTTTCACAGACGTTGTGGCCACACTTGCAATACTTAGTGCGCCTGATGATGACCTGTGTGAGTTGGGGCAGCATGGGGCTGCATGTGTACCCAAAACCATGCAAGCGTATTGATTTGTTTTTTCTCTCTTTCTTTCTTTTTTGAAGGTGTTTCAACTAGGGGATGCGCTTGTCATTGTTGGATAACGGCTCTTGACCATGATCATTGCCCTGATGCTGCCTGTTTGATTCTGCAGTCATTTGTTTTCTCCCGTTGCAATGCTTTGCTCACATTTTTCCCCTTCCCGTGGAGCCTATGGAAACCTTGCCTTGTCTGCGTTTTTGGCCCACAAAAGGCAAGTAACGTGAGATGGGGGCATCCCGAGCAAAGAGTCCAAGGACCTTGTTGCCATCGCCTCGACTGTCGATCCTACCACGCGCGGAAACCGAGGTCAGAGTTGGTCACCCAGAAGGCGGGGCAACCGGTCCAAGGTTCTGCTTCCGCATTCCGAGCTAAAGATTTAGAGGCTCACGATGGCTTTGCAAGCTCAAGGGTCCGGAACGGCTCGCCCCATGGTAGCCTTGCTGGTGCAATAGGCAGGGAATGTACTGCTGGTCTCCATTGAAACCAAACTGAGATAGAGGAAACCCTGTCAAACCCTTGAGTAAACCCTTAAACCCCTGGTTTCATTTGGCTTTCCACACACACACATGTGCGCACAGAGTCAGCTCGAGTCAAAGCACAGGCGACGCAACATGTGTGGAATCAAAAAGCATGATGGGGCACCCATCAGTCACAACCTTTCCCAAATGCGGAACAGGGATGCTTGAATGCTGGACACGCTGGAGACTGGCCGAGGAAGGGCCACAGTGTCTGTGTTTGTTGAAGTCAGGGTTGTGGGTAAGTAACACAGCAGTATCCCCTTGTTTGATGTTTCAGATAAATTTTCAAATCGAAGGGATAAGACTGGCCTCTTCAATTATAATTGAATAGTTCAGGGATCGACCATTGGAGACACCACAGATGCAACATTCTGGTCTTTAGAAAGAGTCTGTTTGCTGGTATGTACGGGAAGCGTAGACATGACCGTATCAAGCAAACAACAACTCAGCTCGATTTTGGCTGATGTCTGCTACTGATAATGTCACAGATAAACCAATGACAGTGGCCGTGGAAATAAACGCACCCACACACATCAGCATGGTCAAACGACTCCTTTGCCTGAGGCTGTTAAGGGATGGTCATCAACTTTTAATAGGGTCTTAGACAACGAGGAGAGAACCAAAAGGAGGGTCAGGGCAATGTGGGGAAGCATGCAGTGGCCATGCGTGCCATGGTCGAAGTTCCTTTTAGGTGGGTCATGGAAATAATGCCTTCAATGGAATCCTTTGCCTTGGTGAGTGTTCTCGAGCACCCTAGGGTAGAGGATTACTGTATATGTCATGTTGATTCTGGTATGAATGTCGCTTTGGTCAGCAATTGTGACGCACAAAGTGCAGACCATCCACTTTATTGGTTTGCATGCCACATACATGTTGAACATGACTGCCGACGTGCAAGATGATGCTGCTTTGCGAATGACCACCTTATCCGAGCCAGTCTGAGCCAGTTGACCACTCATTCCTTTGTTCTTTGTGCCAGGTAGTCTATGCAGATGATGGGCCTCAGAAGGTTCGCGCCCTTGACAAGGCCAATCTGCCTTGATTTGCGTCAGACGCACAGTACTGGTTGCTTGTTCCGGGAGCTTGCTGTTTGTGAACCCTCCATGATGAGTTGCTCGTCTATTTCTGAAGCTTCGTTCGATTGGCTGGTGGACATCTTGCCTTAGTCCTTTTGGCATGCAATCTGTGACTCTTGAAGCTCAGCTAGATGATAGACGAGCACTGGTGACGCCCATTGAAAGAGGTTAACCATGTAGCAAATCTTTGGGTTTCAAGGTAAGGAGGCACGGTTATTGTCAGGTGACCCGGCACCCTGATTTCGTTGGCAACGGGTTTGTGCCGAGCAGTGCACTTGTGTGCTCCAAGAATCGCTGGAGTGATCCATGTCGTCAAAACTTAAGACAGTTTAGATGTTGATCGAAGGGACATTTGTAGCACTGGTAACAGTCGGCTCAATAAAAGTGCAGGACGTCCAGGACATGGGTCAGGATTATGCACTCATGTTTGGATTGCTAGGACATTAACCAAACTTGTCAACTCGGAGGCAATCGTAATGTTGATTGCTGTTGGGTTGGCTCTTTAGACTTTAACTCTTTGGTTGAAATCAAGGGTTTTTCCATTAAACCCACAAAAAGTGTGCAGAGGGGTCAACAGCAACCAAGTAATTTTGATACATTCCCATGTCAGCCTTTGGGTCAGCCCACGTGTGAAATCTCTGGCACCAACGCACGCCTTGGAGTGAAGTGCCCAGCCGGAATGCAAGTCATTGCAAGGCGCCCGCTTGAAGCCCGAAGGAATGGGCTTGGGTTTAGGTCAGGGATTCCTCAGACTGCCATAGCCCTGTCAATGGGAAAGATTCTAGGCAGAGAACGGAAGAGTATCTGCCATGTAAAATGTTTGCCCATAGTGCAATGGATGTAACTGATGTAACTGTTGACTGGCAGGCATGCAAGCTTCTTGGAACCGCTCCAAAACCGGTTGCAAAGTCTGTCCGGATCCCTCACAAACGTACATTGTCATTTCGCCGGCATCCAGCAGCTGGCTTCTCTGCAGACTTTTGGTACGCGTGCTTGGGCAAATCCGTAGAATTTCGGCAATCTGTAGCCTCTCTGGTACAGAAACTACTGCCAGTGTTTCAACCTGGTTTCATCTGGAAAAAACAGAAAAGCTTCATTTCTCCCCCAACGCCAAGGCCGCATTGTCTTGCCATTTGCGCTCCGAACGCCCAGTGGCTCGAGATTGGCAGCTTGCTGAGAACGATTCTCGCCTTTTGCGTGCCCCCGTGGATTTTACACAGGAACATGGAGGCGCGCAGCCTTTGCGTTCGGATTGTCCTCAAGCCAGGGAGGCGCTTTGACATTGTCTCTCATGCAAAGTGAATTGTGTACATATATATATACATAATATATGGTCACCCCCCCATGAACTACCACCGTCTTGTTTGATTTGCAGTTTTGTTATTACAGGGTTCCCTCGTGCTGCTGGGTGCGCGCCACCATCATGCGCTGTCAGCAATATTTGCGTGTGTGGCCTTAAACGATCTTTGTACAAAGAAAAGGGGCAAAGCATGTTTGGGTAAGATGCTTCGATGGTTATTGTACAAGCCATTGACCGGGCCGTGGCATGTTGGTGAATATGCTGCATTTGTGAGGCTCGGTGGTGCTTCTTTGTTCTTTTCTTGGGCAAATCAGCTAGAGCTGGGTGAACGAGTGTCTCAAGCTGAAAGCGACACGCCTTTGGCACTTGTTTGAATTTGGAGTGTAGTTGCAAAGCACAGCTGCATCAATCAAGGGTGACCGCCCTTCAACCATCAAGGAAACTGACCCTTCGAAATTGAAGAATTCGGCGGAAGTTGCGATTGAGTTTGCATCTATTCATTTATAGAATGGCACGACAACAAATGCACAATGAATTTGGCAAATGCATGTTTGTCCACAAAAATGTATCCAATGTTATAAATGACATCAGTTATAGATATAATCATAACTATAAGCAACGATCATTGTTTGTTGTCGCGGTTGAGTTGCTCTCGAAGTAGATTGCACCATCTCGCCAGCATGAGCCAACATGGATGACTCCAATCGCATGCAAGCACGAAGGAAAGCACCTGGGCACGACAAACTCGGAAGGTTGGTTTCCCTTCACCCTCTTAGTGACAGCTATAATAGTTGTGTTCTTTGGAAGGGCAAAGGGGGAGAAGAACGCTACGCGTTTGTTTCCGTGGATTTCAGCCGCGAATTCAAAAGCGCGATGAGTTTGCATTGTCGTGCCTGGCCGCTTGCGTTTGGACAGACATGCCACGCTTCAAGGTAGCATGTTCCCTTTCACCAATCTCTTTGGTTGCTGAATGGAAGTGAAAGCTATATACACTAGCGAGCTCCCGCGTCAGGGCTGCTTCAGTTGCTTCAGCAAGAAGGAGGCCACTGATCTCTTAGAAAGCATCGGGACGCACCCTCGAGAGTGCCTGGGATAAGGTCTGAGCGCACGCGGGGTTTTGATTTTGAAAAGCCAAAAGGAAAGCCCCCACTTTTTGGAGCCCCCCTATTTTGACACACCCAGAGAAGCTCATGACGCTCAAATGCCTATAGTTTGTAAGGAGAGTGCCCTGAATGGTTGGGGAAAACAAATCCCCAGATGATGCCCAAAAAGGGTCCACCAGATGGCCTGTGGCTGAGTCTTCAATGCCGCTTCTGACCTGCGAACAGGTCTGTTGCTCAAAGACGTTCTGCGAGCTTTGGGGGGGACAAAACAGCCTGGTGAGAGTTGACATGTTGGGTTTGACGTTCGGATTTTGTGCAGCGTCCTGTAGTGGCAGTCAAGAGAGCTGCTTGATGATAGCGATTGTTCACATTTTGGGCCTCACAGACAACCCAAGGAGTGCTTGAACAAAACGTGTGCCTTGTAAAGGTCCATTGGGCCTTGAAATGTTTGCAACTGTCGAAAAAGAGGTTCTAGTCAAACATGGTTTGCCCTGGGCGAGATACTGAAAGTCTTTGCCATGCAGACAAACTGTGTGAATTGTCCGATGAAATCCATATAGCTAGAATGCTTGCATCATATCGGCTGGAAGCGGCTTTTTCCTGCCAAAAACAACAAGACACATATATGTGCACAGGCACCGCGTGGCTGGCTTGCAACACATGCAAGAGACGCTGCAAAGTAGCTCTGGGGTTTGTCATGTATTTTGAGTTCGTTAGCATGTACACAGCACATACACGTTTATATTATTGACTTGAATCATTAGAGTTCGCTCTTTGTTTTCGATTGTGACATGCATGTATATGGGGCCGCCCAGTTTCGTTCCAGTTTGTGTTTGGGGTGTGCAAAGGAGATCTTTGGGTTTGCTCGCTGCGCTAGGTGGCCAATTTGACGGGCAAGGGAGAAGAGACGAATGTGGGCTGCTTCGCGCTGTTGAAGCAGGCGGCAGCCACAGCTATGGGGTTTTGCTTGAGATTCATGGGCGGAGTCAATATCATGGTTCGTGTGTGCCAGGGTGTGGCAGATGTATTCCCTATCAAGCCTGCACGAACGATTTCGGGGAGTTCAGTTTGGGCTGGCTGGAGATACTGTTAGCAGAAAAAGGGACAAGAAATCGAGAGTCAACCAAGTGAGTGATGAGTGACAAGGTCTGCCTTTGTCACGCTGCTGGCTGCGGTTGCTGGACGGTGTTTCTGTGGCCATGTTCTTTTTTGTTAATTGTTCTTGCGCTTATTCGCGCAAACGTTCTTGTTGTCTTCCTCGAAGTTGTCATCGTGGTAGATGCGATCTGCCTCAGGTTGGACCCTTGCAGCGCAAGAAGCAGGTGCTGAAAGAGAAGCTTCAGTCACAGGCTCAGCAAAGTGCACAGACCGTGATCTTCAGACCTTGCGGACCTCGTTACCCGCTAAGTAAAGCGCATTGTTTGGGAAACGCCCAATGCCCGACCCTGATGGTGCCAATTTGTGTAGGGGGTTGTGCCAGTTTGGTTTTTGTAAGGATATTGATAGGCAATGGTATGGAGTAGCGGTATACGCCCTGACCGGACCATCCGAGTTGGGGCGGTTCTTAGCCCTCAGGTACCACCAGGACCGCTCAAGCCGTTGGAATTAGAAGAACAGCAGATCCTTCATAGGAGCCTGTTGGGGCTCCTGGAAGTTTTCCGGGTCAGCCTGACTCAATGCAGGTCGACAGCCCAGCGGCCTCTGGATCCCATGGTTCCATGCAGAAGCCCCCTCGATCTCTGACATGGGCGAAGTGACACATGTTGAACTGCCCAGTTTTGGCGGAGCTCGGAGAGAGTGTGCAGCCGATGTGTTTGCAAGTACCAGTCAGGTGATTTCTCAGGGCTCGCTACAGAGTTTGATATGCTCGTGATAGATACGTGCATGTACATATATATATATGCATACTGATGAGCTGCAGCCAGGGAATGTTGGAGTTATTTAGTAATAATATAATGACATGGAGTACATACACCAATAAAATTAACGTGAGTCTATGGAGGTTGCTCCAAAGCATCTGATCAGTTTCAGGCACTACATTCCAACAAATGGCTTGGTCCTCTCTTCACACCACCTTGCCCGCTCACGAGGTTCTACTTGCTGCATTGAGATGTAGTTCCTGTGTTCGTGAAAGCGCCCCTCAATTTGCAGAAATTCACTGGCATTACAACAAGCATGCAGCACTAAAGCCCGGTGCATCTTCATCGGCACCGCACTTGCCATGGATGCTTTGCATTTAGAGCTTACCAACAGCTGAGCCATTAGGGAGGAAAAGCAGTTCAACTGCGCCACTTGGGCAGGAACTATTGGAACACCCAAGGAAGCAGCGCCCAACAACGCTGCGCTCAGGTGTCTCCGCATGGATGTTGCCTGTGTGCCTTGGCTGCTTTTTCGAAGATCCAGCAAGACTCCGCCAAATTCCACCAACTCCGAATGAGATGGCACTGGCTTTCTTCTTTGGGTGATATTTCACGTGCATGGCGACGTAACTTCGCAACCCTGTGAGGAACAGCAAGCACGTCGTTGACACTTGACACGTAGCAGCCGTAGCATGTTTAGGCACACCTCCGAGCTCAAAAAGAAACTGACGCGCCCAGTTTGAGTGGCTTCGTGACTTGATTCCCTTCCACGAGTCATGCTGTTGCAAAGCAGAAAGTGCGTCCAGGGCCAGATGGATGTCCATGGGTGCTGAAGAGGAAACAGGGTTCAGGTGCGAGACAGACAACTCGGGGATTGGGTTCTGACAGCTCAATCCTTGGCCAGTTTATTGTGGCCTGGACCTGATGCCCAAATACCTGCGCGGCGTTCTTGAATCCCCGCATAGCCAACCAACCAATCACCAACCAGCGTGGGGGAGATGCCGTTTCCAGTCAGAAGCCATGAGGGATCAGCACCATGGCTCGACGTTCTGCTAATGGCCGGTCCGGAGCTAGTCGGTTCACTGGACAGCATTGAAGGATATCTCCTGGCTGTTGCGTATGCTTCGTCTTATGAATGCTCGTTCCAGATTCGAAGTAGCAGGTGAATGGCTTTGTCTCAAGTTGTCAAGGACTGTGCATTAGAACTGAGCACATGATGTGAAAATTGCTTGTCAGCCTGTTACAAGGCCGAAGACGACTTGGAGAGGCAGGAGAAGCTGATTTCCCGGCACCAGGCGCAGCGGGAGGTTACTTTGGCCCTTGCCTTTGTCCTCCAGTGGGTCTCCAATTACATGCGGAGCAAGATACACCAGTCGCGCCTGAAACGGCCCGGAATTGTGCTCTTTGTTCAAGAATTGTGCGTGTTGAGGGCACCGTGTTTGGGGCTCGTTTAAAGGGACACTACCCAGCTTGGGGGTCCCCTGCTGATGTCCTTCTTGAATGCTGATAAACAAAGCAAGCACCGAACACTTTGCAACATTTGGCCCGTGGCACATGGTAAAATTCTACGTCCAAAGGCCACGTCACCTAGGCTGAACGTTAGATGTTGAGGGCCCCTCCAAATGGTGGATGTTCTTTGAGTTGTTTGTTGCAGCCCCCTTGCAATGAGTCTCTCAAAGCCGTCGTTTGCAAGGAGGTTCTTGATCCATTTGGCTCACTTCCTGAGTTTCTGGACTTAAATCTTTTTGGGCAGACCATTTTAGTGGTAAGCCAAAAGTCTGGACTTTTGACCAATGCACTCAGGAAGTCCAGATTCCGAGTACGTATTCCCAA
>CAUJNA010003341.1:352500-423984 GCA_963377175.1 Effrenium voratum
GCCAAAGTGCATCGCATTCCCAGGCACCTTGGCCCCTTTTGGCTCGCAGCCAACCGGTCCCCTCAGCCTTTCGCCAGGTGCGCGAGGCCAAGATCCAGCTGGAGGAGGTGCCGGAAAAAGCAAACCAAGCGAACGGGCCACCTGGAGGCGTGTACCCTTCTTTTTTATGGCTTAAAGGCACACCAAAGGAAGGCGAAGCCATTTTGGGGCAACAAAAAGACACGCCCATGTTTTGAGAGACTCCCGTTTAGGAACGCATCAAGACACCACACCAAATGCTATGATACCACTTTCTGGGACGGGCCATAGCAATCCCTTTGCCCTAAGAATGCCTCCCCCCTTCTTCATAAAGAACAAGCCAGAGGAGAAACAGTTTGTATTCTTAGGGATCATTTTTTCCAGACTGGGCTGGCGACTCCCGTGTTGTTGCTACTTTTGTGTAGGTCTGGTAATGTGCGGGTCCGGGCAAAGGGTCCCCTAATACGACTGGACGAGAGGTCGGTGAGACAAATCGCGAGCTTAGTATTGGTTTAGAAGTGGGCTTTCGAGCGCGGTGTCGGGGACGCTGGGATGGTGTTTTTAGTGTTTGGCGGACCTTTCTTATTATTAGGCGGAAGTAATTACCCTCCCACCAGCTAACATGGAAGTGCACAGACCCCTGTAGAAAGTACTTTCCTGTTCGAAAGGGCCTTTTTGCACTTCCATGTTAGTTGGTGGGAGGGTAGTAGGTCGCGTGTTTCAGCTAGAGGGCAAAATGGAATTTAAGTGTGTGTGTGTGTGTGGGTGTGTTTGTGTGCTTGCGTGCGTGCGTGCGTGCGTGCGTGCGTGGGTGGGTGGGTGGGTGGGTGTGTGGGTGGGTGGGTGGGTGGGTGGATGTGTGTGTGTGTGTGTTTGGCCAATTGGCCCTTTTGGACAGCTCTGGGAAGCCTTGGCTCATGCATTTTTTGTTGGGTTGCCTTTGCCGCCTTGTTGACTCAGACTCGGGCATTCCAAGATCTACTTCAAAGTGTCTTGATACGTTGCATGTCGCGCGTACCTGTCCATATGCGAGAAGGTTGACTGAAACGGGTATCGTCAGCAATTGGACAGTGTTGATTGAACGAAGCGTGCACACACACACACACATGTAAACAAGCTTCTTCGTCTACTTTGTCAGACTGTCACGCGGGAACGTTAGCTTTCAAAACGGCGCACATGCTGCAACTGCCCGTGCATCAATGCCTGAATTGTGTCAGGAGAACCCTTTGAACGTGGTGCCAAAAAAGAAATCCGGCTGGGGAGGGAAGTGTTGCGGTTTCCCCAAGGAGCATGCGGGGCATCCCAAACTTGAGTTGATTCGGGACTGAATCCTTCACCCTGCGCCAGATCCAAGCAGCTCGCGAGCGGCTCAAGGAGCAGGCTGCCGTGGGTTCACCGCAGATTGGATTGGCCCCGGAAACGGGCTGTGTAGTTTATCCAACTTCCAGAGATGGCCCTGGCAACGGCGCCGCCGGAAGGCAAACCAAAAAGGTTTGGTACACTAGCACGGGAACGAATCTGGTTCGAGGCGGCAAGGTCTTCACCTACCACGCCGAGGTCAATATACTGCCCATGTCAGGTTTCGAGTAGCTTTCGTGTAGCTTTCCAGGCTTTTTGGATTTGCGTGTCCAGGTGTTCTGTTTGCCATGGTTGTTTGCCACTGCGGCGGTCCACCTGCAGCCTAGAGTCTTTAGATCAACACCTCAATGATAGCTCCAACAATTCAATGATACGAGCACGATGTCTAAACCGTATGCGTTTGTCAAACCAACAAGCAAATAAGCAAGTAGATCAACTGCACATTGTCATACAATATGTCTATGGAAGAAATATGTACAGTGAAATGCACATGTATGTGCATAGATGCATGCGTACACATATTTACACATGCCCATGCAACACGCACAGACACACAGACACACAGACACACAGGCTCACAGGCTCACAGGCTCACAGGCTCACACAGGCACACACAGACACACAGAGACACACACAGACACAGACACAGACACACACAGGCACACACACACACACACACACAGGCACACAGGCTGACAGGCACACAGGCTCACAGGCTCACAGGCACACAGGCACACAGGCACACAGACACACAGGCACAGAGGCACAGACACACAGACACACAGACAGACATATATATATATATATGTACAGACACTCACACACAGACACACACACACACACAGAGACTCACACGCACGCGCACGCACACGCACACGGACACGCACACGGACACACACCACACACACAATACACACAAAACACACACACACACAACACACACACACACACATCACACATCACACATCACACATCACACATCACGCATCACACATCACACATCACACATCACACGTCACACATCACACATCACACATCACACACAACACACACAGCACACAGACACCACACACACAACGCACACACACACACACACGCACACATAACAGGCGTAACAAGCACCCACATACACACGTATGCACGCATGCATGCATATACATACATACGTACGTACATCATACATACACACACAAATACATACGTACATGCATACGTACGTACGTACACACACACAGACACACACACAGACACACACACACACAGACACACACACAGACACACACACACAGACACACACACAGACACACACACACAGACAGACACACACACACACAGACACACACACAGACACAGACACACACACAGAGACACACACAGACACACACAGACACACGCAGACACACACACAGACACACACACAGACACACACACAGACACACACACAGACACACACACAGACACACACACAGACACACACCCAGACACACACCCAGACACACACCCAGACACACACCCAGACACACCCAGACACACCCAGACACACACAGACACACACAGACACACACAGACACACACAGACACACACAGACACACACAGACACACACACACACAGACACACACACACACAGACACACACACAGACACTCACACAGACACACACACTCACACAGACACACACACAGACACACACACACAGACACACACACACACACAGACACACACACACAGACACACACACACACACACACAGACACACACACAGACACACACACAGACACACACACAGACACACACACAGACACACACACAGACACACACACACACACACACAGACACACACACACAAACACACACACACACAGACACACACACACAGACACACACACACACAGACACACACACAACACACACACAGACACACACACACACAGACACACACATACAGATACACACACACAGACACACACACACAGACACACACACTGACACACAGACACACACACACAGACACACATACACACACACAGACACACACACACACACACAGACACACACACACACAGACACACACACACACACACACAAACAAAGACACACACACACACACAGACACACACACACACAGACACACACACACACAGACACACACACACACAGACACACACACACACACAGACACACACACACACAGACACACACACACACAGACACACACACACAGACAGCACACACACAGACAGCACACACACAGACAGCACACACACAGACAGCACACACACAGACAGCACACACACACACAGCACACACACACACACAGCACACACACACACAGCACACACACACACAGCACACACACACACAGCACACACACACACACAGCACACACACACACACAGCACACACACACAGACAGCACACACACACACACAGCACACACACACACACACACAGCACACACACACACACACAGCACACACACACACACACAGCACACACACACACAGCACACACACAGACAGCACACACACAGACAGCACACACACACACAGCACACACACACACAGCACACACACACACAGCACACACACACACACAGCACACACACACACACACAGCACACACACACACACACACACACACAGCACACACACACACACACACACACACACACACACACACACACACACACACACACACACACACACACACACACACACACACACACACACACACACACACACACACACACACACACACACACACACACACACTTGAACACACACACACACACACACACACACACACACACACACACACACACACACACACACACACACACACACACACACACACACACACACACACACACACACACACACACACACACACACACACACACACACACACACACACACACGCACACACGCACACACGCACACACGCACACACGCACACACGCACACACGCACACACGCACACACGCACACACGCACACACGCACACACGCACACACGCACACACGCACACGCGCACACGCACACACACACGCACACGCACACGCACTTATATGCATGTACTGTGCACTCTGTACATGTAAACAGTTACATACATACACATATGCTTATACCTATGTGTTCGTATACAGAATATATGAACACATATACATGCATAAATCTATACAGTATAGACGTTACGTACGAGCGCAAATCCACATGAGTATGCAGCGCGCACACGTACACGTACCACACCGGGGCAGAGACAGAGACAGAAGAGACAGAGACAGAGACAGAAACAGAACTGCTCGCAACAAATCCAAGAAGCTTCGGATGTCATTTCAAGCAAAATCGTAGAAAAAAGCAGCAGGAGATGCAGAGATCCAGTTGCCACATGGGCAAGGCGTTGTCTTTGCTCCACTTCGGAGGGAAACACAAATCATGGAGGCTCGACTCCTCCCTGGATCGTCCTATTGTTTTTATGCTTCGCGGCCAAGCTCAGCAAACCAAACATTGCTCGCCCGAATTGTTTGCCAAGCTCACACACACCACACGACACCACACGCACACGCACACACACGCACACACACACGCATGTGCGTGTGTAGCCGAGGAAACATATATATTGCCGCCTTTTGGATACCGTCCAGCCAGGTTGCCAACGAGGCTCAGGAGCTCCAAGTCGTGGAGGCTGGGATGGCGCCGAGTCGGTCTGTGGGTCTGTGGGTCTGTGGGTCTCAGCAAGAGCTGCTTATTTTCGAGCGAGCTCTCACCGATTCGGGGGTTTATAACGAGCGAAAGCCGTGATAAAAAGTGTTTTACTTGGGGATCCCTGAATTCAGCTTTTGGAGTTGTAGTAAGGTTTGCAGATTATATTAAGAGGGGTCAAACCAACCCGCAAGTCCTGAGGTAGGACGAATGGAGCTAATCGGATTTGGGGGTTTGGATTTGTGGGGCTCCCGTGGGATGTTGCGGGGTCGGGGCATGTGATTTGAGGCTCCAATGCGGCGCTGTGCAAAGAAGAGCCACTCTTGGTGGCTCAGATGCGGTACAATTCATTTCCTGAGCGTGCCGGTCATCACCAACATGACCTTTCCACCAGGTTTACAGTGTCCAGAAGCTGAGGCAATCTTAGCAAAGTGTGACAGCAGCAGGAATTGGTGCAATGGGCGGGTGTGAACATCTGACTCAACAGTTCGCCCACGCAGTCGTTCTAGGGGGAGTTCATGATCTGTGGGCGGTCTTGCCAGCCGTTCTAATTGTCAACGTTCTGTTGTTTTTGTTTCTCGGCAGTGCTTGTATGTGGGACTGATTGGCAGGCAAGTGGCAATTGTATTCAAGAAACGCATTTGGTCCTGTGAGCCACCAAGGATTTGATCAGGATGTGTTACACCATGGTAGGTCCAAGTATCAACGGGATGGGGGGCGCTGAAGCATGACTCGGAAGGTGGAATGCAAGCGCTCATCACTGGACTTGAAGTCCGCAAAGGAGGCGTGTCAAAGCTTTGGGGCGCGTGTTGTGATTGGAGTCCTTCTGGCTGCTGATGAGTAAATTCCCCCCTCACTGGCCCCCCCTCAAGGTTATCAAGGTTCAGAAAAAGAGTCAGTTTTTGGGGAGTTCTTCTGGACCCTTCGAGCTCCCATCCTGGTCCGCTCCGGTCCTCTCCCTGTCTTGGCCAGTAGGACCGCAATAAGAAAGTAAAAGGACATGGTGTTTGTATTTGTCCGGTGCTGGAGAGGGCCATGATTCAGGGGGGGCGGGTTATTAAGGGGGTTGGCCTTGAAAAGGGAGGTACCCATTGTGAGGGATTCGGGGAGGAGCAAGTTAGCATTAATCGGGGGATTACTATTCAGGCCCCAACATTACCCTTTCGAAGCTTGGTTTGGACAGGAATATATACCACAATTGTTGGTTGGTGTTCTCCCATTTTTGACACATATTCCTTCTGGCGTCTTGAAGAGGTGCCTTGCCAGTGGGACTTCTTGGTGCAAAGTCCTTACATCAAAATGTCAGGTGACAAATCAGGCCCCCTCTAAATTGCGCTTTCTTGTGGCTGCTTTTTATGAAACCATTCCAAATGGATCCGTTGTTCTCGCAACATTGCGATATTTGACACGTGCTCATGTGCAAGACAAACAATTCATTAGTGGCCGGTCCACTCTCCCAAAATGTTCGCCAACTTCCAAATGGATCACGGAATACAAGCGCTCCGAGACTCTCAAGCACCCCACACACACACTGCGTGATGCTTATACTGTACATAGCTTGTATGCCTTGGGCCGAGACAGCACAGGATCTCATGTGACCAGCTTTGTCTAGCTGATGCATGGATAATTCTGAGCATCGATTGAAGCTGCAAATAGGGATAGAGGGTGAATCGACCTCCGTCTTCGGGTGCCAGGAAAGGGAGCAGATCGAAGCGCAGGCGGGCGCCCTCCGAGCACCGGGACAAGGCTTCGGCCGCTTTGAACAGGAAGCAGTTGCCACGAGAGGGCCACTGAAAGGACATGAAGACAATGCAAACGGGAGTGGTTCGAAACGGTGATGCTTCTTAGTGGAGGTGGCAGCGTATTTGAGAAATGCTCTGATAGCACACAACAAGACGGCTCTACAACCAAGTTGATTACTGTATCAAGTCTGAAGTAGGAATGAGGGCTTCAAAGAAGCTGTATTTGTTTCATTTCTTTACTTCGCCCTCTTTAAGCCCTTTGCTTTATTATGTGTTTTCCTCTTGCCTTTATAATTCTAACCAAAAGTAGTGAAAGACCGCGGGCCACGCAAGACAGCCCAGAGGAGAGCGCGGAAGGCACCAAACGAGGGGAGTTGGAACAATTATTTGGAGCACCCCCTCAAATAGGGACCGCTTTTGGAGAAGTACCCATGTCTGGATGCGCAGTGTGTCACTCATCACCGGGCTGGCTTGTAGCTGAGAGGGAGCCAGGACAATTCTGGTGTACCTGAATCCAGAACGTCTTGTGCTTGGTCTTTCGCAAGCTTCGGGAAATCCAAAGTAGGTCAACCTGTTGGTGTATTTTGACCAATTGGTGCTGTGCGGCTAGCCTGAGCCTAACTCAGCTCTGCAGCCTTGAACTGCTTTCTCACTCGAGAAGAATTGGGACATCTGCTCAATCGTGGAGACCCGAGCGCTTGAATCCAAGCCAGCAAACACCCGGTTCCCTTACCAAGCTTTGCCAAAGACGCCCAAATGTGATAAGCCAATCAAGGCCTGGGGAATAGGACCCGCTTTAGACATCATGTCGAAGGGCGAAAAGCCGCCACGGTCGGAAAGGGTTGCGACAAGTCCCACCTTGTTTCTTGCCTGGAAGGAACGGAACATTCGTGGACCCCTGAAAGGAGACTGTTGCAAAGTACCCATACCTCTAAAAGGGTATGTGATGAAAAGGTGAATTTCCCCGGGTCAAACTGGCTGTCTCCACGGATCACTGGGAGTTCACCTGAAGCTTGGCTGCGATCCCGCGACCTTTCTTTGGACCTCTCGCTCGAGAGGTCCTTCAGCAGCGCCGAGAGAACGCAGCACTGCAGCGTGACATGGAGAGCGCCAGCCTCGAGGCCGTGCCAGTCGGCGTGATCAAAGTGGTTGGGGGAATCCAGCTTTGAACCCTGGCATGCCTCTGGGCGGGCCGGATCTGTCGCCATTGCGACAGATAGAAATATATTAATATACATATGTGTATATATATATATATATGTACACATTTGTATATATAGTATGCGTGCATATATATATATATATCTATAAGAGAGAGAGAGAGAGAGAGCGAGCGTCATTGCTTCGCAAGCTGTTGAGTAAAGGAACGCATGTTTGACCGGCTTCTTCCTTTCCTAGATCAGAAACGGGCAGGATGAGTGGGGGTGGCCGCTTTCTCATTAAACCCAGTACTGCCAGGCATGATGAGTGATGATCATGGGCATGCCATGATTTTTCAAGGTCAACAAGTCTCTCCGGCAGAGGACGAGCGTACATGCATTGGAATCGGTCAGATGAAGATTCTAAAGTGGTGATTGCAATGTTCAGCTCTCTCGGACCTCGGCACCGCATAACGCCAATGCCTCCTGGGGTGACTGAACTGAGACTGGGCATGTCGGGCCAGGCTGCTGGGGTGCGTGCCAAAATGATGGCAGCGAAGGAGGAGACAGATGATTGCACCAAGGCGCCAGTTCCGCAGAGAGGAGAGCATACAATCACTGAGTGGAGTGGAGAGCAGTGGAGGGCAGGTGAGGTGAGGTGAGCGAGTGAGCGCACGCTCATACATAGAGTGAATGCATGCATTCCACGCGCCACACTGCCCAATTATGCCAGGTGTTGAGTTTTTGCAGGCAACGCAAGTTCCTCATGCCACCAAGCGCTACACTTCTAGTTGCGGCCATGTTACCAGACACAAAAACAACCCCCGATATCACTTGCAGGCGAAACAACAGCAGGAAACGGATGCTGCTATTATGAAGGATGATGCAGCCCACAGGATAAACATAGTTGTTCTTTATTTTGGTAGTTTTTTATTTCTCGGCATTAAGGGATGAAGGTCTTTCCTTGATGGAAGCCCCATTGCATTTGTTTGTTTTAACGTTCAGTTGACAGCTCAAGGAGTTGCCATTGAATTTCTAAGGTCTAAGGGAAGCTTCTCTCTCCGTTTGGGGTGCCCATGGCCAAGCTGCAGCATGCACCGAAGAGAAGGCCTTAACAGGTCATCCTAAGTGCGGATTTCCGAAGCTTTGCAATCAGACGGAGTATTGTTTGTTTTCCCTGGTGCCTGATGTGATACAATGCTTGCGTAGAGCTTCAGCCGTAGCCAAATTGTTGGTGGGCGGTTCAGTGGCAGCAAGATGATTTGTCGCCCTTATGTGGCAATGTTGGGTGCTTGGCGTAAGACGCGACTCGCTACATGGCATATCTTTCATACCTCAAGAAGAGTGCCCTAAATAGGCGATGCAGTTGTGGGGAAACACGTTGTCTTTCGAAACGTCCAGCTCCTTTACAGTTGCATGACTTCAGTCCCGTCACTATCCCAGGGTGCTTTTGGCAGTTGGTCCGACGTATCACACACTCACACAAGAGGCAGCCTTCTCATCAGTGGTAACAAGGCGACCAGCTGCCTCGCTACTTTCTAGGTCCGTGGTATTAATGAGAGCCTTGTCCTTTGTGTTGTTCGTTGTTTGCAGAGGTTGCACTGCCTGTCTACCACCATGAAGCCTAGCAGGGCCTAGCAGAAGCATGGAAGATCATGTTCTGCATTTTGTGGGAGGCTCCTGGTTCCTTGTTGACAGGAGGGTACCTTTCAATCTTCGGCGCTCAGCGAGTGTCAGTAACGGCAAACATTGCTTCGGCAAGCATACTTCTGGCCCCCAATACAACCCTCATTACGCCTCCTATTCCTCGCACAGTTTGTTTCTGAGTTTAGCCAGCAGCAAGTGCTTCAAAGTATGGCTGTGCCTTGCGAGGGTACCCTTTTTCATTTCTTGGATTCTCATTGCCCTACACATGTACACAGCTGCACAGGCACTGGGTATGTAGTCTGGGAGGCATGTTTGTGTGTGTGTGTGTGTGTGTTTGTTTTGATAGGTTATTCATCTCTTCTTCCTATTTATAAACGGACACCCCAGCAATAAAAGCTCCTTCGGCCGACCCAAAAAGAAGCCACTACTGATTTTAAACCAATACTAAACTGCCTGGAAACAAGATGAACTCAGCCAAGCCAGCCCAAGCGCGAGTTCGTTTGAAGGCCTTGAAGGATCTGCTGGAGGGTCTGGGGCACTTCTCCCAAGCCTCCAACCAGAAGCTGGCCTCGGCGAGGGCCCCAGGCCTCTCCAGGCCTCTCCAGGCCTCTCCAGGCCTCCAGGGTTCCAGGGCCGAAGTTTGGTCAATGGGAAACGCTTGGGGTCGGAAGTTTGGTAAGACGACGGCATCCTCTTCAGAGGCGATTGACATGGCGGAACCCGCTGGATCGAGTGGTCTTCAGAGGTTCGGAAGTTCCGACGGAATCTGCGATGGATGGCTCACGCGAGGTTTTTCGTGTTTTGTGCCCGTTCGCTTTACCAAGTCAGCGGGTGGACATCATTCATGCAACATGTGCGTGGGACTTCAGTCACAGACCAAGGTCTTGGAAGCAGAGGGCCAATACATCGGCAAAAGGGTACAAGACCTGGGTTCAAAGGAAGTGAAGAAAGGCATTGGGCAACCCCTGGATTGTTTTATTGACTGAGCGTCTCGCAACAAGCACCAACTGCAAAGCACTCATCCTTGGAAAGAAAACGGAACGCAACTAGATTCTGAAAATGAACATTTCAGGACGTGTGTTCGATCGGCGACTCGGGCCATCAGCATTGGCAGCGAGAAGCTGGGAAGACTAGCGTGTAAGGAAGTTGGGCGTGCAAGATATCGTTGAGGAAAGGCCGCAAAACCCTTGGGATTACCTTCATGTTTGACTTATACATTGAGACCAATACGGTCATTACGAGTCTACAATGTATCTTTGTGCATCAAGCCTGTCCTTCCACAAGGCCACCGTGGGTCGCTTTGTGACTGGACTATATGAGTGCATTTACTCAAAGCCATTTTTTGTTGGGGCGGAACAGGGGAACAAAAAAACATGCCTTTCCTCACGGGGGGTTCTCAAAATCATGGTCCCCGCAAATGGTTGGTTTCGTTTTGGTTCCGATTTGTTTAGACTCCGAGCTTCACGTCCGCTTGCGATTTTGGTTGCGGGCGGTGCTTTCGTTGAGGCCGTGGACTGCAACGACCGCATCACACATGTGGTGGTCACGGGACCTGAAGAGATCGTGAAGGCGCCCAAACCTTTCAATGGGAATGGGCAAAGTCAACTAAGCCTTGGTTGGTGCACACTTGGTTGACTTGGTGGTTTGGACTTGGATTTGAAGCCCTGGTTCTTGTAGGGGGGTAAATGGGAAACCAGCCCCTCCCAACCACCCAAAAGGAGCTCCACAATTTGGAGAGACATCCATAGAACCTCACTGCTGACAGCAAGTTTCTGATGTACCCATGTGCTTGTTTGTGATGGAGTTGTCTTTCATGGCGGCGCAGAGCTTCTTGATTGCTTTGCAGCAAAAACAACTGAAGGAAGCCAGCATGCGGACATGTGCGACGCAACATGCCAATGTTGAGACAGGGATCCATGACAACACTAACATCTGTGTTTGTCAATGTCCCAATTGGTGCAGAAAACCCGCGTCCGCCATAACAAAAACAACTCAGCTGCGCGTGCGTTAGCGGGTTCTTCTTTGCTGGACATGGTCATATGTGCGAACAGATCTACAGAATAATCTGTGTGATTCCGTTGTCACGAGATTGGAATAGAAGAAAGTTCAACCAGTCAAATATGCAGCTCGTCTTCTATCGTCTTTTACCTTCGATTCCACCAATCCAGGATTCGGTTTTGGGGTTATATCCCATTCAAGAGGCCACTTCCAAACCATATCTTGAAGGAACATGCACGCGCGCATGTACCCACACACCTGTTCTTTGGTGTATGTAAATACATCTATGTGGTTGGTTGATGCTTGTCCATCGCGGTCCGGGGCAGTTGGCACCATTGGGCGCCAAGCTACTCAGTGTTTCAACCTACGAAGGGAGCCAGGGCATGCCATGCCGCGGTTCATGTGCTGGACGCACATTCGGAATCCAAGGCCTTGGTATGTCAAGCAAGATGGATGAGACAGTAGAAAGTTCTGTTGGGGCGGTTGTAAGTGAACCCAAACGCGGGATTCCAGTATCCATTGGAGAATTGGAGTTTCTGAATCTTTTGATTCGACAGTTGTCCAAGCCCCGGTGGGATTCGCATCGCCAGATCCGTGTTCCTTCGGCGCCGGGTGGTTCCCCAAGGCGCGGAGGGTGTTTTTGGAGTGTGCGGCTGGAGCGGTGCTAGATACGCAAATGGTTGCCTAAGTGCCTAAGTGCTGGTGCATGGCTCCCTTTCTGAAGAAAAGTCTTGGGAAAACGGTCTGAGTACCAGGGCCGCCATGACTCTTCTCCAAGCAAGAATGTGTTGCACGAAAGTGGAGTCTGGGTGGGGAGGTCGTGGAAGGGATTACAATGACAATTGTGAAGAGACGAGCTTACGCTGCACCCGCCACCTTCGCCGACCACACGTGGGCTGGTGCAATTGTTGAGCCCATTGGTTTTACACAGCCACATATTCCGTGCTTCAAGTAGACGCGTGTTTGTTACGGATTGCTTCAGAGCACATTGGCTTGTCCCAATTGTTTAAGCTCGAGCAAGACATCAAACCTCAATCTACACATTTTCTCACTGAACCATCTGCACGAACAGATTCGGCACATCATGGGCCTGTGGCTTGCATGCGTTCGGGCCTAGAGGCTGGAGGATTCTTTTGAAGAAGACTCAATCATAATCATCATCATGATGATAATAGGGGTTTCCTAATTTGACACATACCCATAGGGTGCGAGTGACAGGGAAGAGAAGTCGAATTGCGTTTCGCCAGTTCGCAAACGCCTTTTGATTCCATGCACTTGCTTACCGAGTCAACCTTCTTGAAGCAAAACAGCATGGTCAACAACATATGGTGTTATTCTCTGTGTGTGTGTTTATTGTTGACCGCACTTTTTTCACACTGCTCAGCCAATGCCAGTCAACCTTCTGATACGAACCCTCAAATTGGATACGACACGCTTCCATGACTAACGGAGAATCGTCGAACAGCTCACTCCTTCCGATTCTGGCCAATTGTGTTCAAGTAAGGAACAGGCATGAAAGCTCCATGTTGATCATGTGTGTGGATATGTGTGTGTTTTTTGTTTCTCTTGTGTACGTGGTGTACACCTCTCTCTCTCTCTACCTATGTACATATATATATATATATACATATTGTGCAATTGCACCAACAGCTGCTTGTACTGAATTTATGAGCCACCCGGCCACTGGTGTGTTTTGATTGATCATGGCGCAAGTGTTGACCAGCCACTGAAGTGGCTGTGTCTTGTGATCCACGTTCGCCCTCCAGCCCATGGCTCAGCCGCTATGGCTGTTTGTCGTGGCTCAACTCCGGAAATCCGGAAACAACTCGCAGTGATCGGAGCCCAAGGTTTTCCGTTCGTCCATTTCCGGTGGGTGTGCTTGCAGATGTTTTGAGAGTACCCTCGTTTGGGGTTGGTTTGATTGGAACCAGGAGGACAGCCGCCAATTTGTTGGCTTCTCTCCCCCTTTTGCCTCTATTCATCTGGGTGTGTCTTTTTTTAGGGGACACCCCCAAAATAATATGTTTTTTGTTTTGGTTTCCCTTTTAAGACCCAACCAAACAGGGGTTCCCCCCAAAAAAGAGAGACCCATTTGCTTGGGCTGCCATGACACCGTTGCAGGTCCCCGGGCCGCAGCCATCGCTCCGGCAGCGCCACACCCGGCACCCACGGCCGAAGCCTCGGCTATGAATTTGGTCCAAGCTGTCCATATGGTTGTGGTTGTCAAAACCTAAGGATGGTTACCATACGGTCTTTTGGGTCAAAACCATATGGATGGGTCAAAACCATGTGGTTGTGGTTAAGGAGGTTGTGGGTCAATCCATATGGTTGTGCCTTTTTGGGGATGGTTACCACTCCGCTGTGGTCTTTTTAGAAGGCTTTCTGGGTGTTCACCGGGGCGCCGGGGTTTTGTGACCTATTGCCATATGGCTACGAATTTTAGTGGTTGGTAATGATGTGCACAGGGTGCCCCAATAAACTTCACACCCCACATGGGTGGCTCGTCTTATTTCAAGGTACACATTTGTTTTGTGTGATTTAGGAATTCCAAAAGGATTTTATTGTTCAAGCTGCACCACTCGTTGTTTTGGTTTTACAGGAAGTCCCAAAGGAAAACCACGCAGTTTTGGGGGTCCCCGAAAAAGGAGACAGCCAAAATGGGGTGTCGTGTTTGGGGGGAACCTCCGAAAAGGGCGGTTGATTTGTGGTTTCTATAGCCAACCCCAAACAGGGTACTCTTCAAGAGGCAAGTGTTTCCAAGTGTGTGCGAACATACGGGACCTCCAACAAAAGCCAAGTTGGCCTTTGGTTCCCCCATTTTGCAACATGGGCTCTGCATTGAAGGGACGCTGGGCCACAAGCCATGGGTATGTTACAATGGGAGACCAGATATTTGCAGATCTGTGCTTCAAGTAGCCGCAATCAGGGTGTCCCAATTTTGGGAATTCTCAACTAACGACTTGGGAGATGGCTTCTGGTTGAGAGATGGTTGCAGTTGGCTTTGACACATCTCGAGTCGCAGTTTAAAAAAATGCCTAACTTGAGGGATGCCCGGAATTTTTAGTTGTACGCTTTGAAACAATGGAATTGACTTGATACTTATTTCCAATTGAAAGGTTTACTCGCACTGTCATCAACGCTTGAACAGGAAATCTGCATGTTCATCATCAAAACACCAGCTAGGACTGACTCTTATGTTATG
Organism: Effrenium voratum; assembly: GCA_963377175.1. Lineage (NCBI taxonomy): Eukaryota > Dinophyceae > Suessiales > Symbiodiniaceae > Effrenium > Effrenium voratum. Next base: position 367,308 of record CAUJNA010003341.1, read on the forward strand.
GGAACGAGGGTAGACGCCACATCACATCACATCACGCAATCAGGGCTTGCTGTAGCTAGATGTTCTCAGGACGCTTATGGAGTCTGCCAAGCTGCAAGTGGGTCCTAGCAACCAGCTTTCCTTGAAAGGGAGCAAGCGCACGTCGGCACGCCAGACATCAAGGCCTTGCAAAAAAACGAGAGTGAGGGAGCTTTGCGAAGGGCTGATACGAAGCTCACAAAATGAAGCTAAAGGGATTTCCTTTTGCCACAGACAATGTTTGGTATGTTGCCTTTGCAGCCCTCTGAAAGTTTGGAATGAGTTGTGCGATCAGCTACTCTCACTACTCTGAGTGATCGCGGAGCAATGGGGAAACACTGAAGAATTGCATGAAGTGGACATCGCCATGTTGGAAAAGCCACTTTTTCTTATTTGTTCCTCTGGTGGGAAATGTGACTGGGGCGGCGCTGTACGGAATGGTGGGAGATTGCAGCTCGATTGGCCAAGTCACCTGTTTTCCAAGACTCCGAGGAGCCAAGACTCCCACAGCGCCGTTCAAATCCTCGAGCAAGTCCTTGTCGCCGCCGTTTCAGAGGCCCGCACGGGGGAAGTTGGCGACCTTGAGCGAGAGACTGGCAATTGGCAGCTTGAAGGCATGTGGCCGACACATGCCAGTTTTGTGACTTGATGCCGTCGAAAGAAAGGCATTCCATGATATCCTGTGCCAATAGAGAGCCCTCGGCTTGCCCGCCGTTGGCTTCGCCCGCCAGTGGCGGCAGCGGCACCAAGAGCCCGAACCCGGTGACCGCGCGCTCGCCCACGCCCACCTCTGGGACCGGACCCGTCGGATCGTTGGGTTTGTTGTGGGTGCTCGGAATCAACGGCAAGGCTCTGGTGAGTAGGTGGTTCAACGCATTTCAGAAGCCAGGGTTCCTCTTTTAGGAGTGTTACACTACAAGTAGTTGATCAACGGCCAAAGGGACTAAGCCAAATTGATATAGGTGTGGGTCTGGGGGTCTTCAAGCATCAAGGTGTCGAAGTCAATCTCATCTTATTTGATGTGCAAGTTGCAACTTACTTGCACACATGACGGGGGTCATGGCACTTGGTGGGGATGGTCATGGACCCGTAGGACACTGGCACAACGAAAACTTGTGTGTATGCGGGGATCCTGAAGAGACTCACCCAAATTCCAACAAATAGCACACTTAGACTCGCCGGTCTCGCAATGTTTGCAAGAACTGAGAGCCGCTCTGCTTGAAATGTGGGTTCGTGCGCAATGAGTTGGCTGGACAGCCGGGGTCATATGACAGTGGGTCAACACCAATGGCACCATTTTGGGCTAGGTGAATTCACCACCCATTCTAGAACCGATTTTCGTGGTTGGATTGACTCGGACGTTCACTGGGTAACCGATTTGGATCTTGAAAAGCCCATGGCCATTACGTCGCTCGTGTCACAAGAGTCGACGGTCTTCATCGGTTTTTTTTCCCGTGCGGGGCCTGAAGGATCCAAGCCGTCGACCCGCTTGAGGTTAAAATCGGTTGGACATCGGTTGAACCGGGGGCATGGTCTTCCCCTTGCAAGGGGTATCCCCCAAGGAAAACGCGCATGATAGTCCTTGAAGCAAAGAACAACAGGTGTGTGAGTTGTTGAATGACGCTGTTTGCATATTAAGCATGGGGTGGAATTCCTTTGCCATTTGCAGTCCTCCCAGGAACTGCTTTAGAAGTTTCTGAGCAGATGTCTGTGCTAGGAGCCGTTCCTCGCCCAAGCCGCCTGCAGCCCAAAGCGCACTGAACTTGCCATCCCAACCAAACGATATATTAAATTAAATTATATATATTTATTTTTCCGGGGCTGGCATTTGTCGGCATTTGTCTTCAACCTGTTGAGCTGCAAATAATTGGCAACTTCGGAACGCTATAATTCTGTCAAAACCACTATCACGTTAGGCCATACCCTCATAATTTGTGGAGAGTCACCTCAGATCAGCTTGGTGCAAAACCAAGGACAGGTACATGGATGTGGCTACTTTTTGTTGATACCCGAAAAGTCAGTTGTTGATGTGTCTTTCTTTGTACATGGATGCGTGTGTTTAGCGAAACCGAAAGAAACGCCGAAGTCCATTTGGAGACGTCAAATCCCTAGGTTGCCTCATACCATGTGTCAGTTGTTGCAACTGTCCCATGGTGCTGACATACTCCCATGGTGATGACATACTCCAAATGGACATTCCGACAGGCGAGCATTGTAGAAGCAAATGAGATTTGCAACTGCCCATTCGGAGTGTGTGAAAGGAACCAGAGCAATTCAGTCAGTGGAGTCAACACTGGCGTCATGCGAGCAATTCCTTTGCCCGAGGACCCACAGATTTAAACTGAGCCGAGAAAGTTGTGTGATGCAGCCCGGCAATTGTCAAATTGTCAAATGAAGCAAACACAAGTGTGGGATTCCCGCGTGATTTCGGATAGCCAACCCGGCGGCGAAATGGTCCCTTCAAAAGGAAAGTGGTCTTCCAGGACCCCGGAACTTCAGGTTCCATGGCACCGATGGGACCCGTCTGTTCCTTGTTGCCTGGAGGGGTGGATTCGCTAGAGACAAACGCACCGAGGTCAAGCGCTGGTCAAGATGCTGTGTCGCAGGCTCCGAGCTCAGCAGACCCCAGATTCGGACGAGTCAACTGGCGCGCCCGTGTTGGGTTCCCCGTTGCATATTTTGATTTTGGTGGAGGTGTATGCCCAAACTAGTGCTTCTAGTTGACAAGGCTGTAGGAATTTGGGTGAGCAACCAGGCTTAGGTGACGTTGTTTTTTTAGCTGTTTGAAGCCATTGCGAAAGCACAACGTCGGGCGCGAACGTTTGCAAATAAGCAAAGCAGGGAAAGGCACTTGGGCCCGGTTCAAGCTGGGCAGTTGTCCCGCATGTGCTATGATCAAAAGGGGCGTTTGTTTGTTGGCAGAGGGATGCTCCACACCCGTTTGATAGGTGTTTGAGGCAAGCATTATGCGAGCTGGTATACACGGATACATGACACCCCTGTGCAAAAGCTTTGCACATTGGCACACTGGCACTCGTAGCAACAACTAGATGCAGTGACATCAACTGGTGACAGCAACCAGCAGGCGCTTCAAACAAAGATGAAAGCGTTTGGCGCCTAACTCGGGATACGCGCTGCTGCAAAGCAGTTTAACTACATTTAAGGCCTCGGGTTGGTTTGAGACTGGTTTCTCATTTCAATGCCACTGTATGCCCTCTACCCACCAACCGCACCTTGCCACTGGCCATTGAAAGCCAAGGGCTTGGTGGAGGTTTGACACGGGAAATCACGTGAGCGCCAGGCCCGCAGGCAGCTGGTGGACGTGGAGGAGCAGTACGGGAAGCACAGCAAGCAGGCAGCTGGGAACCAGCGAGCTCGCCGACAACGAGCTCATGGTAGAGGTCCTTTCCTTGGGGATCCATTCTTAGTTCAGCTTTTTGAGTTATAGGAAATCATACTTTTCTGAATTCGGCTTTCGGAACTATAGGAACGATTTGCAGACATGCGTCAAAACCCGCCAAACAGAGGCAAAGGAGAAAGGGGTGGTTGGTGCGGGACACCGCACAACTGGGAGGCCTGGGCTGTCATCAAAAGGGCTTGGGACATTTGACATTCTGAATTTGAAATTTCAAAGTGAAGTATTATATGTGATTTCGCATGTTTCAGGTTCACTAAATGTGGGCCAAACTCGAACGTCGTATTGTGGTTTGGGGGCAGAAGTTCAAGACGCTTACACGTTACACCTCTGAAGGTCAACATGTTTCTGAGGTATTGCAGTCTTGGAAGACTGTGTGGTTGCCTTGATTTCCTAAAGTAATAGATACAAGGGAGACATGGGGAGTTCTCCTGGTTCTCTACATTTGTCTCTCAGTCCTTTATCGTGCCAGAATGGGTCCCTTGGTACATCCTCATACAAAATGAGCTTCAAACTGGATCAAGTGCATAGAAAGTACTTCGAAAGCCGCATCTTCATGCCAAAAAGTAGTCTCAGAGGGAAGCTGGATGATTCTTGGGGGAGGCTGGGCTTTCCACGGCATGACTTGGGGCCTTTTCGGTTTCTTAGATCCAGGCGGTGCACGCGGCCACCGAGCTGGCGCTCCAGCTGGAGGTGCATATTATTTTTACCCGGACGCGAAATCCATAAAAGAAAAAAACGGGAAGTCACTCCCGGTGAAACCACCAGGGGACCTCAGGTTTTGGTCCTTGGTTCCATTTGCCAGGGTTCCATTTTGGGAACCTAATTCTGCAGGGCTCCTTAAAAGATCTCCCTTTTGCCCAATTGAAACATGTTGCTTTTTCCGCCCAAACAAAGGGAAACCACCATTTACAAGGCAATGTTCAGGTGTATAATGTAAGGATCCCCGGGCAATGACCCACTTCATTTAAGGCCGTGGTTGTCAAAACCGTTTTGGGATCCCATTTTGGGCTATGTGAATTCACCACCCATTTTAGTCTGAATTTTAGTGGGGATTGGGATGTTCGCCGGGGGTTACGGGATTTTGACCCATGGCCAGTTGTCCTTTGGACCAAACCCCAAGAATGGCACCCTCCAAAAACACATCCTTTTGTGGTTTGTGAAGCCAGTTTCAGTGAATCTTAGGGACTATGTTTTGATCAGACCTATCAGCTATGTCGCACTCCCCTGAAGTCACAATGGCTGATGCTTTCCTTTGGCCTACTTATTGAGGTCAAAGATCCCATTTCAGAATGATATGTCGTTGGCGCCGGCACATGTGCCTTAAGCAAGGACAAAGGCGTTGGCCAAACCTGTGCCCGCTTAATGCAGGTCTTTCCGCAGTTTGCATTCGCGCATGTTTTCTTTACGACATAAGTTGCGTGTAGATGCATGTACATGGAACTCCACCAGTTGTCTTAGATGGCAGCTGGGTAATCTACTCTGCATGCGTTTCCTTTTTCCATGTATCCCACCAACCAAACCCATCTCACAAGACCGAACCCCATCTCACAAAAAGTCAAAACAAAAACGGAGGACGCAAACCAAGCGCTCCGAGGAAGTGGGGGGGTGGACTCGCCTTCACTGGCCAGGAGTTCACGCCGGCCACGAAGGAGGCGGGAGCGCTGTTGCGCAAGGCCCTGGAGAGCCGGGCGGCCCAGGGCTGGCGCGGTGGGAGGGGGTGGGGCAAGGGGTGGGGGATGGGGTTGGGTTGGGGGGGAGGCAAGGGGCGGGGTTGGTTTCTGGGGTTGATCATGGGAAGAAACGCCAAGAAGTGATTGGGTGAGTGTCAGGGATATTGGACCCCCCTCCGCAAGATGGGGGATTGGGTCGGGTGGATTCTAGTTGCAACTAGCAGAAAGGAGGTTGCAAAAAAAAGGCGCATCCATTTGGCTATGAGTTGACATGCTTCAAACAGCCTCGAACTTGTAGGCGGACACTAGCTATAAAAATGATGTCCGCCAAAGAATCTCCAATTGAGGTGCACGGCCATGCTATGGCAGCCTCAGGGACTAGGGACTGGGCCACGGACCATCAAGGGCACTGACCTGTCCTTTCGACTTGCCATGGCTCGGTATATAGTTGACGAGGGAACTTATGGCGGACCAAGGGATGGCATTGAAATGAGTCTCTTTAAAGACGAGAACCTAGCCTATAGCTATAGCCATTTGGAGGGGTCACTCTTTATCTGTACGTGTCCAAAGGGGACAGATGCAGATGTGGTCAGCATGTCTCTACTAGCTTTCGAAACACATCTCTTGACAGATATTGCATGTCTCTGATAGATACCCATGCGTCTCACATGACTGATCCCCAGAACATAGCACGTAATGGATCTATTTAAATCACGTTTCTGTGATCTTCTGCATGGGTAAGTATGTGAAATCAGAATTGCTCGAGCCAAATGGTGAATGTATGGCTAAAGCGCCATAAGATAAATTGATTGCCCTGTTTCTTTGTTTCTTTGCCACGAGCCCCCTTGCACCTTGTTTTGGCGAATCCCCTCGAACTAGCAGGCTGAAGGGCCTCGGCTGTTCAAACAGAAGTTTGGGAACACCGCCGGGTAACGGTGGTCCCTGCTCGTGCAGAAGCTTGCTGTCCCTTGGCTATTTGTGGCAAATGCAACAATTCTCGGGCTGGGTGATTTCTGCTGTCGGGATCTTGCTGGATGAATTCAGTCCTTTGGTTTAGCGAAAGGCAAACTAAGTACTTCGAGTGAATACTCAATGCCCGCCCAAAGCTGCCCATGTCATGGGACCGCACAGCCAAATAAATATTAGAAAGCCCAGGCATGCATGGCTTGTCCTTGCAGCCCTTGCTCCTGGCTTCTCCGTTGAGGTGCCATCGAGATCTATGGCAAGGAGCATCTCAACACGCTGCGCACGGTGAACAACTTGGCGGCCGGGAGCCAAGCCTTGGTGTTGCTACGCGAGGCTAGCGGGTTTGGGATTGGACACAATATGTGTCACATACCCGAAGCATTGCAGGTCTAATGACCAGAGCAGCATGCCGACGCAGATGGAATGCTAGCGCGTAGGGGATAAGGTTCTATTCCAAGCGAGAAGCCTTGAGAAAATTTAGTTTTGGGTAGTGCTAGAATATTGGATTGTTGCTGCTTGCTTTTCCGTCGTTGATCCATGATTCACTCAAACGTTGCAGATCAGCGCTTCAACCATATACAGCAATCGTACACTGTGCCGGAGAGTGTTGATTGCTTGTTTGCTCGTCAGCGCTGCACGGCCATCACTCCGACTGAAGTCAAAATACGACTTGCAGCAAGCATGATCATGCAGTCTTTTGCTCGTAGTGCAAACTACAAAAACGTTGGAAGATTCAGATGTATGTCATCCACATCTTGTGTTCTGGGCATGAAGATATATGATTCGTGTCAACATCAGTGCTTGAAGGGTTTGCCACGCATGATTCAATGAGACCCATCGCTGGTCGCTACCCACATGTTCAAAACGAGGTGGTCTGGCGCACGTGCGTAGCTTGGCCCATGAAGTGGAGGATCGCAAATGATCTGAGCAATCAGCTTAGGATTGCCAGTCTCATTGGCAGTCTGCCATCAATTGCAAGTCTATTGGAGTGGGGCGACGTCATAAGTTGTGCTTTTTATGTCAAAGTTGAAAAAAACCAGAGCTCGTCCGGGTGAGAGAGATACGACAAGTTGGGTGTCCTTTTGCATTGCAACTGAATATGCTAGCCCGGGCATGAGCATGCTGGTGGTTGTTCCCCTCACAGGTTGCAGAGTTTTTCTTTCGGTGAACTCTCGGCTCAGTCGGCGGCAACTTACGCACTTCACCCGCCCCTTCAAAGGGAAATTCAAAGGCGGCACAGTTGCCCATCCATCTCGGACAAATAATGAGCCCACCTAAAGGTAAAAACAAGCTCTTTCTGCTGGAGGGGCCTTATTTCTTGGTGAATTATCAGCACCTTGCCCAGACCCAAGGTGTACCTGGACAACCTCGGCGAGCGGAAGGAGGCCTTCTTATAGCATGCGTCGGACTTGCGGTGGCCTGAAAATGGGCCTTGGCGTCAAGTTTGGTCTGGTCTTCTTTCCCTCAAACTTGGGGAAGAGCCAATCAATTGGTTGGTGGTTTGGATTGGCGCTGTGGGGATTTGAACCCCTTGCGTAAATGGGACACCCCCGGAAAATTTCAAGCCACCCACAAGGAAGCAACAAGAGACACCCCATGCCCTTCGGACCTTCGGACCTTCGGCCCTTCGGACCTTCGGACCTTCGGACCTTCGGATGTGCGCATCCAGTCCTGGCGTTCCGTTCCGCTCCAGGCCTTGGATCTGTACCTTTGGGCCCGCAACGGCCGACAGCAACAGCCCAGGGCCCAGGGGCCGAGGGGCCGCGTGCGGCTCAAGTAGAAACGAAAAGTTGTATTTGGATTTGCTCAAGCTACCCAGAAGCTTGAGCATGGGCATCATTTTGTTTCGTTGTTGTTTGTTGTCGTGCAAGAGCTGGGGAAACTTGAAAAAACATCTTCGGGGTGGTGAAGGTTTTTTTTTTCTGAAAGGTTATGTTGCCTTTGGAGTGCCGGGAGTGCAGATTGAAGTGCTTAGATAAAACATTTGAGCAACATGTGTTTCATATTTCATGAGTTCACGGAGAACGCAAAGGATGTAGCAGAGTGGACCTCGGAGTGTTAGAGATGTCCATCAGTTGCCGCAGAGCATCCGTTCTGCAGGTCACATCAGGGGCCACCTCAAGACATGGGCGTTGCAACAATCTGGGCAGCTTATTATAATTCCCACACTGGAACTTGAGGAAACCTCCTAGTTGAGATGCTTGTTCAATTCCTTCAGGGTTTGTACACAATCATAGGCTCAGCAACCAAGGGGTCTTCAAGACGTTTCTCAGGACACCTCAGCCAAGGCCCTACATCAGGCAGGCACACGAGTGATTTTTCTCAAAGAGTCGAGCATGTGGGTTTGTCTTAACTAGGCAACCCCGAAAATGGTGGCTTTCCTTTTTTTGGTGTCTCTTTAAGCCTTTAAGCAATTACAAGAGGGTTTCCCTAAGAACGGATTCCCTCATTTGCAGTTCAGCAACCTTCAGGAGCAGAGCCTGAGCGCACTAGCAGCACCTGGACCAAACGGCGACCGGGGGCGACCTGTCAGATGCAGCAAACCATTGGTCCTTGGGTTCAGTTCGCGGGCCCGGTAGAGAACTCGCGCGGGTCTCTCAGACCAACGGCTTTGAGGTTTGCTTGTGGAAGGTGGAGCTCGTGCTTCGAACAACTCAAAGCCCTCTGGGGATGGTCTATCTAAAGACAGCAGCTTAGGAAGCAGCTGGTCCCCACCCTTCCGAGGTCGGGGGACTTTCCATGGGGGAAGCCAATCACAGAGGAACCAAGATGGCGTGTCCACCGGAGCTAGCAGCTAGTTTGTAGTGGGGTTGGGGGAAGGCCAACTCGGGAAGCCCTGAATTGGTGGTTTGGATTTGTGGTTTGGGAAGTTGAGCCCCTGTTTCTTGTCAAACATGGGAAACCACACCTAACCGCCAAGCCACCAACCCGCAGATCCAAACCACCAATTCTTTGGTTAGGACTTTAACTTTTTGCCAACTAATGGGTTTTCCATTAAACCACTAAAAGTTAAACTTTTAGCAGGGGAGCAGAAAGCAACCGAGAATTGGTAGGAAGCTGACTTGAGACCAGTCGCCCCCATTTTCGTTCCCAAGGCTGGGGCCCCACCACCCTTACACGCTGGACTCCAGCTTCAATCTTGCGGCGGGGATGGGTCCGGGGGTCCTGGCACTGGTGCTGTTTGCTTTTTTGCTTGTTGCCTGGTTTCTTGCTGGCTCCCAGCCATGCGGTTCCGTAGCTTTGTAGCTTTCTAGTTGCTTTAGTGGGGGTTCCCCCATGTAAGCCACCAAAAGTTAAGCTTTTGGCAGGAGAGCAGCCATGGCAGCCCAGGTTTGGGGTGTTGCGCTGGTTGCCTTTTGGTAGACCAAGCGGAATTGCCTGCATGCTTGCGGTTGATTTCGAGTCATGAGTGGCGGTCATGGTAGGCTGCTGGAGGATAAGTTTGCGAGTGGTGAGTGACAGCCTGCCATATCTTGCCATATTTATGATGTGTCGCCAATCGTTGGGTTCTTTTTGTTGGTTGAAGATTGCAAATGGTTTGCCAGCTCCGAAAGCAACTCCGGCTGATTGATTCGTCTCTGGACCCATGGCCTCCAACCCCCTCGACAGATGCCCAAATTAGTTGCCTAGAGTCAACATCGTTTGGGAGGCTTATCGAACATGGCCCCCGGTCAGAATTCCAGGTCAGATTGCCAAGAGGGCCAGACCCGTTGGAAACTCCCAACGTGTGGAGTTGTCCATTTCCACCCACCCATACCGAGGGGATCTGACTGCCAGACTTTGAGGGGATCTGATCTGACACTTTCAGGCCCAACTTAGTTCCCCCACGAGTACAGAGGCGCATCTGAGTCACAGTTCGCCCACCTGCCAGTCCTTCTACTTCCACTCCGGCCAGCTCGAAAGCGCCAAGGAGGCTGATATATTTTTGTTGAGCTTTCAGTTTCGTCCGGTGAGAATGGCTTTCGTTTTAGGTATGGCCATTGAGTTCAGGATGAACACCTTGGCCCCCTGATGATTAATGCAGCAGATGTAAGATGTAGCACCTGTTCCCTCAAATGCCGGGGCTGGCCTGGACCCATGCTATCACGACACATTGCTCACATGTGTCATCGTTTCTCTAGACAGATGCACACAAATCATAGAACAAGCTCAGGTACGAGCAACAGCGTGAAGATTTGTTTCTACCGACATGGCTAGAGGCTTTGCTCACGCAACTCCTCAAAAAGTAGACCACTGAATCCACAGAGAGGGAGAGAGAGAGAGAGAGAGCAAACAACCCGGCGCTTTGTTTCATAGCTATTCATGCTGCTGCCAAAACCACCCTCTTGGAGATGGTGTCTGATGAATCCATCAACTGTTTTTGCTCAAAGGCACTTCCGTGCACATGTTGCTTGCCCAGCTCAAGCCCTCTGCGCATCGCGCTCTGTTTTTGCCTACTGCATTTCATGGGTTCAGATCCGATTGATTAGAAGCGTTGTATTGTTTCCAATATAGGTTCATGATTGAAAGCATTGCGTAGAATATGACTCCGGCCGCCAAGTCGCAGCGCATGCTGGTCAACATGGGATTTGGGTGCTGACCTGAACCCAATGTACGTCTGTGGCATGGACAAGATGTTTTGCGCGAATCGTCGGCTGTCTAAGAATCCTAAAGGAACGAGAGTGCTGACCTTGGTGCGGTCGCCCATGTGGGGATGTCAGGCAAAATCTGCAAATCCACGGTGGATCAATGCAACAGAATATATAGACACACCATGTAGCTGTAACAAGCCTCTGCAATGACGCACAAAACGAATGTAGACATATATAGGCCATGTATACGTATAATATCTACCTTTGTTAGCCATCCAAGAGTCCTATTTCACTTAGCGCAACAATGAATCCATCGAGACCAGAGGCTGGCCGGTGCCCCGGCCAGCGGGGATTGCCCGAGTGATTGGTTTGCTGGTCTGCGAAGCACAGCTTTCGGTTCCTTTCAACGTTCATGGAATTTCATCGGTTTTTCTGTCGGGGCTTGACCCCAATAAGGGTGTTTTTTTTTTTTTGAGGGTACCCCTTTCTGGGTGGGTTTCAAAGGGAAGCCAAAACGAAGCCAGCCATTTTTTTGGGGTCCTCTAAAAAACGACCCACCCATATCATGTCAATCTTTAATAGAGCCATGTGGGAAGCGTGGACTTTCTTGGCTTGGCGTTTCTGGGCGAATGCATTGCCAGACCTTCATTGAAACCCGAGATGGCTGCATTGAGACTTTCGGGCCCGGGCCTTGAAAGTCGCTTGCTTTGCGTGTCTTTTGGTTTATGTACTTGCGTGTTAAGCTTGCAATTATTTTGCTTGCATATTTGGCTGCAGACTTGGCTCTTGTCTTTGTTTGCAGTTGAATGCCATTGTTTGTTTTGTGCGCGTGTGTATATCTTGCGTACTTGCCGCCACTACATGTGCATGCCGTAGTATTGCGGGATGGCTTGAAGTCTGCGGTTGATCCATTGTTTATCGCTGCCCGGGGTCTTACAGCCGCCTCAACGGGATGGCTTTGTTTTGCTATCAATGCAATGTGACGCGTCTGAGTCATGACACCTCCGGTCCAAGCGCCCCGAAGACTCCAAACAAGCAATCGAGCAGCCAAGCAGTTGGGCAAGCCTGTTTTCGGCGACTAAGGTGTGAATTGGCCAGGTTGTACGCATGAAAGATCCTGATGATTTCAGGTGAATCATCAATTACCCGCATTGCACGACATGGTTTGGCCACGAACAGAGGTGATCCTTGCGACAGCTACCTTTGAGTTTGAGTTTGCCTTGGGCCCTTGGTGTGTTTTGTGTTTGTTAAGGCATGGGTTTCCACTACTCAATGGATCAGTATCTTACGGAGTTGAGCCAGTGTGAAATGGGCATGGGTCCAAATCCCGTACCCCCACTGAACATCCCAATCCCCACTAAAATAGGTTCTAAAATGGGTGGTGCACCGAAAACCCCAAAAATGGTACCAAAACGGTGTTGACCCACATTCACGTGGCTTTTGGAGAGCCCCATCCGTGGCCACCCTCAAGGCCAGGAAGAAAAAGACGGGGGGCTCGTCTTTTTTGAGGCCGCCCCCGTGTTTTGGTGGTTTTAAAGCGAAACGGAAATCCGAAACCACGTTAAATCCAGAAAACGACGAGCCGCTATGTTGAAAGAACCCCCGCTGTGCCTGGCTTCGCGGTTTGAGGTGGAGCCACCCTGGCACCCTTGACTCTGCAGAGCGCATGGTGGACATCCATGAGGTGGGAAGCCCTCAAAGGGAAAGTTCGGCGCCACAGCAAAACCTCACCAACGCATTGCATGCCTCCCATGACCCCATAAAATGAGATCCAATCAATTCCCACACTTCCACGTGTGTAATTTGTTTCATTTCTCTCTTTGTGATGCACATGTGTGACATTGCATCCTTGAATTTGGCAACAGAGAGCTCTTGTGGCTAAGAGTTCACCCACGCACACCATGGAGCTCAAGAGACTTCCACCCCGGACGATACGCCTGTGTTGCAAAGAACCACAACTAAGTGAAAAAGTGACAAGTTTGAAAGGCATGGCCCCATTGGAACACTTTCATTTCTTCCGTTGTGTAGAGAGCTGACGGACACAGCCCACTTTGCACCATGGATGAAACATTAGAAATGGTGTGTAGAGGAGTTTCCTCCTTTTGGCCCCCCCCTCCTTTTTGGGGTTCCTTCCGTTGTGTAGCGAATCCGTCAGCTGGACGCCTCTTGGATTCCAATCGCAGGCAGAGGGCGACTTGGAGATGGCCCTTGAGGTGTGCAAGGAGTTGATGCGCCACTGCGAGGACCTGTTCGACTCAGCGAGTTTCGCCGCTTCCCGAGGAAAATAGGAAAATAACACAACGGATGAGGCAAAGGAAACTCGTTGCTTGAAACAACACGAGCTTTAAACAGAACAAAGATACGCTATACATACAAAACATGCAACGGAGTTTCTTCGAACATTTCAGAGGAGCAAGTTGCGTCATCGCGAAACTGGGGTATGGCCTGTGGTCAAAGTGGTCAAAGTGGGTCTGTGTTTTTGCGGATACCCTTTGTCAGGTTGGTTGAAAGGAACAGAAGGCAAACCACTAAAGTACACCAGGGTGAAACCAGATGGTGGAATTTCCGCAAGGGGATGACTAAACCAAAATGCGGGAAGTGAGCCATCTACTGTATTGGCTGGGAGAGAGCTCCAATCCCCTGCAGGATCTGTGTCTAGCAGAGTGTCTATACCACGGAACCGCGGGGTGTGAGCAAGGGATGACAACTTTTAGATGTGTCAAAGATCAACATTCCCCCACCCCATTTTCCTGTCCAGACTTGCAAGCCTTGAACCAACCCACGGGGCAACGCTGATGTCGCCAGGAGGCTTATTCCCAGGAGCACCCGCAGACCCTGCGATGCCTGGTGGGCTGGCTGTTGACCGATCGACATTCGACTCGTTGGGTTGGTGGAAGTGGTTGGTTTGGTTGTCAATGCGTCTACCTGTTGTATGCCGCTGACTGTCTGTGTCTGTGTTTGTGTTCATTGTGCAAGTCTATGCTAGAAGCAGTGGATGCCACTTGGTAAAGCAAGCACAGGGGAAGTCTCAAAATGAAACGGTGCTTCAGCCTTGGCTCCTTCGAGGTTTGCTGAGAGAGCAGTCCATGCGGACTTCCATAGTTGTTTGCCTCCAAATGTCGAACCTTCAAAGTTGATGTGGCCATGGGTCAAAATCCCGTACCCCCAGTGAACATCCCAATCCCCTACTAAAATAAGTTCTAAGATGGGTGGTGCACCTACCCCAAAATGGTACCATTCGTTTTGACCTACAGCCATGTCTTCTCTTGGTTTCCCTTCAAGGCAACCCACAAAGGGTACTCTCGCAGCACGCCGCCTGTTGCGACCAATTGAGCTCCTTTGCCAGGTGACTGTGGCATCGCTCACTGCAGCGCTGGGCCGCATGGAGGAGGCGCAGACAGTCATGCAGCGGTTGGCCCAAAACACACGAAGCGCATTTGGATGAGTCGTGTTTCTTACGTCTTAGTACACCCCCCTGTTTGGAGACAGACAAACAGTCTGTCATACAGGCAAGAGGTGTGCTCAGGTTTAGGAAGCATTGGTTTGGGGTGGGCAATGGCCCGCCCAGAATAGATGCCTGGGAATCAAAGTTGCCCCCCTCAGCCAAGTGTCAGCATCCAAAGCTATGACTACGGCTATGGCTACAACTACAAATGTCTGTATTCAAGTACATGTGCAATACAGATAATACTCTATATACGTCTAGGGGTTTATTCCCCATTCTTTTCAACCATCGTTCCTTTCAAAAACCGGATGTTTCCCCGTGGTGTTTGATGGTTGAATGGAAATGGAAGGTACCCCTGGAATACTTATACTTCACTGTTCTTGGCATGTTTTTTAGTTTTTTAGTTTGGCATGTTTTTTTAGTTTAGAGATGATATAAGTACCATATGGCATAGTGTATGGCCATTCACCGGCCGGGCATTTTCTTTTTTCGCGAGAGAGGCAGAGGAGCTGCACATCCAAGCCATCACTAGGCAGGGGGGAGCCGGGAGGCATTTGAGCAACAGGTCGATTTGGCTGTGGGTCAAAAATGGGTACCCAAAATGGAACCCTGGAAAATAGAAACATGGACTGACACCATTTGGGAACAGACACCCGAATCTTGAAGCCATGAGCTAGTAGCCCCGTAAACACAATCCTTCCCGCCAGTGGCACGGAACCAAAGGATCTCTTTAACATGATCTTCCGCCTGGAAGTGGGAGGGAGGGTGCACGTGGCCGTTGAATCAGTCATTTGCAACAACTTATTTTACTATGCAAAGGAAGAGAACCATAAGATGTGATGATAAGAAGAAACATGCGACGCTGCAAGCATGATGATTCGGGGGCATACAACTTTTTTGCGCCAAACAAAAATGGCATTGGGTCAAAGTTGGACCTGGGCATCGCAAGGAAAACAAGGCAGGAGAACCCAAATGAGTTCGAGGACCTGTTTTGGTGCGAGTCCTGACTCTTCCACAGTTGTTCCAATGGAGTGAGGGTCTGCCAGCTGGAGTGAGGCATCCATGAGATTATGAAGCCTTGCTGAGTGCAGGGCTCTGCTTCAGCAAGCCCTCGGGAGTCTGCCAAAGCCGCGAGGAACCAGTTGCGCCTCTCACAAGTTCTCCAAACCGCAAGTGGTCCAGGAAAGCAACCTGCAAATAGCAAGGCCCAACGGAAATCTTGGCTTTGAGGACCTTGGTGCCATTGCCTTCCTCGCAAGGCATGAGGATGCACTTGGCCACGGCGATCCCAAGACGCCACTGGCTTAGATCACCGAGCGTCGCCGAGCCCTTTCACAATGCATCTATTGGCGGAATTCTGGCTTGAGGCGATGGAAAGATAGTTCATTGAGGGATTAGAGCGGATGCACAGAGAATCAAGCCCTGGGTGTGATGTTGAGATTGCATTCTCAGAAAGAACGACCTTGTAATTAGAGGAGCCATGTTGACCGGCGTTGCTTGCTGCAAGCCAATGATTTACGCCGGCCTTTCTTAAACAGCTCACAGACTGAGAGAGAGGCATTGCCCGATGTTTGAAGCAGAGACTAGCAGTGACCGGACAAGTGAGCGGGACCGGTAGGTTTATAGATGGTGCAGAAATTTGTCAGTTTTCACTCCCAGAGACTCTTGCCGCCGTTGGAGTCACCTACAGACTGATACCTCCTGGGCCGATGTGATTTGAGAGCTAGAGGCAAAGAACGCCCAGTGTGACGCTTGAAGACACGAATGCCACAACTCACGAGGTCGGCGCCTGGCCATTCTGGCCATAGGTTTTACGGTTCTTGGTCAAGCTGTTGGACTGAGCCAATGGGCCAAGGACAAGTTTCTGGCACTACGGGCTTAGCGTGTGGAGACAGCGCACTGTGGCCTTTGTTTTCTCTGTTGGCAAATGCTTCGATTCTCCAGGGCTTAGCCTCATAGTCCGGTGGTCGCTCTGGTTTCGCTTGGCGAGAGATCGCTTACCCGTTGTAAACTTGGGGGAAGACCAGCTGCCTCTCGCCTCTTTTTGGATATAAAGCAGGCGAGGCCTCATGCGGTCGACAGGAACAGCCACATCCCTCTTGGCTGCGAGCCTCGATTGCCTTCCGGCCCGAGGATGGAGCTCATCTCCAGCCTTGTGGAGTACTACGCCAGGAACAACCGGTTCCCCGAGGCGCTGAATGATGTTGGTGCTGGTGCCCCTGTTTCCTGACGTTCATGCGCTTACCCCATCGTTTTGTCATAGTGCTCGCTTCTGTCAAACTTCTTATACGCTCTTCCTTGAGTGTCCAAGTAGTTCAGTGGCAGCCAGCACATGCCCGCTTGTTTAGTGGGTTCGCCACTAGAAATGTAGTCAAGCAATTAAATTTCCTTTGCGTTGAGTGGTTCCTCGCGAAAGAAGACAGCACTAGTCGGACCAGCCGAAAAGGGTTCCTTTTTCCAAGCGTTCAGGTAATGATGTGCAAGCATGTCGGTCGCGTGCAGGCAGAGGCGCTGCTGCAGTCGAAGATCAAACGCTGCGAGGACGTCTATGGCAAGAACTCCGTGCCTCGACATGGGTCTGTCTTTTTGGGAGGCTGCCCCTTTCTGAGTGTGTGTTAAAGGGAAACAACCGGGTACCCCAACAAACCAGGGGGTTCGCGTTGGTTCCGCTTCAAACAACTCGGAATGGCATCCGGAGACAAGATTCTCACTGCTCAAGGTTCTAAAGCACTTTCCTGGTGTACACCTGATTTCATGCCTAACTACTAGCGGTAGCCGGCCTTATATAGGATGGTTTGTTTGCTCCGTCTATGTGGGTAGCTCAACCGTAGGCCCGGTGGCATAGTTGGTTTTGTGTCCTCATGCCTGCTCGAGCTATAGTCAACCAGACCTAGCCTATGATAACACGCTTGAATTAGGAGAATCATCTTGCAGGACTCGTTCATTTTGGCCGCAGAAAGTCCATACGGTTAAGATAGCCAAAGGGCCATGGATCAATGGATGAGTTTCAGGTCGCTGCTTAGAAGGCCTGATTAGCATTAACTTCCCCAACTGGGTGTGGGCGCTTGGCGTGCGTGCGTGGTTGTTTGTGTGCACACTTTCAGGACCGTTTGTAGGCGAATTTGTGACTTGACAGACGAGACTGACATGATTCGCACTTCTAGATGAAGGCTGACTCCAAAATACGAAACCGACAACGACGGAGTCATTGATAAAGGGCCCTCACAGGCAGTGGTAGGGGTGCGTTCTGTTACATATTTGCGGATCACTATAGCCAGCAATGTCCAAGAGAGACACAACTAACTCCTGGCTTCCATTCGAAGGACCCCATTCGGCTACAGAAAAGTCATAGAAGCGACCGCTTCAAGTTTGCTGCTTGTTTGCAAACAGTGGTGCGGGTGAATCTCGAAAGCCTGCCAGCACCACTGCAACCTCAGGTCCCAAATATAAGATGTCGCACTTTTTGCTCGAGTATTCTGTATTTTCTGGCCGGTGGAATCATTCTTGCTGGTTTTTAGGAGAGAATGACCCCTGTGGCCTTTGAACCATCCCTTGTGGTTTCCTTTAAAGGTACCCCTCTCCTTTCCGAGCCCCATTTTGCTTCCCTGACCAGCAAGAAATCTGTCTCCTGTCAGCCGACTTGCCAGGCTGTGGTCATGAGCTTCTCTGAAGATTTGGCTATCCTGCTGGACGGGCTGACGGGGTGGTGGGCGCGGAGTTTGTCCCCCAGTTGTTCAGCGCCTTCACCACTGAACGCCTTGTTCCTCCCATCTCTGGGACACTTCCTCAAAAAGGTTCTCTTGTTTCAGTGTCACATGCAATGTTTATTTCCAGCGAGATCTCATAAGCAGTACCTTTCTGCCGGCTGCAGCGAGCATACCCTGCATACACTCCGAGTGCGTGATAGCTCGTTTTGAGCTTCGCCGCAGCGACTTATACACAGTCGATGTTCCGAAAAGTGGACCGTTGCGTTTAAAGTTCGATGACATATCATGCACTGGGCGATTTGCACATCTGATTTTATCCGTTGAATTGCGGGTGCTCGTGTTGAATGTATCCAGAGGGTTATGATCTGGAATCCTATGGCTGAACCTTGGGGCAAGCGGGGTACAGGTAGGAGTTAAAGAAAGCATCATGTCGATTCTCATGCTTTGCCTGGACGGGAAGCGGAGGCTGGGCCAAGATCGACTTGCTGAATCCAGTGTTTGGACTCCAGACTTCACGAAAAGTTTTACAAAAAAGGCAGAGATTGTGGACGACGTCTTGTTCTGTGTCCTTTACGGTTTGGTCAGTTCACGTATTTGTGCGATCCGTGGTTGTATCAGAATGACAGACTCATCTGTTTTTTTGTTTTCCTTTTCAGAACATGGTCAGGATCTCAGGGAAGTCAGGCAGTCTTGCAGTCAAGTGCATCCTCCGCGCAGGAGAATGCCGGAGACATGGACCGGTCTGAGGACATGTTCCGTCACGTGTTGACCGTTCGGAGGCTGGGAGCGGGTGTGTTTTTCTGCAGGGCGAGCAGCGACTAGCCATGGAGTAACCGGTGAGAGGCGAATATCAGACCACAACCAGAGAGGTTCTATTGTAGGGCTTCTCATTTTGAGTGAGCTGAAACGGGGTAGAACAAGCTTTCGCGGCATGTTCTTTCGGCATCCCTTTTGGCTTCGGGAGCCCACCTTGTCAGAGTGGCTTCAAGCCTGAGGCCTCGGAGTAGCCAGACAGTCCACCTGCCGAGCTTCGCTGCGTTTCAGATTGTACCGGACGTGCCCCGAGATTCTTGAAGCCCAGGCAAACCATGGCAAACCTTCGCAATGATTACCCGGAATTAGAATGCAGCAGGTAAATCGAGGGCATGTTTTCACCAGCTTGCAATCTGTGAACGGAGATGGCTGTAACATCAGCAGGTTCAAAGACTTGAAGCTGCTATGGGAAGCTGCTCCAGGTCTGTTGCAAGGCCTGTTCAACATGCCTCGCATTGCCCATCGCAATTGTTTATGCTCCGACCTTGAGGCTACGCTCCGAGGCGCAGAACCATTAGACCATTAGCAGACCTTTCTAGATGTGGGGTTGATCAAAAGCTCCTTTACATGGGATGACCATTGGGGGAAACCACTAAGAAGATGAGGTTTCCCACAGAAAAGTACCTGACTCTCGTCCTTGCAGGCTTGCCTTGGGCCCGGAGCACGAGGACACTTTGCGGCGCCCTGGCGTGAGCACATCTTGTTCCAATGGTAGTGATGTTTAGAACGTGTATCACACCGTGTATCATTGATGAAAGGGGCTAGGACAAGAAATTGGTGATGAGCGCAGGTGACAAATGGGTGTAATTTTTTTGTGGTACCCTGTTTTGGTGGTTTTAACCGAAAACCCAAATGGAAACCAACGCCATTCTGGTGGGTCCAACCTCAAAAAAGGACATGTCGAGCACGACTGGAGGTTGACGTCAAATTTTCCCCTGACGTCAGGTCCATGTCCAACTTGGCTGTGCTTCTGGAGCGTACTGGCCGCGGAGAGGAGGCGCGACCTGGGATTGGGTGTGTTTGTTTTGGGTTGGTACCCCTTTTTGGTTGGTTTTAAAGGGACAGCAAAAGGAAAACTACCATTTTCGGGGCCCCCTGCAAAAGAGACACCCAAATGGATCTGGAAATTGATGTTGCCAAATATTTTCGCAAAGCTCGCAGACATTGGCTTGGGCCTTGCTTTTGCCAGGGCTAGTGCTAAGTTTTGCACCAGCGGTGTTTGACAGGGGCTTCGCCCTGGCAGCGAAGCTTTTGACGTGATAACTGCAATTCTGCTTTTGCTGTGTCATGTTTAAGTGTTTGATGTTTTGCGACTGCTTGTATTCTACGAACAATGCCAGCAAACTGCAGGACCTGCGGGCGGGGTCGTCAATGTTACTGACGAGGGAAACGGAAGACTTCACGCAGGTTCAGTCTAGCAGCATGGGTCATGCCTGCTGGCTGTGAGAATTGTGTGACTACATGACAGGCTTCCACATGGTACAACAGCTAATCTACAAGTTGATGTCTTCTTTCAAGTGGAGTGGTATGTGGGCCTTTTCATTTTGCTGGAGTCCAAAAGAAAACATATTAACAAATCAGATCGTCCACACGTATCTCAATTCAAGAGCCATGGGGCTTCTGGTGGTCTCTGAACGTAGGTGTACTGTACGGGTACTGTGCAGGTACAGTACGGGCACTGTGCGGGCACGGTACGGGTACGCTACGGGCGCGGTACGAGTACGGGTACGGAATGGCTATGGCACGGGTCCTCCGTACTGTTTTTTGCACAACTGGTTGTGTTTTTTGCAATTAAATTGGTTGTGTTTTTTTTGGTACGGGTAATTGCGGGGGTACGGGTTCGGGGTACGGGGGTCGGGGTGCAGCACCCTATACCCGTCCTGAACCCGTACCGTACCTATACTGCCCTGTGCCATACCGTACCCGCACCGTACCGTACCGTGGGGACAGTAAAGGATTTCTGTCAAGTCTTTTTGTGTCAGTCTTCAGGACTGCTAAGACAGGCAACGGCACCGACAATGTGCAAACAGCTCTTTTTCGGCAGCCGTATTTTGTGTAGTATCATCTTTGCAGCGGCAACTACGGTCTGCAACAAAGCCTGCATTTGATTGTTTGTACTGTGTCGTTTTTCCTCGAGAAATTGGAACTGATTCATCCAGCCCGATTGTTCGATCTAGAGGAGTCCTCTTCAGGCAGTTGATCCAGAATATTTCCAGGGAACCTAGTGCATTTGATTGAACGGGCTGCCCCCCTGCCATCTTTTTGTGTGTCCGAGGCATTGAAGCTTTACGAGAAGTGCCAGGCTGGCAGAACGAAGGCACCGGGGGCGCACCGGTCGAAAGGCAGTGAGGCCAGGAAAGGCACAGGTAACTGTTTAACTTACCTGAGTTCCAGGGCTGGGAGTGCAAATTGCGGGAGGTGTTGCACTGATTTGGCAGCAATCTGATTGAGATATTGAGGCCGCACGTGTCCAGTGGCTCAAGCCTTAGCCAAAACAAGCCATCAGCCCTGCGATTCTCGATGCCACGATCAATGCCACGGTGGGTGGGAGGGATCGGCTTGATCACTTTGCTATGGCGCTGCCTCATGTGCAGTCAAGGCGCAGACACCCGAGCGCTGGTGCAGTTTTTGATTCCGCGACGCCCTGACACACATCCCCTCACTGTGAAGGATGGGCTGTTCGAGCGCGACGACCCAACGAACTTCCTCACTCTCGGGACCACGGGTGTCGGCAAAAGTTCGTTCTTGAACTGCCTGCTTGGAGATGTCTTGCAGCAGTGCCGCGAGGTTGTTGGAAGTTGCATACACAAGCACAAGCATGGTCAGCACGTAGTACACCATGCAATCCCGCGTCAAACATGAGCGCAGAACCCCATGGCAAGAAGCTCTGCGTTCCCAAGCTCACTCACGGCCACGGAGGGGGCGGGAGACAAGAAACAGTGGCGAAAGCGCGCGAGCGGCCTTGCGGACTAGGCTGTTCGTTTATCTGGGCCAAGAGGCGCAATGCACAAAGCAAGCGGCAAAGTGCAAAGCACGCAGTGGCATCTGCATCTCTCTTTGGATTACGGGCGCCACACATGTCTCTCCATGTCTCCCTTCTCCCAGCTTTGCACGCCCTGTTTCCTGCTGGCATAAGTGCGAACGAGGGTTTGACCAAAGGTCACTCCGCGCAGAAAGTGGGAAAGCACCGATTCATTGATACCCCCGGCATGGGCGACGCGAGTCTGCGTGAGAGGGCGTCACAAGAGATCACGGAGGCATTGAAGCAGAACGGGCGGTACAAGGTCATTTTCATTCTCACGCTTGATTCGGGTCGTTTGCGGGAGGACCAATTGAACACCATGAAGCTAATACTGGACTCCGCCCCCATCAAGAAGTACGGCGTGCTGGTCAACAAGCTTTCGAAGAAAGCCCACGACAAATTCAGTCCAAGGTCGATCGCGTTCGAGGATATGGTCCAAATCATCGACCAGAACATGCCAAATCGAAAGAAGATGCGTCCGCAACATGCGCACCTTGTGCGCGATGACTCTCTGCTAGAGGATGCAAGTAACAAGGTTGTGGCATTGCCCGAAGAAACGGTCCAGTTCATGAAGTCTCTTCCTTCTGTTCAGGCCAGCGTGTGGCACGAGCAAATTCAGTCGCTTGAGATGGAGGTCAACAAAACCAAGGCCAGACGTCGTCGGGTGAGAGGACAGATGATGTGGGTGGCGAAGCTCCTCCTTTTTCCGGCGTTCCTTAGAGCAGCCTCCAATGCAGTCAGGCCCAAGATAGCTCTCCTGGCTTAATCCCCCTTAGTTCCGGCCCGTTGACCAAGTCAACCTGTCCGCAGAGAAGAGACACGTACCTGAATCTTCAGGTGTGCATTTTTCCCGCCGATTGCTCGGTATGGATCTGTCCCAGATCGAGACGTAACAAAGTGAAAAGTGCATGGAGACACAAAAAAGTGCTGTTTGGTTGAAAAAGCAGCTTCTCACGAAAATGATGAACAATTCACACTTTGGAAGCTCCAGGTATTGATGTATATAAATAAATATACATTATACATTAAACATATATATATACACATACTCTCCATATAATATATGCAGTACGGATGCGAGTCAATTTGTGAGGTCCGGAACAAACCCACATTCGTTCTAGACCGTTGTTCCAGACCTTCGTTCCAGACCTTGGCTAGAAACATGTTCCAGACCTTTTGTTCCAGACCTGTTTTGAGCAATTGCCAGGTTGGAGTACTGACTCAGGTTATCATGTCCTTGGGTGTTTCCCCTAGTGCATGCAGGAGTAGGTGGAATGCTTGATTTTCTGTGTTTTGCCAACTGTGTTTGCAAGCAGGCCTGCAGCAACCATGGCTCCAGAGCACACGCCGCAAAGGAAAGGGCGCAGCGATGGAGTCGCGAAAGGGTTGCCAAAAGGAAGTGTTTTCTCACACTGCTTGCAATTCCAAACATCCAAGCCAGTCGCATAACTGTTCCAGACCACATGCCTCATGTAAGCTTCTCACGCGGGTCAAGTGCAAGAAGCCTTCGCTGTGACCACTCACAGTGGTGCTGCGCCGCAACCATGTCACACCTTCCATTCAGCCTTGGGCCGTCAGCACTCGGGTTCACCCTTGTGACGTCAGGAGGTTGGTGACTACAACCTGCAAAAGTTATCGGCGCCAGCGTTCTATGCACACACTTTGGTCGCCCCTGCTCGCCTCATTCGTCCATTCATCCATTCACCCACCCACCCTTCCATTCATGGGCTCCACATGTGTTCCCAATGGGTCCGGAACAACGCCCCTTGCGTATCTGACTCGTTCCAGACGTCCGCGTCACCGCGGAACGTTCCACACCAGAATGTTGACCCACACCCATGTGAATATTTATATATACTGGTAAGTTGTGTACTTCGAAATAATGCAATCTGATGGGGCGTCCCTTACTCCAGCTGGTTGTTCCGCTTCGCCTTGTTGCCGCGTCAAGTGTTCGGAAGGTAGATGCACTAGCTCCTAGACCATTTGTATCCATTTGTTTGAAAAGCTGGTTGCAGAATAAGGAATCCACGCGGACCTGCCATCTTCAACCATAAATGAAACCCACATACCCCACTCCCTGGACTGAAACATGGAGTTCTGAGCATTTGTCTCACGCTCTCGGTCCCACGCGCATATTCGGGGCCTGGGTGCGACCTTCCCTCACCCGTAGGAACGGGGTGGGGGTGCCACTTTATGCCCGGGAACACCGAAATCTAAGATAGTTTCCACTACCCCGAAACCACCACCCCCAAGGCAAAATGGAGTAAATAAGCCTGATATAGCCACTATATAAAGGTTACACATGCAATCAGGGAATGGTTTGGGGGTGATAAACACCACCAGCTTCGTCTAAGAATTCAGCCCAGCCACCCAATTCGCGCAAGCCTTTTTTTGGCGCAGGTCTTTGGCCCCACACACGCCAAGACCCTGGAGAGCACCATTGGCCTGGCCGCCGGGAAGCACAGAAAAGGGCACCGGCGTTGCGCCTGAAGGGCAAACTAGAGCGAGCCCGGGGGGTAAACGACTCCATGATTTGGGGTTCCCTTTTTGCCAGGTCGGGAAGGCTGGCGAGCCCAGAACAATCGGTTGAGGGAAGCTTGGCTCAACGGCCACACGCACACAGAAGATTCTTGAAAGCATTTCTGCGACATTTCTTCCAGTGATTCATTGAATCGAAAGGCTCTTGGATTCCTCATACTCCTCAAGAATGAACCTACACATGGGTTGCGTGTAGACAACCTCTTTCCAATGGACGTGGACAGAAGGGGCTGGACCAAAAAAAAACATCCTCTTCAAACAAGCGCCTGTCCACTTCCGCGATTGTTGGAACTGGTCGTGGTGGTATATGTGGTTGTCTGCCTGGCCCAGGCAGAGTGTCTTTTTTGACAGAGACCAATACATCAAGTACAAAACACGCATCAGTGGAGTTTGCAAAGATGTGCATCCTGGCTGGAAAAGTTTGTGAGACCAGGTAACACATTGCGAATGCACAAAGTGTTGGCATCAGAGGGGCCAGTTGAAATCGCTCGCAGACAAAAGGCTTCCCGCAGCGGAGCAGGGACAGGGCGACATGGTGATCCAATTTGTGTTTGCACACGGGCGGTATTACTTCAGCTAGGCTTGACCTCGGGAGCCTCTTTTTTGGCGCAAAAGCTTGGCCCTATCATTCCAAGATTGGACCTCACTGTCATGCTTTCAACCTGGGGGGCCCATGTTTTGGAGCCAGTTCCGGGCTCCCAACCCCTTGCAGATGAAAAAAGGGCCTGCCAGGTCTGCCTCTCAGATGTGGAACGCACCACCGAGGCTTTGGGATCCGCCATGATCCGCACACCCAGGGCGATTTCAACCTGGTTTCATAGGGGGTAATTCTCGGCCAGATACCCTGAATATTGGTCTTGGTACTGCATTTCAACATGGTTTCATGGTGGAGGGCAGGTGGAGGGTAGTTCTTGGCTAGATACCTTTAATCGACTTGGTGGAACAGAACGCCGGTGGATTTTGGAGGCGTTGGTGATTTGACCCACCGGCAATACCAGGATTTTGCCCCCGTTTGCTATTCCCGCTCTTGCCAACCCTGTCCCCGCTTTTTTGTTGCCCACGTGTGTTGAAGTGTAAGGTAGGATTTAGTTGGCCGACAACGCTGTCGCTCCCTCATAACTTGATACTTGTTGATTGTTCAAACCATCGGGCGGGTCCCACACCACCTTCCAAATTTGGCTTGTCGTCCATGCCTTTGCGTCAAAATACGGTTTCCAACTGTTGCGTTGCCTTTGGTTTTCCTCGCAAACTACCAACGGCCAGTTTTCTGTGACACACTTAATACTGAGGCATTGGGAGATCCCTTTCCTTTGGAAAGTAGGTCCACATGGCACTGAAGGATAGGCCGCCAGCTCGGATTCCCAGCTCAAGAATGCCGTACAATTTGTTCCAAGTGGATTTTTTGCCGGCCAACACTAGGTGAGTGCCCAACATGCGCGACATGTCCTGCGTTTGAAGATAAATCACTTCCCCCCGAAAACCCCTGCCTCACACCAGGTCTCCAAGTTGCAAAACGGCCGCGAAGAATTCAGGGACACTGTGGATGGACGAAATCCTGCACCACTTGGAAACCATGGGAAACCATTGTTGGTTGGTATTTACAGGGGAGAAAGCGTTCCAGGGTTTTCTGGGTGGTGCAGAATTTCGTCCACCCAGAGTAACTCCAGGCAATGCGCAGGTCAACAAGTAGTCTTCGACCCAAAAACAAACTCCTTTTCGATCTCACAGAAACTGGAGCCCCCTGTCAAGGCCTCTTTTAGCAAGGTTCATGTGGGTGTGTCTTTTTTGTGGCACCTTCCGGTTTGAAAGGGAAACCAACAGAAAAACCACCATTTTGAGGGTTCCCTAAAAAAAGAGGCACACCCGTGTTGGTGTTCCGGCATGGCGAATCTTCCAACGTCCATTTGACTCGCGAGGCAGAGACCGTGTTGACTGGAGTCCTGGCTGCTGTCTCAGAGTGGCGAACGACAGCGCAAAGGAGATGCGGCTGTGTCTGTTGTTTGAAAGCTTTACTATCAGAGCTCTTATGAAGCTGGATGCTTATTTCTTAGCTCAACACACATTCATGTTTTTGGGTGTGGTTTGCTCAATTAGTTGGTGAGTTTATATTTGAGATGCCTGAAGTGATGTAGCATAGTTCACGCCCGTTTTACATAGCGCATTCATGTGATCATCTTTTTAGGAAACAGAATAAGCAACCAACCATAGATATTGACCATGTGCCAGCTTAAGTGATTAACACACGGGTTCGGGTACTCAATCACCACCATACACACTGTGTTCAGTGTTTGGTGCTCCTTTGCCACGCGGAGACTTGCGAAGAGTCTACGAAACATGGACTGCCGCACCCCTACCTCTCTCCAAAGCTCCTGCTCACTAGCGCGCATAGGCATCGCTCAGTACTTCTTTGCAAGGGCGCCTACAAGGCTGAAGACAAGCTGACCGCTTATCGAGCTACGACATCGCCAGATGACCACTGCGATCACCGTCACGGCGCAGGACCCTTCTTAGCTAAGGCCGACTCACTTTGGGCTTTGGAGCTTTCAGCGGATCCGATGTCACTGGCCCGTGGCAATGATGCATACGTTGCAAATGGGCATGCGACCACACATTTCAACTACAACTAATCTTGACAATGTCGATCATGGTGCGGGCTCGGCTCAAAGACGGAGTGTGTAATGGTCAGGGCATAGCCTTTGTTGGTGCTTTGGCAGATGCCTTGGAAGCCGCATCGCCTTTTGCTGCGGCTGCGACAGAAATGCTGTCAAGGTGAAGGCATGTGGGGGAGAGGTGAGGCGATGCGGCTTTCCTTCTCAGATCTGGCTCATTCTTGGGCTGGGCCGCGCGGTTCCTTTTCGCGGCTTCATCTCTCAACCCAACCCTCGCTTCGCCTCCTTCGCATGTTTGCTGCGGCCGCCCGCAGCTTGGCTGCGCTTCCTGTTTAAAGCCGGAGAAAGCGACGAAGGCTCGATGGAGCTTCGAGTGTCCGCGAAATGTTTGCGATGCAGGACGGGAGTTGCCTGGGCATGTTGCTGAGCAAGGCTGAGTCGCGGCCATCTCAATACACATGCTGGTGTGTGTGTGTGTGTTTTTGTTTTATTAGTTTGCGCGCAGCCGCCGCTGCAGCGGAACGAACGCGCTGGTATGGTTTCAGGGCGGGCGTTGCAGTTGAGACACCCTGACCAGGCAACAAAGCCCAGTCTCTTTGGCACGAGCTTCTTGTTTCCTGGGTGCTTTGGTCCCCTGTGAGGGAAGGCGCTCAACTGCTAAGCCGGACCGAGCCTATCTGCTCTAACCCCGGCCGCAAGATGGTGGCAAGGCGGGCACCTGCGTTCGAAGCCGACCAAAGTATCAATCGCCCGAGCCCACACACCTGAACCTGCCCATCACAAAACAACCCGCATTAAGGGCCTGCACCTACCACCCCGAACTTACCATAGACTTGTCATAAAACCGCATGAAACGTACTTTGACACGGCAGGAAAGGCACACCAAAAGCGCCAGAAAACAAACCCTCCTTTTTTCTTCTTCGAAGCTGGCTGTCTCAAAAACAAAACTCTGTGCGGCCTTTGCGCATCAGGACTGCGCCGAACATAAAGAAGGCAGATCTTTGGCTTTCTTTTTACCAATGCCTCAAGCAAGGCTAGGCCGTGTGAGTCAGCGTGCTTGACTTGAGCGTCGTGTCCATCAAAGATGCGCCTTTGGTTCCTGGAAGAAGCTTGCCAGTTTGCTCAACGCCCATTTTTGTCAATGCAGTCTCAAAGCCAACCCCTTAGTTTGCCCATTTTGAGGCAACCGACTTTCAATACTTCAATGATCTTGGAAATCGTAAGCACACATGTGGTGCAAGACTGCAGAAATATGTCTAATGCTCCCAGGCCGAATTGGAAGCGCAGAATTATCACACTGACCACGAGTGGGTGCCGCACTCAACCGCGGATGTTGAGTAAGTGTAGCTGTTCCAAGATGTCATGTCATGGAACTCTTCCAAAAAGTAACATCTTCCAAGAACAACAACGTTCCGGTTCCTTTAATTTGCAAGAGTTTATCATCTAACAGGTGTTGTTGTATGGGCTATCAGGTTGACGCACCTGTGAAAGTTTGTTCCATCCAGGTCGGCGAGCACGAGACCAACGGAACACTTGACGGATTTGAAACACCCACGGCGTATCACGGAATACTTGAGATGCTTGGTCATTGGGATCTCGTCGGTCCCAGATTCCAGTCCGTGTTGAGCAACTAGCCCTGGATTCACAAGGTCTCTCGCTTGAGGATCTGTGTCAAGCACGCGAAGGGTATCGATGGCTGAAATGTTTGGCTTGTTGTTTGCCCGGGCTGGTGATAGGAAAGGTTGCTCCGGCTGGGGAAAGCCGGCTCCGTTTGCAAGGGGACAATTTGTTCTCTTGTGCCAGGGCCTTCGGTGCACCCTTGATGGATGTTCCCGCGCAAGGTATGCGGTGAAATGACCAAAACAGCCGGCCTGGGTTGCCAACAGTTTTGAATTAAATGAGGTGTCTGGTGTTGGTTTGCGTCTAATCAGGAAGGCCCTTCAAGTTCCCAATTGAAAGTTGCTTCATGCATGTGTCATGCTGCCGCCGTGTGCTTCCTCAAGATTGTTTCATGAAGATCGTGCCGAAAACAAACAGACATGATTGTCAGGCTTTAACGGAACAGGGAGCCGAATATCTCAACAGCTTTTGCCATGGCATGACCGGAGAAAAGCCAGACCCCGTTTGAATTCATCTTGGATTCCCGCAATTACTTTGGTACTGTGAATCTTGGCCTGGTTTATCGAATATGTAACTAATTTCAGTTCTTGTCTTCACAGGAGACAAACTTACAAATTACTTTTGAGTGACCAGCACCCGAAAGTCTAAGTAAGAAAAACTAGAGTGGCCAAGTGCCGACAGAGGATGCATGTGGTCAGTCATTTGGAGAACTTGGTCATTTACTTGTCGCTGAGAACGGCGACCAATACGTCTTGAGTTACTGCCCGCGATTAAATCACTTCGAAGGCCTTCATTGATCCTTCGGAAGAAAGAAGTCAGGCATCTCATTGCCAGTCCCAAGTCTTTTTATACAAGCCTTACCTTCGACTTCTATTCCTGGAAGCCCTTTTTTTTGTATGCGCTTGCTGCAATCCCTCAAAGGCCACGGCAATTTGTTCAGCCCAAATCGCGGGACACCGGGAGCCGCGACTCAGTTTCTGATCTGCTTGGACAAGCTCGGAGAACTGGCAAAGGTCCATGAGGATATCAGCCGCGCCGAGGCATCGGAGGGATGATCGCAAGTCAGGGGATGGCGGGGGGGGGGGGAGCAGGCGCAGTTGGGAGAGGGGGAGGGTTGTCGATTTGGTGGGTTGATTGCTACAAAACAGTCTCAACCCCCAACATGGGTTCCTTTTTGCTACGAGGGTTTTTGGGCAACTGGGGGAAACTGGTGTTGTTTAAGGTTGTTGGCCTTGGCTTTTGGTGAGCACACCATCCACATGTAAATGCTGTTCAGGGAACAAGCTATCCATTGTCATCACGCGACGCCGGAACATGCGAACAATGTTTAAACATCATCATGAAGCTGGGGTAGAGGGAGGTTTCTTTGAATCAATAGGATAGGGCTTTCTATTTGCAGACCTGTCTAATTTGTGAGGTGGCACTTGACCATTTGCATAGAGGAAACGGTTTCCTTATGTGAGTGATGACACAATAATCGTTCAGCTTGTTTGATTTGCTAGCCTGCCCGGAAAGCTTAGAGCCATGACACAACCAAGACTCGAACTGCCGGTTCGGATAGCAAATTTGGACGTTCTTGACCCATGGAGGCTTATCAATTCTTTTTTGGCGTCTCTTCGGCACAAGTCGGCAGTATGGAACGTGCGTCATGTTTTTTGCAACTGCCCCTAAAACAGAATTGTCCATTTGGAAGCTTGACAAGTCTGACAGCCTTTGGATGTCGGCGCCAGGAGATGTTCCGTCGCAGCTATGAGGCGCGCTTGGTGACTGGTGCTCCGGCCCCTTCACAACTTCCACTTCTGGGACAGTGCAAACCAACTCCTTGCGAGGCTTTTGGGCTGGCACCAAATAGTTGGAACTTTTTCATAGGCGTTGCCGTGCATGTTGTTCTCTGCAAATTCAGCTGAAATCCGCCCACGTGATGGGCGGTCGCTTTGCTAGGCCCGAGCAGCATCGAAGAATAGCCAGGCGCGAATACGGACACCCGGGCGAAGAGGGAGATCCGGGGAAGTTACTTTTTTTGGTGGTTGCTCCATTTTTGTCAAACAAGCAGATACAACAGCAAGCATCCATGTTTGCCAGTGCCAGCCAACAAACACAGAGTCACCTGTGACAAGCCAACAGTTGGGTGACAAGGAGAGAAGGTCACCCACAAAGGTGCATGTCCATGTTACCTGGCAATGCTTGCCAAGGGCAGATTCTCTGGTAGCTCGCCTTCACAGGAGCACACTGAACAGAAACCTGAAAGAACAGCTGGAAATGTGAGTTTTGGGCACTAGACTGTCGGAGTGGAAAGTCTTCGGAGCGCGGTTGCCTGGTTTCCCTCCAAAATTTACAAACAACCGGATGTGCCCATTTTTTGGGAACCGCAAAAACGGAGTTCGGTTTACCTTTTTGTTTCCCGCACCAACCACAACATCCATACTGTAAGATGGTTTCTCTACCCCCGAGCAGGACACAGAGATCGCGAACTCCGCCTACAACTTGGCGGTTTGCCTGGCCCAGCAGGCGTTGCGTTTGGGCCATTGGGGAATCTGCGTTGCTTTTTTGTTTGGACGTTGTTTGCTGAGTTGATTTGCTGTTTGACCTTTTTGTGGGTTTGGAGGTTTAGATTCAGCTTGGCTCTTAATGGGCTTCCTGGTTGCGGTTATTGGGTTGCCGGGTCCAACATGTTACTGTAGCCGCCGGATCGAGGCCAAAGGCCACAGGCCCATTGATCATTCGGTATCCATCGCCCGGGAATATGGACAGCCGAATTGGTTTGGGCGGCCTGATGGAGATATCATTATGAAAACATGTGTTCTGATTGTTTCTCATACTGAACGTGTCCCCCGTTACGGTTGTTGGACAGGCGTCTCTCCCTCTCCCTCGCACACGCACACACATATAGACACACACACACACCGGCACACACCGACACAACACGCAACACAAACAAAACACCATACTAAACCAAACAAAACTACACCAATCCAAACCAAGCAAACAAGCAGGCAGGCAAGCAAGCAAACAAGCAAGCAAGGAAGCAACCAGACAATCACAAACAAACTAACAAACAGCAACACACACACACATACAAACAAACAAACAAGCGCCAACAACAAAACAATCAATCAAACAACCAAGAAAGACAGGCAGCAGACGGACGGACGGACAGACGGACAAGCAAACAAACAGAGAAGCAGACAAACGGCCAAACACGCAAACAGTCAAACAGGCAAACAGACACAAACACACCTACGAACGCAGTACGAGATGACGCCATCCATGCGTGGACCCACTGGTACTTTTCAGTGATGCTTGTCGGACATGTTCAATGTTTATCCTCCGCGTCCTACCTCACCTGTTACCAGTTGCCCTGCCTCTTTGTTGACTTCCACCACTTGTTGCCACAGCCGGGCCCCGCATCATGGCAATGTCAGCAGGACGAGGGTTGGCAAGCGTGGTTTCGTGGCAGAAGGGATGAGATTTGTGTTTTTTGTGTTTCCTTTTTTTCCGGTGCAGTGGCAATTGACCATGCTCAGCTTCTCACTGTCGGCCTTAAAAGTTGTTTGGCCTGGATTCCGGCTGATGTTTATCCAAACAGTATGGGTATGGGTCAAAAGGAAACAGTATGGGTATGGGTCAAAATGAAACTACTAGGGGACCTCAGGTTTTGGTCCTTGGTTCCATTTACCAGGGTTCCATTTTGCGAACCTGACTCACAGCCATATATGGTCATCATACGTGGTCCAGCGACGCAGTTCTTGACAGGGCCGAGAGCGACAAGCTGAGCCCAGCTTCCGCAAAGCCGTGGAGGTGCCGAGCGGTCCGAATTGTGGCATCCCCCAACATGGGCATGGTGGTCAAAAATGGGGTAACCCCAAAATGGGCTGGTCTGGTAAAACGAAATAAGGACTCAAACCTGCGGTTTTCTGGTGGCTCCAATTTTGACCCATACCCATATTAAGATCGAAGTTTTAGTTTGCTGCGACTACAATACAGATGATGTTTGAGCATGTTTGAACACAGAGTGAAGTTCACACATCCTTTCACAAAAGAGAATGCATGGGTTGTTTACCCCACTTCCTTCCGCCCTGAAATTTGCAAGCAGAATTGGACAGCTTGATTGACCACTGACCACAATTTTGACCCTTCAATTGGCTTCTACCGAAGGTCGCCAATATCCAATGAGGGGGGTTTTGTTGCAAATTAATCGCTTGATGTCGCTTGGCAACGTAACTTGTTCAATGTGTGGCTGTGTCCCCAGCTGAACAGTATCGGGTGCGAAGGAAAGCCTGATTGCTGAGGACTTGACAGCTGGGCAGATCAAACATGAAATTAACGAATTTCGACAAAAAGGATCTCTTCAAGAAACCCTGATCAGGTCGACCCTCTCAAAGGCAAGATGAAGTACCCAGAGCACGTGTAAGATGCAAGGCAGCAACATGCTTCATGTTGGACCTGGCTCATTTTAGACATTATTCTCGTGTATTGTGTTTGGCATTCGTTTGGTTGGTGCCATTGGGCAGGTGAACGTTTTGCATTTCATGTTGTGTGTTTTGTAGTATTGCCTTGTATGTTGCTCGCGGATTTTAGGCCTTCCGACCTTTGAGCACGATTTCCCAACATGAGGACTATCCCAGCAGGTTGCACATAGCATGATTCTCTTCATGAATGGAAACTGGTGATGTGGGAACTGTTTTGCATCGTTCATGCCTCCCTGGGTGTCTCAGTAGATTTCACAAGTAAGCTTTGAGTCAAGCTAGAGGGCTTTTCACTGGTTGGCCAATTTCGAATCGTTCGGTCCATTTTGAGGGCCAAATTGACCACCTTCTACCGTACTACCGGAGTTCTGTTCATTCTACCCGTTTGTGTTTGGTGCGCAAGGGATTGCACAGGGACCTTGCAGCTTGAACTAGCAATCCCCTCGTGCATAAGTTGTTTGGTTGTGCTGAGCTGTGCTGGAACTTTAGCAGTGTCCTGTTATGACATTGCTTTCATGGTGGTCAGGGTTGGTGTAAACATCCACCCCGCTGACGACATATATTTGGTCCACGACTTTGGTCCAGCAACGCATTGGTCCGCAGGCCTATACCCGTGCCTTCGGGCATGATGATACATACACGCCGCTCGGCTTGCAAGAGGAAGGACCGTCACATTCCTGATTGCTGTGCTCAAGGCTGCTTGTGCGCATCTCGCATCTTGATTTGTACATGTGAATGTGGCGCGCACACGCACACACACAGACACACACCCATGAGCGCATGCATGCACCCGCCCGCCCGGCCGCCCGCGCCCGTGCCCGCCCCCAGACCGAAACCCACCAACTCACCCACACATGAACGCACACACGCAAGCCCACACGCAGGTATTGACGATTTGTTGCTACTTTGCCACCTTTTATGAATGGTTCAAGAGAAAAAGTGGACTGATTGCAGGGACTTCCATAATTTTCGGATGCACTGCCCCAAAGAAGTGGTGAAGCGAGAAAGGTGTCTCGCTCGCGGGTCTGAGGGACACCACTGACATATACTGACATGTTTACAGCGGCGGATGGCAGTCACAACACTTGCACCACTATCCGGGCTGTCCATGTGGCCTTTGGGGCAAAAGAGGCACCCATCTTCCATGGAGGCCTTGCAAGGCTGGGTGGTAAACAGGTCTTCAGGTCCACGCCATGCCCGCTGGCTCAAGATTTTGACAGGCTGAGGCAACTGGAAGAACCTGACCGTTTCTTGGCGGGTTTTCAGGGTCACATCCAAGATGATGGCCTTGCGGTTCCTGCTGCTGCTTCCGCTGGCGCTGGTCAGGGGCCAAACTGTTCAAGTGGATGGCAGTGGCACGACCAACCCCTCCAAGTTCTTCTGGAAGCTTATGGAGATGATGGGCAGGTGGGAAGCAACATGCACAGCTCAGCGGATTATCTTGTTGTAGGATTGTTCCGCACAAGAAATGGACAAGAAAGCCGAGAGCATGTGCGGTGTTGTCCTATGGCCCTGGGCAACTAAGAATACCAACCACATGCCCTGCGAGTAAATAGGAAGCTGACTGTGATCCTTGATGCTCTCCATCAATCGCTCAGAGCACCATTGGTACTATGATGACAACATTCCATGATGCATAGTTGGATCCAATGGCACGTTGGATTGGTGGGTTTATCCGTTGCTCATGTTGATTTGCGGTTTTCCCCTCGACGTTGCTGTTGCTATTGGTCCTCTTAGCCACCACTCAGCAACGTGAACAGGAACCACCTGGCTGTGCGCTAGGTTGTACATGATGGATTCCTCTGGCTACAAAAATGTGATGCACTGAAATCACGGGATTGGGGCAGATGAACCGAGGTCACGAATGAAGGCGTGCAATTCAGGCGTCTCATAGTTTAGGCCAGGGGATTAGGAGAAGAGTTGCAAACGCGTCAAACATCACTTAACTTGGACCCTTGAACCAACAGGGATGAGCAGTGACACATTCCGACTTGATCACCTCGCAGCAGAAACACAGCGGAATTCAATGGTCAGCATGTGCCAGCCACTCAATCCCACTTGGGAGAAGCCATTGACAAGATTCCGTGTCATGTGTGTATGTGTGTTTGCAGGAGTATGAACCTTTGCATGCCTCAATCCATAATTCTGCGTTTTGGTTTGCCACATAGCCACTCGGCTGGCCTGTTTGGAACATGTGCATCGCCAGGTGAGGGCCAAGAAGGACTTGCGGCTCACCTACCGCGCCGTGGGCAGCGGAACTGGGCAGAAGGAGTTCTCTCAGGCCTCTGATGGCGACTACACCGCTTCCTTGTCGGATTTTGGGTCTGGTGACATCCCCATGCCCCTGGGCTGGACATTCGGGACATGGCTGCCGGGCTGGCTGCGATTGTTTGTTTTATGTGACCCGGAACACAGCTATCTGGGGCAGCACCGCTTTTTGTTTTATTTTATTTTGTGAATCGTATTTCGGCGTGGAACATTGTTGCAGTGGCTGCTGTGTACACGTGCCCTGTCCTTTGTTTGACTTGTTGCAAAGAACAATTTTGCTCGCCGCCTGGTTGGGGACGCTTCAAGCAGGTTCTATTGCCTTGTCATGTTGGCCCTCCCATGCATGGTCTTGTACAACGTATACCAAAGCGGCGTTTGTCGGCGGTTCTGTGCGCAAAGTCGTTCTTCCTGAACCCCGCCCCTCTCTGGGTGCAATTTGGAGCACGTGTGGTTTCGAGATGTTTGAAGGCCAAGCCACTTTCAAGAGGATATTGCGACAGTTCCGCTCTTGATAAGCTGGCGCGGGGACCCCAATAGTCCCGTCATGTACTGTAAAGCCATCTTTTTGCCAGAAACATGTTTATCCACCGCAATCCGTCGTCAGATCAACTGCCACTTAGAAAGAAGAGAGCAATAGATAGCGCTTTGGAAGATGGCATGTGCTGAAGGACTGCTGGAGGGAGCGGCATCGCACTGAAGCAAAGGCGCAGGAAAGGCAGATACGATAGACCTGGCAGTGGTCTCTGTATGATGCAGGCGAATGGCTCAGGCAACGAGGCAACAAGTGCTGCGTAGTCTGTTTTTGAAAGTGTCACCAAAAAGCCAAAAAAGCCAAAGATCTGGGGAAAATCTGCAGGCTCCGTGTGCATGTGAGACGGTTTTTCTATGGTTCTCAGGTCCAAGCCGCATTACGATGCCATGACCGCTGCCAGTCAGGACGGCACAGAAAGCCCAGCAACGACAAAAAATCCGCCGGTTGTGACATTGGGTTGGATTTTCAGCTTAAGTGACCCAGTTGCAACCGGTGGATTCCGCCCTTGTTGTCCACGTTTTTTTGGGTTTTGGAATCCCCTTGAAACTCAACCAACCAAAAAAAGGCGTCCTTTTTTTCCCATGGCCACTGGGCATCTGATTTGACAGTCGCTCATTCTGAGCTTCGGGTTGGGTTTCGTACAGGTCCTATGTAATCCTTGTTGTTTGCAGGCGAAAACAGATAGGCATCTTATCGGGCTTTTTGATGACACTCTATAATCCCTTCCCCCGAAATAGAACCCCCCCCCCCTTTCCACCAGGACAGAAAGTCCTGCCCCGGCAGAACACTATGTATGAATAGTGTACCTGGGCGACCCAGCGGGGCTTTCGGGAATTTAGTCACATTGAGAAGGCAAACACAAGATGACAAAGAATGATCGAAATTCAAATTGTTTTGGCTCACTACGACTGGAGTTGTGGTCTTGGGATCGGGAAATCTGTGGGGTCGACAATTGGTCTAGTATTGCCTGATTATAATTTAGTTGTTGGAAATTTAGGGCCTGGACAAATGTGCATATCAACAGATTGCAGAGGTTAAAATAGGGGAGGATTTAATATTTGACGGTGACACGATGTTGTCTCTTTGGTATGTTGTCTTGCACTTGAACAGTAAGCGCTGCAACCAGCGGACTTGACTTTGCCTAGTTCAAGCCTTTGTTGGATGATAGCTCGCCAATGGTCACCCTGCTGGTATGTTAATTCTAGCTTGAGACATGCAGAGGCAGTAGCAAAGATCACGTAGCATGACTTGTGTAAATCGCCTCAAACCAGAACATCTGGCATGACCAACGCTATAGCTGCGCTTGCCCAAGCAAGCGGCATTGTTTTTGTTTTTTTGTTTTTTTTCGCGACGTGCAGGCGATGGTGCAGGTGCCCTTCTGCCTGGGCGCCATCGGAGTATTCCACTCGGTGCCCAGAGACCAGATGGGCGCCGACTTGAAGCTCTCCCCCTGCGTCTTGGCCAAGATCTTCGATGGCGCCATCACCACCTGGGACGCCCCGGAGATCCTCGCGGGGCCCTCGGAAGCGTGAAGTTCTGAAGCCGACAGACTGAAGCCGACGGTTTTTGTTCTTCTTTTGGCTGGAAGAAGGAAGAACAACGCGGAGATTGGATGAGCTAGGAACTGTGTGCTTATGGGAAAGAGGATACTCCTCAGACTGCCCTCCCCAGAAAATATGGTTGCTGCTAGTGGAGCAAGGAAAGTAGGCTCAAACTCCAACGTCGAGTGCCTGGTTTTCTCAGGCAGAGAACCCCAGCCTCTCGGTGCCGGCCGGCACCAAGATCCAGGCAGGGAGCTCCAAATGGTCCGATCCGAGATCCAAGTGACAGGTGCTGCACCTGATGGATGTCAGGAGTCGGTCGCTCAATAAGGACCACTTGGCTTCCCTAAGCCGCGGAAGCAAATGGGAGATAATTCACTTGCGATCGGGGCGATAGGCCCCGAGAAAACATCCATCCCACTTGGTTTTCTTCAATTTGTGGAAATCCCGTAAAACGGCCTGCGGCGAGATCACGCGCAGGTGGGCCCCCGCAGCCTTGGGTCCAGCAGCACCGGAGGCATCACCGGCTACCTCCAGGCCAAGTGCCCGACCTCCTGGACGAGAGGCGAGGGACCCCCAACCGCGCCCCGAAAGCCGGGAGGAAATGCGTGTCATCAGAGGGGTTTGCTATGTTAGTGGTTGGAATCAAGATGTTTCTGGTTTCCCTTTGTTTCTTCAGCTTGGTTTGCCATGGTACGTACTTGGAAGAAAGATGTTTCTTAGTTTGATTTTTTCAAGAGCTGCATATTGTGCCAGTGTACAAGTTTGTTTGGAGCAGTCGTTTGCATGGTTGTCCTAGAATGGACCGAACCAATTGAACAAAAAACACATACGGTGGTGTCAAGCGACAAAAAGGGCTTACATTGATCAAGCACAAGAAGGTCCCTAGATATCGGGGGAGCTGTAAATTTTAGAAGAAACAAGAGATCATGTCATTGTTTTGCATTGCACATTGAGTCAGTGTCGGAGTTGTTGCTTTAGGCTTTCAGCTCTTCTTGCTCTGAATTTCTGTCTAGTCTCTTGCCGGTTGAATGAGTTTTTCACAAGGCATGCCAAATGCGTCCAAACCAGGCTCTTCTCTCAGAGTTGCTTGTCAACTTATAGCCACACCAGGCTAGCACACTGGAGTGATCCTTACTCGACAAAATCGCTGGTTTGGGTTCATGTGAGCCGCAATCAAAACCCGGGTAGATGAAGGTTAGCAAGCGACGATCCCAACCAGAAATAGCTGCGGTCGCCTTCTAAATTCTTTGCATGGTTCTGGGTAGACCATTTCAGTACCGGGTTTTGATTGTGACTCATGTCTGAACGTCGCTCCGGGAGGCTCCGGGAGCACCATCACCTGGCCCACCTCGGACAACTTCAACGCGGTGCAGGGCTCGCCGGGCATGTTGGCCCATGTGACCGACACGCCCTATGCCTTGGGATACCTGGATGCTGGCCACGGGCATCAGCGCAGCTTGCAGGATGGGACAGAGAGAGAGAGAGAGTGTAACATGGAAGTGAGGTAACGCAACGAACTAGAAACTCGTTTAAGTCAACTGAATATCTATCAATAGCGGGAGCGGATGGGAAAACCGGTGACTAGACTGAACAGGATAGCACGTGTTCAAATGTTTGGCACTGGTGGACTTCATTGAGCGTCTTTGCTTTTACATTTTAACACTGGTTCATTGGCGTTGCTTAACGACCGGCTTCCTCATTTGGCTGGGTATTGTCACAGTACGAGCGCCACAGGGCGGGAGTGCCACGGAACGGGTACTGAGAACACCATGAAGCCCATTGCAAAGCAGGGTAGAGTGTTGAGTCCCTGTGCTTCAACTTGATCGCACAAGGGCTTGCTGAGAAACCTTCTTTTGGGGATTTGAGACCTGCTCAGTATAGTGGGATGAACGTGGCACCATTTAATGTTACCTGCTGAGGGATGGGCTTACAATTTTGGGCCAAGTTTGGGCCAAGTTTGGGTCGTTCTCTTTGTTTTTGATGGAAACCATCAGTCAGAATCGCAGGGCAAGTTTGCCTTTGCGTTTGCCCTCGCAGGAAGTGAGCCTCCAAAACGAGGCCAACACCTGGCTCACCTCCAAGGATGCCATGGCCGCCACAGACAGCAACGGGAACAACGGCATCTCTGCAGCGGGGAAGGCAGCGGTGGATGCCGGGGATATCCCAACTGACGCATCCGCGGACGGAGCGCCGTGAACTTGTACCGCAAGGTCCGAGATGGAAAAGTCAAAGTCTTTGAAGTGTTGCTGAGTGAATTTGCCAAGTGCTTTTGCGATCCGCTCAATGTGAATGTTGTTGTTCGGGTCTCTTCTGAGACTCGGCAAGAGGAAGTCCTGGCTGCGCAGGACATTTGCGGCTTTTTGGGCCAGGGACTCTGCATTGCTCGAAGTTAAGACGCGTTTGACGTGACATTGGGCCAAGGCCAGAAAAATGTTTCATCTGAGATCGTTGGAATTGAACTGTTCAATATGAGTGCTCTTCGCTGCTCGCCACGCTGGCGTCTGCCAGGCGGGCACGAACACCTGGCCCATCGTCCTGGTCTCCTACATCTACATCAAGAAGGACCTCAGCAGCATGGCCGCGGACAAGGTGGCGGTGTTGAAGGCCTTTGTGGACATGGTGCTGGGTGAGGGCCAAGACATGCTGAAGGACTTCTCCTTTGACAAGGTCCCGGCCGCCATGAACCTTGGAGAGTTTGATGTTGTTTCTCTATCTCAAGAGCTGGCCCGAGGGGAAGAAATTCATGTTTTGGCTGCTTTGGAACACAATTGCCCAACGCGAGAAAGGGCAAGGATAAGCATATGTGTGTGTATGTGTGAGGGAGAGAGAGTGAGATCCTGTTTAGGTGGGTCATGTGAAGCGTGGAAAAGTAGGAGGAAGTTGCTTCTCGCACCAACCCACGCTTAATTGTTCCTCTACAAGAGTCAAAGTTGAAAAACATGTGTTGAAACATGGCCTCGTATTTGCTTAATCAGTTGGTTCGCGTGCCTTAGCATGCAAAGCGTTGTGATTCGCCAGGCTGGAACAGGTCTGCGAAAAAAGAAGGGCACCAGGACTCCTGTCAAATGCTGAGGAAGTTATGCTTGGAGTCCACTTGCACTTCCCACCAAGCTTATCTTTCGCGAAGCTTCAATGCATCTAACTGGCGGCCCTTTGACCGGCTCCCTTGGGAAAAAGAGGTCAAACTCGAACGTGGAGGTCGGTTAAAGGAGATATACGTGGATTGGTGCTATACACTAGCTGGCCCCACGTTATTCACGAAACTGCTAGGATCTGCTAGGTGGTGTACCCATAGTCTCAACAAGTGCAAGTGCCGTAGCGTCTTGGTCTTTGGCTTCTCTGAAGCGCTGTGTACCCAAACCATTGCAGAGTGCTCACTGCAGGGGGCCTCGATTTGAGCAAGGGAAAGCCAGAAGACTTGGGGCATTGGCCCTGGCAGCAGCACGATCTTGTGCGCAGCGCTGAACCGATGCATGCAAGACGGGCAGGGTGTGCGACATGCCTACAAAACAAGTCGATGGCACAAAGGCGTCACAAAGGCGTTGAAAGCGATGACCAAACGCAGCACTAATGCACGTGAATTCTGGGTGGTTTCTCCGGATGAATATACAAAGGGCGAATATACTTTGTTGGAATGTGGTTTCGCGGGCTGTTTAGATGAAGCATGTCATTTCATGCATGTCTATGTTTCTTTCTGGTTTACAAGCATGATGTATGTGTTTGTTTGATGGTCGGCCTGTGTTCAGTTGTCGCTGGTCCTTACAGTTTGTGTACTTGTGCGCTCTTTACATTGTTGATGTTTCGTGCTGTGAACAGTTGTGTGCGTCTGTTTGTGTTACTTGTTGGGCTCCTTCGTTCTTTATTCTGTTCCATTGATTTCATGTTTTGTTGTGCTCTCTTTCATGTTGCATGTGTTGACTGGTTGGCCAGTTGGTTGGTGACTTCGTAAATCGGTTGGGTGAGTCTTGTGCTCTCTGACTCTTTCTGCTGAATAGTTAGGGTTTGCGATTCACCCAGCCTCGAGGAACACTTGGAGCGCCACCTGGGCCACTGTGACCAAGCCCAGCGGCTTCACCGCTGCGGAGATGACTTTGCTCAGCAGCACGAGCGCCTGGACCGGCCATGGGAACGATGTGATCACTTCCAAGAGGCGGGGTTGGCTTGTGCTGGCCACGAGGGGTCGATTGGGATGTCCGAGGGGGTGATGGTTTCAAGGCCTTCCATGGGCTAAAAGCCAAAACGCGGCATCCCGACTTTGTCCTGGCTGCGCATTGCTAGGGAAAGGACCATCGATGTAACGACACCACCCAAACGACTCCAACCATTTTGCCCAAATGGCCATGTTCCGCGTTGATGACTGGTGTGAATCAAGCAAGCGGGTTCTGTGTCTTGTTTCTGCTGCTCGACCCGTGCAATGCGGAAAATGACAGACTCTCAAGCCAAGTGGCCAGCCTCTGGACAAGTCGCGTGGGAAGACCGGCTATCGTATTTCCCCGGGAGGAACTCCTACACCATGTGGAAGTTGGGAGAGCTGGAGGTGTCAATGGATGCTATGACAAGTCGCCTTGAGGCCTTGGAGACGCATTTGGATGGCTATGGAATTGTGCCCTTGCACGGCAGCGGCACCACCAACACCAAGAATTGGCGCCTCAGCCGACAGAACCCTCGGGCGGGCTGACTGTTGCGCATGAGATAGGCTTCTTTCTTCGGGGAGTAACAGGGCCCGGCGATCCCCGCCTCCCCTCGCCCCCCGTGGTTGGGGGAAGGCGGTGGAGTTGCAGTGGTCCAGACTTGGTTTAGGTTGTAGTGCTTTAGGATGGTTTAGGGTTGGTTTAGAGTATTTAGTTGGTTTAAAATATGTGTTTAGGGTTGGTTTAAGGTAGGTTCATGGTTGGTTTGGGGTGTATTTAGTGTTGGTTTAGGATGTGTGTGTTTTTTCATCCTTGGTGCAGGGGTGGTTAACTTAGTTT
Source organism: Effrenium voratum (assembly GCA_963377175.1). Taxonomy (NCBI): domain Eukaryota; class Dinophyceae; order Suessiales; family Symbiodiniaceae; genus Effrenium; species Effrenium voratum. The sequence continues at coordinate 409,485 of CAUJNA010003341.1, forward strand.
CGGCGTGGTTCAGAGTGTGTTTAGTGTTGGTTTAAGGTACGTGCTTCGGGGTTGGTGTAATTCAAGGTTGGTTTACGGTTGTTGGTTTAGGGTTGATTAAGTTGGTTCCGGCTTGGTTTAGAGCGTGTTCAGAACGTGTCAAGTGTTGGTTTAAAGATGTGTGTTTCGAGCTAGTTTAGGGTTGGTTTAGGGTTAGTTTGGGCGCAGGGCGTGCCGAGGTGTGGGTTCAGGGGGTGAAGGGGCCAGGGTCGGGTTTTGGGGAGGTGGGGGGGGATACCATTAGGCGGTGAGGGGGGGACTGGGAATCCGGAGCCCGGGACCATATATATATATATACATATATATATATATATGTATATATATATATATATGTATGTGCATACGTATACATGTTCCCGGCCCAATGTAGCTACCACTACCAAAGCCATAGGAGTTACGCTCATGGTCCCGTGTGACCTGGGTGCCTACACTCGTATGAAGCTGCCGCAACACAAAGGTTCCCAACCCATACCCGCCCACGTTCCACAGCCGGGGACCCGTCACAATGGAGGCATCGCTAAGGGGGTGGCAAGCTGGACAAAAGCCAAAGTATGCAAATGGAGAAATACAGATACAGTTACGTGTACAACATCATGTATTTCAAGTATACTATGAAGTCATCAAGCAGGAGTGGCTTGTGGTGCGGCAACTTGGTCAATGCAAAAACCAGCGATCTCAACACCTTTGCAGGAACCAGAATTGATTGCAGTTGTTGAACAATACAGCTTCGGGGGCGAAGAAGCACGTCTCTAAAGCCGGCCGCAGACAAGCTCCAGCAAACCACAACTACAAATGCCATGGCAGCAGCATAATAACCACGTACCAGTGACAGCAACAGCTACAATGTTGCCAAGAAGGACCAAGAGAAATGCGGCAACAGCCATGTAGGTAATAGCCCCATCGCAGCAACTCTTGAAATGCTTCCATTTGCTTAAAGATACTTTTTTGTTATCCCCTGTTGGTTTAAAGGGAATCTATCACTACCGGAAACATTGTTATTTTTGTCAAGGGGGCTTGAGCAAATGGCAGAATCCAGTTCCAAACTTTTGCCTCCAAGGTTTGCCAAGGCCATGAAGATCATGGAGACCCGTGCCCGGGTGCCCCTCTTCCTGACCTACCGTGCCGTTGGCAGCGGCACGGGCCAGAAGGAGTTCGTGGGCGATGGCGCCTCTATGTGCCTGGGATGACTGGATGCCAGTGCTTGTGCATGTGCATTTGGGCGTGTGTTTTGTGCGATGCCTGTGTTTGTGATTGTGCTTGTTCTTTGTTTGTGCTTGTACTTTGTTTTTTTATTCTATTGTTTTTGTTGTTTTTGTGTTGGTGACTATGTCAGCTTGCTCGTGCATTTGAATGTTTGCGTTTGTGTGTGTGTGTTGTGTGTGGATTGCATGTCTGTGTGTGTGTGTTTTGTATATATGCGTATTTTTTTTCTTCCTATGGTTGTGCTTCGTGTGGGTGTTTAGTTGCTCCTTGTTGTTCTCGTTATGTTTGTGTGGTCGTGTAGTTGTTTGCTTGCGTGTTTGCGAGACTGTGTTTGTGAGAGCGTGTGTGGGTGTGTATGTTGTGTTGTGTTGTGTTGCGTTGCGTTGCGTTGCGTTGTGTTGTGTTGTGTTGTGTTGTGTTGGGGTGTGTGTGTGTGTTTGTTTGTTTGTTTGTTTGTTTGTTTGTTTGTTTGTTTGTTTGTTTGTTTTGTTTGTTTGTTTGTTTGTTTGTTTGTTTGTTTGTTTGTTTGTTTGTTTGTTTGTTTGTTTGTTTGTTTGTTTGTTTGTTTGTTTGTTTGTTTGTTTGTTTGTTTGTTTGTTTGTTTGTTTGTTTGTTTGTTTGTTTGTTTGTTTGTTTGTTTGTTTGTTTGTTTGTTTGTTTGTGTTTGTTTGTTTGTTTGTTTGTTTGTTTGTTTGTTTGTTTGTTTGTTTGTTTGTTTGTTTGTTTGTTTGTTTGTTTGTTTTGTTTGTTTGTTTGTTTGTTTGTTTGTTTGTTTGTTTGTTTGTTTGTTTGTTTGTTTGTTTGTTTGTTTGTTTGTTTGTTTGTTTGTGTGTGTGTGTGTGCGTGTGCGCGTGTTTGCGCATATTATGTGTGACATAATGAGTGTTTGTGTGTAGTTGTAGGAGGTATGGGTGTGGCTGTGAGTTGTTGTGCTTGTGTTTGTGGCCTTGCCCGGGCGTGACGGTGCGCAATGCGCATTTTCCACAATTCTCAGGTTAGCCCAACTTGGTGGTTTGGATTGGCGATTTGGGGAGTTGAAGCCCTTCTTGTAGAGGGATGGGAAACCAGCAAGCCTATCTTCTGACACCAAGGGGGAAGCTGAGATCCTGAGGTTTAAGAGCTACAGAAACTTTGGAGCCGGTGACATTCCCATGTCCAACTCCAACTTCCAGGCGATGGCTGCCGAGTGGTGATGGAGTATCAGCAAAACAAATAACACAGAAAGCTATAGGCAAAGGCGACCAGATGTCTTGGAAGGATGTTTCTTCCTGAGAGTAGCACATATTGAACATCAAGCTAACTATAGGTGGTAGTTTTGTTTTTCGGGAAAAGCAACACCTGCCAACACGGCAACGAGCCAGCACCAAGCTCTCCATGCAATCATGGCTCCACGTTTGTGGAAGAGCATGATTTCAGGCAGCCTAACAACTCCCGGGCTTAGGTCTTCAAGTCAGTTTCCCTTAGGGACAGATAACTGGCAATCTTGCGTGAAGCCTAAAGATTAATTGAACTATTTTGAAGAGGTCTCTTCATAGCAACTTCGATGTGGCACTTGGACAGTGGCCACCTGAACAATGAGCTGATGCCAAGCCAATACAAAACCAATACGGCGATCCCAAAACCAGGGTGTTAAGCACTTCAATCACCTTTTCTACGGGTCTACGCGCCTTCCGCGCCTGGCGCGCCTGCCACCACGCCGACCGCCACGCCGACCGTGCCGTGCCCAGACCCTCATGAGCCAGAGCCCGGCGGAGACGATGGTGCACATGCCGCTTGCCCTGGGCGCCATCGGTGTGTTCCACTCGGTGCCCAAGGAGATCGATCCGGAAATTGGGCGGCGGCTTTCTGAAACGGGGCGACTCAGATTTCTATTCGAGTTTCAAAGAAGCATAGTCATCAAGTGAACATTTTCTCCGGGCCTTGATTCCGAGTACTCAGAGCGTTGATTGCTCCGGCGATTCCGGATGGGGCGGATATGCCTTCTTTCTCCGGAGGCTTTGTAGCCTTGCACAGGTGGCTCGCGTAGGGGGATGTTTCACACCAATACAGTCAGAACAAGTTGACTAAGTCCAAAACTGGTTGCCCCTTTTCCATGCTGTTGATTTTGAGGGTTGAGTAAACATGTACCAGAGTCCGACGTTTTTCGTGTACCACAACTTGGGCCTGTCACAAGGAGATGTTGGGAGGTGCCACCGAGCTGAAGCTGGATGCCTGCCTTCTGGTGCCTTGGGAAGACACAGCAGGCCTTACGTTTGCACGGGCCGGTGCTCTGGCATGCGGATGTGTGTTGTTTTGAGGGCCAAAGGATACTCCCGACGCATATCTCAAGCCTGAGCTGAATCCCAGGCCTTCCCGAAGATGCTTTTTCGTACAACTCACTAATTTGAGTACCTCACTTGGGCCAACTTCCTTCAACATGCTTCAGCCACCTCCTGCATCCACCCATGGTCTGGTTGTTGTTACCAATCTTGCACAATCGTGCTTCTGCTTAGTTCCCTTTGCCAGTGTGCAATGCCATTGTCATACCATGCACCGGCGCCCCTCACAAGCACGTGGAAATCACATTTGATGGGACTGTGCTGGCCCTAGGGATACCAGCAATAGGGCAAGCTTGTCCTTTGCTGTCCAAATCCAAGGTGACGAATATTGATTTCCAAACTGATTATGATTAATGGCACTTCAGCGACCTTTTAAATGGTATTCCTCAAGCTTCAGCCTTCGTTTGATGGTCGTTTGAGCCTGCGGAAGGGTTGCTTTAGCATCTCCATGTGGGCGGACCTGCAACGGGAGACTCCTGAACGATTTGCAGGTGAGAAAAAACGGAAACCACTGCAGGAAGGAATCAATTGTACCTGCGGGTCCAAGGTCCAAGGGTTGGATCAGAGCAAAAAGGGGCCTGAAAACCTCCTCCGTGACCTGCCAGCTTGAGAGCTATGTTACTGTATGTTGCTGTCACAAGGAAAGCATGATATATATTTATCATATGATTCAAATGGTGATGGACATGTGAAATGAGTTTGCGGCAAGGAGTCCTGCAATTGAAATCGCCACTAGAGTTTCAGTACAAATACAGGAATTCCCCACGGAGCACTGTACCACATCTTTTGGTCGGTTCGCAATGTTCAGGGGATATGGATAGCGCAATTTTTTTGTGCCTTCCCTTCTTGAGGATGGTTTATCTCGGGGTCATTCCAATTCTCATTCTTTGCCTATCGCACCCATCGCAAGGTTTGAGGGCTCCTCATTTTGAGAGAGGGTACCCATAGGCCCCGAAATCAGTGAGGCGAAGATCTTCAGCGGTGCGGTGACCACCTGGGACGACCCCCAGGCGAGGGCATTGCCAAACCACTCAGGGCGGATCATCACTAATATTCATCCTAAGAAACCCAGTGGTTTGCACATCGCATGCACAAATCTGCGAGAACAGCATCGTTTGCACTAATAGTACAGCATCAAAGCAGTTGTGCTTCCAGGTGCGAGTCCCCCTGCTTTCTTGCACTTGCATTTCGAAAGCCGAGGACGCAACTCAGAAATCTGAGGCGTGGTAGGTTGAACCCTCAGATTCGCATGCCATAAGTGCAGTACATGGTTTTCTTCTGGCTTCCCTGCAAAGCCGAGCCAGCGAACATGTGGCTGCAGGGTCCCTATATTTCCCTGTTTGGTGGTTTTGAATATCATTTTGTTTCCCCATGTCACGTGTGTTTACCTTGGTAGGGGTGATGTTTCAAGAGGACAACTAGGAAACCCTCTTATGCACTCCTGCAGCACATGGTTTGTGCCCAGACAGGTTCTGACGCAGAACCCCAACCTGAACGTGCCTGCAAACACTGTCATCAAGGTGGCCCACAGGAGACAAACAATGCGGAGTGCTTGGGTCCAGGAAGCGTCATGGACGCCTCCAAGAGTTTGTTTGAAGCAACCTCAGGAGGGACAATAGCACCCTGTTTGTCTATGTTGTTCATACTATGTAAAGCCATGAAGCGGGAAAAGGAACGTATGGCCATGGGTCAAACCCCCGTACACCCAGTGAACATCCCAATCCCCACTAAAATAGACTAAAATGGGTGGTGCACCTATCCCGAAATGGTACCATTGGTTTTGAGTCATGGCCATATTTCTATGTATGTGACCGGTGGTGCCGCTGGCCTATATCAGTCTTTAGGATCTTGGCGGCGGGCTGCCCAGCACTGTGGACAGTCACTGACTTGCCATGTTGCACAAGGTCTCATCTTTATCCATGCCGGAAAGGGTTGGATGGAACAAATATGTTCAATTTTGTTTAGTCGTAAAATATGTCCAAGATTAATGCGCTTTTGAACAGATGATGAATAACCACCCTCATAGGCTTATTCCCCCAACATAGAATTGTCTAATAAGTTCTTGCCGTGTGAAAATACACTGATTGCAAACTGCAGCTCAAGTTTGGAGGTTCTTGTTTTGTTTGTCAGAACCCTGCCAGTTGTTTGGTTAAGCTCAGCGGGGGTCAAATTTTCGGCACCTGGGTCAGGGTTGGCTCAACCCCTTCATGTGTTCAAACCGATAAAGACACAACTTGCCTGTTTCCACCACTTTGTTTTTCCTTAAGGGAGTCGGGGGGCCAAATGTATTTAGGGGAAGCTTTTAAAAGTGGCGGTTTCCGCTTTGCCTTGGTGTGAGAAAGGACTTGAAACCTGAGACCTGTGGGAGTTTGGTTTGGAAAGCTTGTTGCCCTTCTTGGTCTGGAAAGAGTTTGGCAGTGGCGCCATTTCTGTAAGGGAACCTCCAAAAGTGGCGATCGTTTTTTGTGGAAGCAGCCGGAACTCCAGTCTGTTGGGTTTGGGGGGGGGAATTAAAACATCCTCCAACAGTGGCAGTGGGAAATGGACACCAGCAGTAGATTGCAACTTTTAAGGGGAATGCAGTGACCCCTGTTTCTTGAAAGTTCAGGAGGTGCTTGAAGCTGTGGCCTGGACTCTTGGCCTTTTCGGCTTTTGGTTCCAAAGGGCCCTCCTCTTCCACCCAATTCTACGGCAGCCAGCGGGGTGTACGTAATTTTGCACAGGCGCGCGTTCACCCCTTCAGGTCTCCTTTGGTTTTGTTTCAAAGGGAACCCCTCCTTCGCCACGAAACCACCGATTCGGCTCCAAACCACCACTTAGAGGGAAGCTGAAATCATAGAAAACCAGACACTCGCGTCAGGACCTTGGGCTCCAGCAGCACCGGGGGCCTCTCGGGATACTTGAACAAGAAGCGCCCCGGAAGTCGATTTGTCGATTTGTCGGACCGGGTGGCTTGAAATCGACGGCCGGGCGGGGGGGAGGGGTGGAAACATCTGGCCAACCGAACTGCCAAATTTAGGGTCGCCACCCCACCGCCCCATTTTGTGAGAGGTGTGTGGATGCGGATGATCCTTTGCATATTCCTTTGCTTGCTGACCAGAGGGACTGCTGTACGCCGTTTGTAAACCAGAATCACTGGAGGAGAAGCCGATGATATTTCGCACGCAGGAGCTATCATAGAGCACGTGGCATCATTGATGGTTTTAAGGAACCAGCAGTAACATGTTCCACGTCGCATGAACTTTGGTTATGATTGCGTGTAGATTTGACCGCATTTGCGGGGTTAGAGTCTTGCTTCCCCCAGAAGGAATGAGTAGTTGAGAGGACACTGCGCCGCTTGATTGGGGCTGAAAATAATGATTTCCTTTTGCTTTGTCACACAAGCCCTGTTTGACGTTCACTGGGGCCTTGTCAAGATGCTCTAAATATGCCCTCCCTGCAGCTTGTCCAAAAGGGTGCATTGGTTTCCTACAGCAGGGGGTGCTTTTAAGTTGCGTTGCACACCCAACTTAGAGACACCAATCCGACACCATCACTTGCTCTGCACTTTTTGTTCCAGCCAGGTGGAGATGCTCACCGAAACCTTTTGCCACACTTGGGGGCTCAAAACACCATCGAAGCGAGTTCCATTTCATTCCTTTCAACCCAAAGTTGCGATCTTCGCCCTTTCAATTACATTCAGACTTCGCAGAGTCCGTTCTCGACTTAGGTGCCCAGCCAGCTGGACCTTGGGGGCCTCCTCCTCCATCAGCTGGCCCTCCCAGAGCAACTTCAACAACGTGGAGGGCTCTCCGGGCATGCAGAGCTTCATCATGGGCAACCAGTATGCCATCGGCGCCTCAAATCGAAGATTAGATCCATCGAACGTCTCTTTCAGAGTACCCGTAAATCATTTTTTGTTTTGTGTTTTTGTTGAGGGAAAGCACGGGGAAATCGATCACTCCTTCGGGGGTTCGATGTGAAGATACACCCATCGTGCTGTAGCGTTCGTACTGGGTTTAGACGTTAGTCAATGTATACCGGCGTAAGAACTGAAGGAGCTTCGAACCTATCAAGCACCCCGCCGCCACTCCGACATCACGTTTGCAAACAGAGTTCGTTTCCGATCCAAGGGACCTGGGAGCTTTCAGGCCAACCTGGGAAGATACCTTTCAAGTTGGATTGTTTCCTCTCAAAAAGATCGACGAGGCTTGTTTTCCTCAGGGGGGCTGAACAGGGGCCCCTCCAAAAAGTAAGGTTCCATGGTTTGCTTTTTCCTTTCCAACCCATCTCAACAGGGATCCAACTTGTGTTGACAGATGCCCATGTGGGTATGAGTCAGAATAGCCCCCCCCAAAGAAATAGTAGCAAGGTATCACACACACACACACAATCGTGTCTTCCATTTGCTTAAGAATATCGGCCCCTGTTGGTTGTAAAGAACATTTATCAAGACTTGAGATATGTAAAAAAAGACAAAACAATCCTGGGGGCGTATCCACAAATGGAAGCTGTGGGTTTGTCAGGCTACCTGGACGCGGGCCACGGCCACGACTTCGAGATGTCCGAGGTGGCGCTCACCAACTTCGCAGGCATGACGCGGACCTCCAAGGCTGGGCCCTCCCGAAGTCGGGTTTGGAGAAACCATTCGCGTCACGCCCCCTTTGAGAAACCAGCGCTTTTAAATGTTCAGGGTCCATTTGGGTGCTCAAAATATCCAGAGCAAGGGTTTCACAGCAGGTCTATTCATCGGTTCCATTTACCACGGGCCCATGTTGGGCCTTTCGTTGAGCCATTTTGAAAAGAAACCCACAGTCCAGGCACCATAGGAATTTCAGTGTTTGTTTCCATTTAAAGTTTCCACGGGCCCCTGTTGGGCACCATTTTTTTCAGCCATTGGGAGAGCCCCCATGGGCGTCCAGGGCTCTCGCTCGCTCGCGCGAGTCGAGTCGCCAGGAGTCCATCGCGCTGGGCGGCGTGGCGGAGGCTGGGTCCCAGGCCGCCAGCTCCAACGTCTTCCCCGCGGACGCCTCCACGGACCCGCGGCGCAAGGGGCTGGGTCCCTCTTTCCCGACTGACCAGCAAGTTATTTGGCTGGCTGTCAGGGAGCAGAAATGGATCATGACATTCGAATTGCTTGGCGATTCCTGATGTTCGGTTTGTGAATATTGCCCAGACGGATGGCCGATAAAGCCGCACATCAACCAGACAATCAAGAAATGAATCTGGTCTAACACGGCTGGTTGAATCTCCTTGAATCCTCCAGACATGACAGATTATCGAAAAGATTGGTGGCTTTTGAGACCGCCGATGCTGTTGCTGAACACAGCAATGCATGCTGTGGTAAGGCAAGAAAGCTAAAATGCAACATTGAAGGGGGCGTGGTTGCGCCCTGCAATATGTGACGCCACGCCATTATGATTGTTTGAATTATTTCGTACTGCTTCAGCAGTTTGCTATTGAGCATTCTTCCGTCCATGTGTGGGTAGCTGCTAGCTGATAGTATCGCTTTGCTTAGAACATGTGATAGCCGTTGAACATGGCTCTGCGAATGTACTCGTCTATGCACTTTGCAGCAACAAACCCTGAGTGGCAACCATCCGCCGTACATGGAGCTGTACATTATGGAATCTAGGAATCCAAACAGTGGCACGTGGGAGTTCGAAAGGCAGCTCTACCCCTGTTTAGTGCTCGCTCACACATTGGGAAGCGGGCACAAATGTTCTTTGTGCGGCTGGGTTGTATCGCATTCAACATGACTCCATCAAAGCAACAACTCCCGGACCTCACGTTGACAAGCACCACCTCGGTTTGTGGCTGTCATTGCTACAGCCTGCAAAGCTCATGCCATGGCCGCTTCAAAGTCTGAAGTTCGACGCCATGCACAGCAAGCCCCGCAAGCCTTTGCCAAACGACGTTACCTTGCAGTGCGAAGCCATCACAGACACCCTGGCCTCACGATTTTCCAAAGAATGTGGCATTCCAACGAGGAAAGAGGGTGCGCGCATCAACCTCATGTCGTAGGGAGCAACAAAACAGGAGGAGACACATGACACAGCAAGTGAATCAAACGAACAATATCATGGCATACAATCATTGCGAGGGCAACACCTGAAACAGACGGCAACGTTGATGCGATTGTTGTCATCATTGACGAAGCCTTGTGTCTCATCCTTGCCTTCGACCAATTGTCATAGCTCTGTCAGATGTTTTCCAGCAGCCTCATCCGCAACTCAGATAGTCTTCATGTGCGCAAGTGGTGTTACCAGATTCTGGACCTGCGGAACATCTAACCAGCGCCCTCACGCCACAAAAAGACGAGGCCAACCTTGAAAAAGTCGAGGACTGGTCTGCGGTGAACCTCTATGACATGCCGGGAGACAGCACCTGGCCCATCGTCTTGGTGAGCTACCTGTATGTGAAGAAAGATCAGTCGAGCACGAATCCCAAGACTGCTGCTGCTTTGCAGGCCACTGAGCAGCGGGGGGTGTGCTTTGACGGAACCCTTTTGGGGTTGGTTTAAAGGGAAGCCCACAGAAAACCATTTGTTCGAGGGGTCCTAGTTACAGACACACCCACTTGAGCAGCAGTATTTTTTGTAGTAAAACCTGTGAAACACTCTTCGTCTCGACGAATATCCTGTTGATTTGTTTGGCTTTGGCGTCACTCATTGCTGTTTCTGTCCGGTCATGGATATCAAACCGACTTGCCGTGGTTTCACGCGGAACTGGCTTTGTGAAAAGGCCCTTTTACAAGAGGCACGATGTAACCCCCCTCCGCCTTCCCTCTCAGGCGTGGTTGCTTTGCTGAGCAGGGTTCTGGGTACATTGACATTATGAGGCCAAGTACCACTGCAAAGAAGGTTGCGGCCTTGTTGAATACAAAAGATGGAAACCAATAACCAAGGCAGGATCAAATACATGTTCTGAACTTATATTGTTTGAATGCTTTGCGCAAGTCTGTTTAAGTGCCTCCCAATGTTGCCTGTATGGCATCTGTTTTGGGACCCTTGCGCATGAATGTGTCCACACCATTGTTTCTTGTGAGGGCACGTGTCAACCATAGGGCCACGTCCAGACATTGTCTTTCCGTGAGGCTTTCCAAGTAGTCATCTCAAAGGGGCCCCGGCTCGGCCGCAGTTTGGCCTCAGTTTGGCTCGCATTCTTGGGGCATGAGGGTAAAACACCTTTCACATCATGGAGCCCACCGGCAGGCTTTTTGGGAGCTTTCTGTGGTTGCCAATCAGTGGGGTGTCCAGGCTACTTTTGTTCGGGCTGACAAGCATGCCCAAGCTTCATTCGTGTAAGTGGGAGGGAGGCTGTCCTGCATCCAGCATCATGTAAAAACTCAGAGGAGGAGGGTCAGGGTTGTGCAATCTCGCAAATGATGCAGGTTTCGAGCTTAGTAACTTGGGACACTGTGTTCCAATCATTTGTTTCAAACCAGTAATCATCACTCCATCAAGTACCTGGGCGACGTATTGGTTAAATTATATTGTCCCTTTCACTTGCCATGGATACCAGGTGTTTCAGGACCCTAGCCCTACCCCGAATCGGGCCCCCTTTCATTCATGGGAGGCCTTCATCGACATGGTCATCCGCGACACCGACTCCCTGGCCGCGGAGTTCGGCTTCACCTCGCCCTCGGCGTCTCTGCGGTCCCTGAGCCTCAGCGCGGCCAGCACCATCGTCTACCCCGCAAGCATGGCAGGGAAACCCAGGATGTCGCCGTGCTTAGATGGGGGACGGCGGACACATGTCCTACAGGAGGTGGCAATGACCTCGAAGTTGCAGGTGCATGGCGCCCCATTGGAAGGGCATCAGGTCGACTGCAGGTAGAAGTCGGCACGAAAGGGAGGTCCCTTCAACCAGGGCAAGCCGCAACCAGAGTTCAGAATCAAACTGCAAAGGAAAGCATGGGACATGTTACATTACTGTTACATACTTCATGCACTCATCATCAGAATCCTTTTGTGCTATATTATGCGAAGCATTCAGCATATCCCATACGACCGCCTGGCAACAGGGTGGTTTCTATGAGCTAAACCATGAAATGAAGAATGCTTCAATACCCTATGAGAGAGTGGGGTTACATCAGCACCTCCAGACAGATGGACGCTTTCCAAAGTAGTCGTTCCTTTTGCTGGGCCATTGTTGGGTAGATTGACCTTTGTGTCCCTTCAACATCAGCCTCAAAATGCTGGTCCTTACTTATCTTTTGGAAGCTCTCAAAATGAATGCAGATACACACACCATAATATTATCGTCCCGTCAAGCACTTCTTTCAAAAGAGCGCGCATTCAAATGAACACAGCTCATAACAGCTCATATGGCTTTGTAGCAACGCTACTAGTGTTTTGTCGACACTGCAGTATTCTGCTAAAGTAATCATATTTTCGCCAAGACGCTCAAACCCAGCCTGTGCAGGCGGCATACCGAAGAGTTCTAGCTTATGTTTAATAACACAAAAAGTGGTCTTATTGTTTAATGACACAAAAAGTGTTCCTATGGCTCGTCGCAAAAGGTCTACCAGGGCTATCGTGAGTCCATTGGGTCCTTTTGGGTCCACCCTTTGGGTTGTTTGTTTTGTTTGGATTGAGAAGCTTTGGATTCTTTATGTTTGGGTCCACCTTTTGGTCCATTTGTGTTTTGCAGCCAACCTGGGACCATGCTAGAAGGTCGACGATGGCTATATAGAGCCGCCACTGCAACAGTCGTCCGAATGTGTGCTTGCGTTTGTGTGTTTGTTTGTTATTATTTTTCTGTGTGTGTGGGTGTTTGTGTGTTCTGTGTGCCTCTGTGATTTTGTTTGACTGTCTCGGTTCCTATGCCTTTGTGTCTCTGCATCTCTTTGCCTATGGGTTTGTGTGTTTTTGTACTTATTTGTTTGTGTGTCGGTGCGCCTGTGACTCTGTGTGTGTGTGTGTGATTGATTAATTTGATTGATTGATTAATTATTTGATTGATCGATTCATTGATTCATTGGTTCATTGATTCATTGGTTCATTGATTCATGGATTCATTGATTCATTGGTTCATTGATTCATTAATGCGTTGATTCATTGATTCATTGATTTGATTTGATTGATTGATTCATTGATTTGATTTGGTTTGATTTGATTGGAATTGATTGATTGAATTGAATTGAATGGATTGATTTGATTGATTGATTCATTGATTGATTCATTGATTGTTTGATTGATTGATTCATTGGTTGATTGATGAATTGATTGATTGATTGATTGGTTGATTGATTGATTGATTGATTGATTGGTTGATTCATTGATTGTTTAATTGTTTGATGTTTATTTCAAATTTGTGGAATCGAGTTGATTTGGTTGGATTCGGATGACTGAAAGAAATGTTTGTTTTGATTGGTTCAGTGATTTCATACGCGTTGAATTCATTTGAACGATTGCTCGATTGGTTAGATGTGTTTGATTTGATTTGAATGAATTGGATTGATTGGTTAATTGATCGATTGATTGCTTGATTGACTCAGTCTATTTCATTTGATTTTATTTGGTATGTTATGTGTTTTTGTTTTGATTGATTGTTTTGAATGATTTGACTTGAGTTGTTGATGTATTAATTGATGTGATTGGTTGGACTCATTTGATATCTTTTGATTTGGTTCGATTTCATTTGATGTGAATGTTAGATTTGACTCATTGATTGATTGATTAATCGATTGATTCATTCGTTCGTTCGGGCATAAGTAGGCAGGCGGTTGCTTTTTCTGTTTTGGCGCCGTTTTGGTTGCTTTTTCTGCTTTCAGTGCCGAAGCCGCTTCCCAGCGGGCACTAGACGAGCGCTAGACGGGCACTAGACGCACAGACGAGCACTAGACGAGCACTAGACGGGCACTAGACGGGCACTAGACGAGCACTAGACTAGACGGGCACTAGACGAGCGCTAGACGGGCGCTAGACGAGCACTAGACGGGCACTAGACGAGCACTAGACGGGCACCAGACGACGGGCACTTAGACGGGCACTAGACGGGCACTAGACGGGCACTAGACGAGCGCTAGACGGGCACAGACGAGCACCAGACGGGCGCTAGACGAGCGCTAGACTAGACGAGCACTAGACGGGCACTAGACGAGCACTAGACGACTAGCGCTAGACGGGCACTAGACGAGCACTAGACGGGCACTAGACGAGCACTAGACGGGCACTAGACGAGCACTTGGACGGGCGCTAGACGAGCGCTAGAGGAGCACTAGACGAGCACTAGACAGGCACTAGAGCGCTAGACGGGCACTAGACGAGCACTAGACGGGCACTAGACGAGCACTAGACGGGCACTAGACGAGCACTAGACGGGCACTAGACGAGCACTAGACGGGCACTAGACGAGCGCTAGACGGGAACTAGACGAGTGGACGAGCGCTAGACGAGAACTAGACACTAGACAGAGCACTAGACGAGCACTAGACGAGCGCTAGACGGGCACTAGACGAGCACTAGACGGGCACCAGACGAGCACCAGACGGGCACTAGGCGAGCACTAGACGAGCACTAGACGAGCACTAGACGGGCACTAGACGAGCACTAGACGAGCACTAGACGAGCACTAGACGGGCACTAGACGAGCACTAGACGAGCACTAGACGGGCACTACGGGCACTAGGCGAGCACTGGACGAGCACTGGACGAGCACTAGACGGGCACCAGACGAGCACTAGACGGGCATTAGACGGGCACTAGACGAGCGCTAGACGGGCACAGACGAGCACCAGACGGGCGCTAGACGAGCACTAGACGGGAACTAGACGAGCACTGGACGAGCACTAGACGAGAACTAGACACTAGACAGAGCGCTAGACGAGCACTAGACGAGCACTAGACGGGCACTAGACGAGCACTAGACGAGCGCTAGACGGGCACTAGACGAGCACTAGACGGGCACTAGACGAGCACTAGACGGGCACTAGACGAGCACTAGACGGGCACTAGA
>CAUJNA010003341.1:424084-426584 GCA_963377175.1 Effrenium voratum
GGGCACTAGACGAGCAGACGGGCACTAGACGAGCACTAGACGGGCACTAGACGAGCACTAGACGGGCGCTAGACAAGCGGACGGGCGCTAGACGAGCACTAGACGGGCAGCACTAGACGAGCACTAGACGAGCACTAGACGGGGACGAGCACTAGACACTGGCAACTAGACGGGCACTAGACGGGCACTTAGACATCGGCTAGAGACGAGCACTAGACGAGCACTAGAACGGGCACTCGAACGGGCGCTAGACGAGAACGAGACACTAAACAGTGCAATTGTAGACGAGCACTAGAGACCAGCACTAGACGAGCACTAGACGAGCACTAGACGGGCACTAGACGAGCACTAGGGCACTAGACGAGCGCTAGACGGGCGCTAGACGAGCACGCTAGACGGGCACTAGACGAGCACTAGACGAGCACTAGACGAGCACTAGACGGGCTAGACGAGCACTAGACGAGCACTAGACGAGCACTAGACGGGCACTAGACCAGCACTAGACGAGCACTACACGGGCACTAGACGGGCACTAGACGGGCACTAGACGAGCACTAGACGAGCACTAGACGAGCACTAGACGGGCACTAGAGCGCTAGACGGGCACTAGACGAGCACTAGACGGACACTAGACGAGCGCTAGACGGGCACAGACGAGCGCCAGACGGGCGCTAGACGGGCGCTAGACGAGCACTAGACGAGCGCTGGACGAGCGCTAGACGAGAACTAGACACTAGACAGAGCACTAGACGAGCACTAGACGAGCACTAGACGGGCACTAGACGAGCACTAGACGGGCACTAGACGAGCACCAGACGGGCACTAGGCGAGCACTAGACGAGCACTAGACGAACACTAGACGGGCACTAGACGAGCACTGGACGAGCAGTAATGAGCACTAGACGGGGACGAGCATTAGACGAGCACTAGACGAGCACTAGACGAGCACTGGACGGGCACTGGACGAGCACTAGACGGGCACCAGACGAGGCGAGCGCTAGACGGGCACTAGACGAGCACTAGACGGGCACTAGACGAGCACTAGACGGGCGCTAGACGAGCGCTAGACGGGCACTAGACGAGCACTAGACGAGCACTAGACGGGCACTAGACGAGCACTAGACGGGCACTAGACGAGCACTAGACGGGCACTAGACGAGCACTAGACGGGCACTAGACGAGCGCTAGACGGGCACTAGACGAGCACTAGACGGGCACTAGACGAGCACTAGACGGGCACTAGACGAGCACTAGACGGGCACTAGACGAGCACTAGACGCACTAGAGCGCTAGACGGGCACTAGACGAGCGCTAGACGGGCGCCAGACGAGCACTAGACGGGCACTAGAGGAGCACTAGACGAGCACTAGACGGGCACTGGACGAGCGCTGGGAGCGCCAGAAGGCTCTAGGGAGGGCACAACCCCGGAAATTCCCGGAAAATTTCCGGGGATAGAAGAGCTCTAGACGGGCGCTGGACGGAGCACTAGACGAGCACTAGGTGGAGCACTAGACGAGCGCTAGACGAGCGCGAGACGAGCGCCAGACGAGCACTAGACAAGCACTAGACAAGAGGCTCTAGGGAGGGCACAACGCCGGAAATTTCCGGAAAATTTCCGGGGATAGAAGAGAGACGGGCGCTGGACGCAGCACTGGACGAGCGCTAGATGGAGCACTAGACGAGCGCTAGACGAGCGCTAGACGAGCACCAGACGAGCACTAGACAGGCTGTCTAGTGCTCGTCTAGTGCTCGTTTAGTGCCCGTCAATTTCCAGGCCAGGCCCAAAATGTTCCTTTTGGAGCTCCAAATGGCGAACTCTTTCCGTTTCAGCAAAAATGTGTAATTTTTATATAAACTCTAGTAAAGAACGGTCATTTCCAGGGTCAGCTCCAAAATGTCGCTTTTGGAGCTCCAAATCACAAATTCTTTGCATTTGAGCCAAGAGACTTGCCATTTCCATGGCCGGCTCCAAAATGTCGCTTTTGGAGCTCCAAATGGGAACTTCTCTACATTTGAGCCAAAATGTGTCCAAACCTAAAAACTATAAACCTAAATCCTAAACCTAAAATCCTAAGCCGAAATCCGAAACCTAAACCCTAAACCTAAACTCCTATATCTAAAAACCCTAAGCCTAAATCCTAAACCTAAACCGAACCTAAATCCTGAACCTAAATCCTAGACCTAAATCCGTGGCCTCTCAAAGGCACCCCGCCAGCAGGAACCCTAAAAGACCCGCCAGCAGGAACCCTAAACGGCGCCCCGCCAGCAGGAACCCGGAAAGACATCCCCCCAGCAGGAACCCTAAAAGGAATCCCGCCAGCAGGAACACTAAAAGGCGCCAACCCTAAACCTAAATCCTAAACCTAAAAACCCTAAGCCCAAATCCTAGACCTCAAAACCCAAAACCTAAATCCTAAACCTAAATCCTAAACCTAAAAACCCTAGGCCTAAATCCTAAACCTAAACCTACATCCTAAACCTAAAAACCATAAAACCTCAA
>CAUJNA010003341.1:429084-441584 GCA_963377175.1 Effrenium voratum
TGCAGGAGAGAGTGTGTGGGCGTCTACGGGCAACAACGCAAACCTTGCAAGCATGCAGCTGCAAGTGTGCACAGCGCACATATGTTTGTGTCTTACTTTGTGGATAAGTTGTCCTCGAAAGGCGGTGTTGCTGTGTGTTGTTCACGGATCTTTGCATATGCTGCTCATTTATGACGTCAGGGCTACTGATCAAAGGACGCTCATGACACAAGCTGCTGCATTCCAAAATATTCGAAAATATGTGTTCATTCAAATTCCTTCTGTTTGATGCCGAAACATTCCTGGAAGAGGGGTCGATGGCTGCCCCACGCTTCAGGCACAGGTGTCCAGGGTGACTTGGAACATGGCTCAATGGTTTTCTGGGGTTATGTGTTTTCTCCCCACCCATTGCGACACACATGGCCACGCGGCGCAGGCCCGGGATCCCGCACAGGCAAGGCTCACTCCATCTGGGATGGCTCCTTCCAGTGCCACGAATTTGAACTCTCAAAAAACACGGAGACGTTCCAACGAAGCAAACGCATGAAGAAACCCTTCCAAACGATTGAAATCATTCCAAACACACAAAACAGCATTCAACAAATGCAGAACAAGTGCAAAAAGCATCAACCACATTCAAACAATGTCAAGATCATCAAACACATGTATAAAATGGACAATTCAACAACTTTCAACAAATGCAGAACGAACAAGCATATTCAAACAAATGCCGGAGAAAAGTCAACACACATGCAGGAAAATTCTAAGAAATGAAAACCATGCGAACAACACAATCAAATGCCAAACAATCAAAGCACCAATGCCAAATGAAACCATTCAACAGATATCCAAACAACATTGTTTCGTGAAAGGCTAAACTGTAGCCAATGTAACTAGAAGCAGGAGCACCCTGCTTTTATGTTTTTGGGCAGCCCTTTTGGTTCGCTAAGCTGGCTTGGCTGGCTAGCTTCCCCGCTGGCGGCTGGTGCGGTACAGATCTGTCTTGGCTAGAGAACTCGTTCCGCGATGTGCTTCACACCAAAGCCAAAGACCATATGTCCCAAAGTCACCCGCAATCAGGTTGAATGATGTTGAAGGAAATTGAAGTGTGCAAACGCTCCTTGGAAACCTCCAGTGCCTCCTAAAATGGCCCTATCCTCATCAGAATTATGCAAGTGTTTGTTTCAAGTGGGCATGTGTACGTTCCGTTGGATTTTTATTTGACATTCTGCCTCAGTAGCGCATGTTTCTAGACATTGGCGGAGAACCATTCTTAACATGTTCCTGGTGTGTTTGATGTAACTTCCTTGCAATTTGCAACACCCAGCCTGTCAAAAGAAGTGGCTACAAGATTCATGCGAGGTTAATGTCATCAGCGCCAAGCGCCACTCCCATGACATCTACGACAGCGACGTGATGCAAGAGTCCTTGAACAAGCTGCGCGCGGGGATGCAGACGCCCTCGGGGGAGCAGGAACAGGCGAATGCTAGGCAAAGCATGATTGACAGTCAGCTACACTGGTCAGCTTTGGGGTTTGCCTAAATCCGTTCAGAACATGTCATTGAAGCCTTCAGGTGACGGTGCCAGTTGATTCGAAGTTGGACCCCTGTCAGGCCGCCGGAAATGATGCGCCCACAACAGACAACATGCCGATTGTGTTGGCAGCGGTGGCCATGGTGATCTCAGTTATCTCAGGATGCGTGGGGTTCTTTGCCCTGCTGATGGCTCGAAAGCCCCGGCAGGAACGTTTCGGAGCTCCCAGCCCCACCGATAGTGGCAGTCAGCTTTATGGCTCTCGTGCCTAGATTCGCAGACTACCGGCTCTTATTTTTGTAGCATATGCGCTCACGCTAAGCGTAGAGCGCCGACGAATCTGGGGCTGGCACAGATTGGCGAACCCCAACGTCAAGTTGAACGGAGCTTTTGCATGGGTCTCAGTACATACACACACACACAGCTTATACGGTTACTTGTACCTTGACACTTCTTGGGATGGTTAGACAAGAGTCCGTAGGAAAGTTCATGGAGACTACAAGCTCATGCTCAATGATCTCAGGGTTCCAAGCTTTGCCCAGCCTCACCCGATTCAAGTTTTGCGGTGACCTGAGCCAGCTTTGCAGACCGTGCTCCGACGAAAGGTGCTGCAGGCGTATGTGTGTTGAATCAGACAGCTCCATCTCGGCGAAATGCAGGCTCAGGTTGGTTTTCCCTGTTTGCCCAAAGCAGGCCCCTTGCGTTGCGGCACCTGGGCTGGCTTCTTGATACCGAACTCAGCGGAACGCTGATTCGGCGGCTTGAGCCTGTCCAGCCTGCCCTCTGCTGTCACGTCTTGCACTTGCTGCAAGAAAATGGGCGTAGCCATGCGACCGGCCGAGGGCCGAGGGGGAGTTTGACACCTGGCCTTAGGTGTTTGACACCTGGCCTTAGGTGAGTTGAGTCATCACAACTACATTTTCTTTGAGCTGAAGCCCTTCAGCTCTGCAGCTGATGATTGGCAAATCAAGGGTTTACACCGTTATCATGGTAGCTTCACGTGCCAGTATCCCCCCCCAATCGGAAGAAGGCGTTCTCCATGTTCACCATTTGTTTGAATCATTTCAAGAGGACATGTGGCCTTGCCCACAATATGAAGTGGAATAGCCTCATTTCAACCAGTCAACATCACCACACGCCATCCATGGAACATCCCAGATTTCGCAGGCCAGTTCTTTGGGATGTAGCTTTATGAGCTCCAAGGTGCGATGCGGAGTTCATGCTGGCGATCGCCTTGGAGGAGGGGATGCTTCTGACCACCTTGCATGTAACTCAATGGGAGGCTCCAATGTATAAAGGGCGCTTCGCATTTCCCAACAGTTGCTGGTTAACCAAACTTCACCCGGAAATCCATAAACTGCTCCATGCATTGTTTTGGGGGGAACCACAATGTAGCTAAACACACGTCAAAAGGGGCTTCTATCAAAAGGACCATGTCCGTGACCAGCACAAGGATTTTGACCTTGGTTCATCGCTGATGCAACAAACTTGCAGGCACGTGGTGGTTTGTCTTTTTGTGTGTGTGCATGCCCAATGCGACGTGTGCAAGCATGCCTGCCCGCCATTTCTCAGCGGGAGTACAGTTTCAAATATGCGGGCGGGCCCCAAGGTTAGATGTAATAGCTGAGCCAGGCCGTGCCCTCCAGCCATTTCTATTCGCAATGGTTGGCGCCTTCAAATTGTCGGGTCAGCAGCTTTCCCGTGTTTGCGAATGAAAGCGAACATCGAACTGCAAAATAACGGTTTCCTCCGTGACGAAAGCTTGATCAACACCTTTGGTGAATGCAACTCATGCCACGGCAGCAAGCACAAGCCCTCGCCAAAAGGTTCTGATATTCTCCTGTGGCCACACTGCAATCATTTTGGACAATTGCTCATTGGTTTCACTCTTGGTGCTTGACAAAGGTTCTACCTGAGCATTAGGTTGTCAATACAACCTCACTGACGAAACCCATCTTGTACGCCAGTTAAACCCCAAAGACGAGATGTGTGTTGACAAAACGGCCTCGGATTTCTATCAGGGAACGGCAATCTGTTCATGTACAGCAGGAAGTGTAGGAGCGGTAGGGCATCGCCAGGAGCAGGGAAAGCTGGAGGAAGCAGCGGACTTCTACAAGGCCAAAGAGACTGCGGTGCCGTTGTCCTTTTGTCGTTGGAAACTACTTAACTTCCATTTGCTTAAGAACATGGGAGTCGCAATCAAAACCTGGTACTAAAATGGTCTACCCAGAACCATGTACAGGATTAAGAAGGCGGCCGCAGCTATTCATGGTAATCGTCCCTTGCTAACCTTCATCTACCCGGGTTTTTATTGTGGCTCAAATGTGTTTGTTTTCCCTTGTTGGTTGTAAAAGGAATTTATCACTACTGGCAAATGGTTCATTTTTTCCAGGGGTCTTAACCAAATGGAAAGGTATGGGACCCATGTGGGTGTGGCTCAAAACTAAAGAGCTAGGGTGACGCGGCTTCAGTCTTTGCTGCCATTTACCAGGGTTCCATTTTAGGTACCCATTTTTGACGCACAGCCATATGGCTATGGGTCAAAACCCCGGTGCCCCGGTGAACACCCAGAAAGCCTCCAAAAAGACAACAGTGGAGTGGTAACCATCCCGAAAAAGGCACCTTAGGTTTTGACCCACAGCCAGAGTGGTTTACATTTTTCCCATAGGCCTCCAAATGGCACCCGCTACAGCCGTTGGATTTTTGTTGCCGCCTGAGGCCGCGGCCAGCGGACGAGCACGCACCTTGGGTACGGATCACGTGTGCCCAGCAGGTTTAAGCAGATCTTAGATCAGAAACCATAGGTGTCCTTTTTGGACCTGGTGGTTTAATCGAGGGCCATCTATTTCCCCTAAAAGGACACCTATGTCAGAAACCCGGAGAGGAGAAAGCGGTTGTTGTTTTGTTTTTCTCACCAATCGAGTCACGAAGAATGACTAGATGCGTCTTTCCCAGGTGGGCTAAGTTTCGAAGAGCTTCATTCTTGTTTGGTCCTCTTTACTTTGTTCCATTCCTTTCAAAGCCTCTGTTTGGCCAATCGGAGTGCAGTGAGTGCGATCCAATTGTAAACACCCGTGCTTGTTGAACAGCGTGTAAACACAGGCAAGGCTGTTTCTTGCTTTTATTTGGAATGTATGTAATTTAATATGTTGCTGTTTGGGCTGGGCAGGACACCGTCGCCTTTCTCCGGACATGATTGCAGGTGCTCAGGCAAAAAGATCATTGGTTTGGGCTTGCCTGCGAACTAATCAGGGAGTTGCCCTGGTAGGAATGCGATGAGTTGGACCTGTCTATTTGGGGATCGCAGCATAGAGCATCTTCAACAGCACTAGGAGTCAAAGGCATCTTCAACTCACTATATCCGTGTTGTTCCGCGCCAGGAAGACACGCTGACTGCTGAGATGGCTTTGATGAATTGCCGCTCACACATTCAGGCTTTCGTCTGGGATGCGTGAAGACTCCAAGTTTTCAGGGGCCCTGGTGTTTTTGAGCACATCTAGCCTAGTGGCCTCAAAAAGAAATTCCCAGCTCCATCGGAAGGGACTTTTGGCGGAAGGGGCTCATGAGCTTCCGTTTTGGCCCAAACCGTGGGTGTGTTGAAGAATGAGCGCTTCCGAATGTTTGCTGGGATTCTGATGTGCTTCCAGCTGACTCAACAACAAGTAAGTGGCAATTCAAGCAAATCTATTTTCTGGAAAGTCAATTCTAGATCCTTGGATGATGGATCACATAGTGGAGTTTGGCCCGTCTGACTTGTTGGCATGTGTTTGTGACATTAGCTGCCATTTGGCGCTCTGATGATGACCTGGCCTTGTTTGTTTCAAGGCACTTCAACTGTGTTTGTTTATTCTTGACACGACGCATACTCTCCAGAGCAGCAATGTAGCGGCTGCAGGCATGCACTCGATCATTTCCACCAAATTACCATCCACCTACCCATCACCCACCACCCCCCAATCACAACCCACCAATCGCAACCCACCAATCGCAACCCACCACCACCACCGCCAACACCACCCTAATGCAGAAGCACTGCCATTATCACCCTGAGTCAGCCGCAGCAAACTTTGGCTTGTGCTTTCTTTTGAAACTGAACTGGCGGCACAAGCTGAAGGGCTGGCCCAAGCAACAAGCTGGGGTCTCCTGTGCTAAGCAGATTCATGGTGTTATTGGCTGTTTGCAGTTCTGTCCGCTCCCATTGCAGCCGGTCCTGAACCTTCAAACACCTGATCCAGACCAGTCAAGATGCGCTGTGCGATCATGTGATTGCGGGTATTGCAATTCCAATTACATGTTACGAACACCACTCACTTCGAAATCAGCAGGGAAAGAACGAAGCATGTAAAAGAGAAAAAGAACAAAAAAACACGGGGAAACCACACGCAATGAAGAGAACTTTAAAGCAACACAATGAGACAGTCAGGCAGGAGGCAAGCCAGCAAGCAAGCACCACAATCGACCCAATCAACCAAACCTGCTGACCAACCCAGCTAATATTACCAAACCTGCCCAGGACGAACGAACAAACAAATAAACGAAAATTCAAGCAAAAACAACTAACTAACTAACTAACTAACTAACTAACTAACTAACTAACAAACGCACAAACAAACAAACGCACAAACAAACAAACAAACAAACAAACAAACAAACAAACACAAGCTAACATGCTGACCAAGCAAAGGCAAAAAGGCATCAAGCAAGCAATCAGCCAAACTGTAAAGCAACCAAACAAACAACCAACCAAGCAACCAAACCAAACAATAGTCAAACAACTGTTCATGTTGTATACGCAAAAGTCATGGGGTAGAGGCATGAAGCACAGCCAGATAGAGTCCCTTTCCGCGTGTAAATGAAGCCATCCCTTGGCAGGAGTAGGCTTGTTCATCAACCTACGATGTGTTCATTTGTTGTCAGTACTTGAGGCAGGTCTTGCACCTCAAGAAATGAGCCTGGCATTACCCGTGACCCCATGCTCCCAGCGCTTGTTCTCGCAGGGAACCAACCGCACTCACTGAGACGAGTGAGCATGGCGCCAAGCTCCGGCCGACATTTCCGGCATGCGAAAGGAGCCAGCGCGCGAGCGCGACGAGGCAGAGACTCATGGGACAAAACGAACATGCTACCAACGTGTAGCAAAGGAACCAAGAGAATCTCTATTTGATTCAGTACTACTGTAAATATTTGCGGAAACCAACGCAAGCAACCCGAAGCCCTTGTGGGAGGGCCTGACTCCAATGCAGTAACGAGTTATGTTTGTCAGGGGTTGATGACTGTTGCTCACCCACCACAGAACAGGAATTCATGTTTGTGGATTTATCGGTTTTGTGCGGGCCTGAACTACTCGAACGTTACATCAGCAAAGCAAGAGCGAGCCTGACGGCAGGAAGCTAGGCCATTCTACAGCAGTTCACCTGAGTTGGCACGCCCCCTGGGGCGATTTTGTTATCTCAATGACATGCATTGAGTGGATAATTCAGCCTCTCAGACAGGTTTGAAGGGTATGTATGCAGCTTGTGATATTGTCCCATGAGCGCCTGCAAGGTCGCGACGTATGCACAAGCCCCCTATGAATTCAGCGGACACCTCAAAATACCCTGCCATGCCCGGCTGTTCCTTGCGCCAGTTTGCGCAGAGAGTCGATGTTTGCTTCTTTTGATACGGGCTGTGGCATTCTGAGGTGCCTGTCTACAAGGGCTATGAAATTTATCTCTGTTGTTTTTTCGCTTTTTTCGTATTTTCCTAGCCGACCTGGTGTTGAAAATGGTCACCCCTTGGCGGCCAGACCATTGGCCAACCCTAGTTCAGATATTTCTCTGGGTCCCAGATTGCACTTTCCGGCTGCGCAACGTGTGTTCACAAGCTTGATACTGGAACCTGGAGATTTGGCTTCAAGAGGGAGCCTAAGCCTGCGAACAGTTCACTTCTTTTTCCTCACTTTAGCAGGGCTGAGCTAAAACGCTCCGCCAGGACACTTGCAAGGTTTCTCCTCTCCCAACCGAGCACAGCAATAAAGATCGACTCTTCCTGAAGAACGAATGTAGTTGTGAATGGTCGGTTGGGCCTTTGGAGCAGCCTTGACACTTACATACAGCAAAGTGTGAGTGATTGTGCAGGACTTTTCGCCTTTCGCAAGCCCTAGCTTGCCGAATTGCATTTGAATTGTTTTGCGCCGGAAAATGTGCGCGGCCTGTGGCTGGATCTTCATTAGATCCAGAGACTGTGGATCTGGAGACGGAGCGCATGTTGAGCGGGGCTCTCCAGGTCAAACAAATTTGATGCTGAGGATGTTTCAGACTCCAATGTCTCGTTTTGGTTGAAGGAATTGATTGAAGGGCTTCCACAACTGAATGAAAGTGTACTGGCACATGTTATTATACAACCGATTCTAGGAAGGATCGCACGTTCTTACACGTTATGTTGGGCTCGTTTTTCGTGTTGGTACTTCTGCGATATGTCGCTCTTTCTGATTTGCTGACCGTCCCAAGTGTGCCATAGGATGGTCATGGATCCCTGCAGTAGTGGTAGCGAACCATGTTTTGTTGCTAACACCATCACCAGACCAAGATAAAGCAAACAACAAGTGTGTTTTTTGGGCTTTTGCACAAGCCTGGTGTGAGCATGGATTTGAAAGCTTTGAAGGTAAAGCGAGCTGAGCTGAAGAAACCTGTGAAGGATCACACTGAAGCTCTTCAAACGGGGTTAGTTGCTTTGTCATAAACAAGTTTGTAGTTGCCATTCTTGTTGATTGTTGACTTGTACTCTTGGCAGGCAAGTTGAATCGCTCCCCCTTGTGCCGGTGCTAACTTAAACTGGACAACCTACCTGCTTTAATTCCACTATTCGCTTTGTCTCACCGTGGAGGGAACTCTACCTTACAGAACAAGACTTTTTCTGGCGGCGCTCTGCAGAATCATTCCAAGTAGTTGTTCTGAAATGAAGCTAATTGAAATCTAGAAGTCACCGGATGGCCTGCACTCATTGCCCTGCATCACCTGTTGAGGCATTGGAAACTAGTGGCAAGGTTCAATCCACTCTACCCAGCCGACCCACCTCCCCCTTGCAGCCCCGACCTGATCAGCCAGTGCTTGGCTTTGGGACTGGGTAATCAACACACGGATGTGTCTCAAATTCGGGCACACCGGACTGGTTGGTTTTTTTGGGCTTTCGAATCCACGTCACTCGCTGGGTTTGTAGCCAACTGGTTGGCCTCACCAACCACTTTGAGTACAAGAGAAGGCACACGGGTATGTGTCCACATAGAGGGACCCCCCAAAAAATGAATTGGGTTTTCCTTCTGGTTTCCCTTCACAACGAACCAACCCGGCGTTCCCCCCAAAAATGAAAGACACACATGCCAGGTCATCAAGGAAATGCTGCCCCCCAAGGGTCTTTGCGTGGTCTTCGTGGAGACCAAGCGTGGCGCCGATGCGCTGGAGATTGACCTGCACCAGGCCTCGAAGCTTTGAACCGGCCGTCGAATTGGGCGAATTGGGCGGCTTCGCGGTTTCCTTTCGGCTTCCCCGTAAATTTCGCCAAAGGGCGCCCGTTTGGAGAATTGCCGCTTGAGCAGCTCGAAATCAGCTGGCCTTTGTTTGCGGTTGCACAAACGCCGAATAACCATATCGACGCCAAGGTCGGCGGATTCTATCCGCGGAAAAGTGGTGCTGGAGGGTCCATAGGGAAGAGAAGAACTGAACAGGGCGTTGAAGCGGGGAGTTGATGCGCGAGGAAAGGCGCGAGAATGGACCAGCTGGTAGCCGAGAAAACGCACAAGCACGCGCTTATTTGCCCGGCTGGTAAAAGTTAATGATGTCTTCTCGACCTTGAAGGGAAAGCAAGGGGATCCTGCTGCTTGTTGAACCAAACAACCCAAAAACGGTGAAATCTAGGGACTCCTACGGCGAGTGTTGTTTTAGTTTCCTTTCAACATCGTCCAATCGGGTCTCTAATCTTCTCTCAAGTGAACAAATGCGTTCTTTTCAGGAAGACAGCTTTTCCCCAGCCCCGTCCAGCCCGGACCCCGAAATAGTTACGCCCCCGGAAACACAGATCATGATCTGCAACATTCAAATGCAATCTGAATTGCACGAGTAACAGAGTTTGAGCCACCTTGTTCAATCTATTTGCGGGTTTTATGTGATTCCTTGGCCCGGCAAGGGACCACATGTAGATGGCCGAATCGGAAGCTCGTGGCATTTTTTCAGAGGGAAGACTTTCACCAGCCACTGGCGGTGAAACACGATGCGCCCCTTTCCTGTTCACAGCTTGCAACATTGAGACGATTAAAGGTGATGGCAGGGTTGCCTTCCAGTTGAGTGTTTGGATTGCGGGTAGGTTGCCACAAGGAGCTCGTGTTCATGTCACTGCGGGGTTGTGTCGGGTACCTGGCATTTCATGCAACTGTTTTTGGGTATCATGAACCTCCTTGTAGGATTCTATTTGTGCGGCTATGTTTCCCTTACGTAGTATTTAAGTTGAACTTGATCAAGTTTATTCAGCAGCTATTTTGTCATGGGCGTTCCTTTGGATTTTTGCCCCTCGATGGATCACCGGGACTGTTAAGGCACAATGCATCGGGCTTTAGGACTCGCAGCATGTGATTCGTGGGCAAGCAGCCGAGACAATGGATTTGCCCAAGTTGTACCCCCCCTTGCCTTTACCAATTCATCCTCAGCTGAAAATGGAAAAGAGCAACCCTTTTTTTCCAAAAGCCACGCTTTCAGCCCTTCCACTTGTGCGGAACCCGGCTCTCCCAGAAAAACGTCTCTGTCGCCGCGATCCACGGCGACCGCAACCAGATAGAAAGAGAGGAGGTGCCCGCGCGTGACAGTGCCAGCGTAGAAATGCGTCAACAGGATCATCACCCTTGTGCGTGGTTCAAGCAAGGAAGCCAAAAGAACTCAACTATTGTTGACACGCTCCGGGTGGATGTCCTGTGTGACTCGCTTGCATGCGTGAAGCATGATCGCTAAGCCTTAATTTCAGTGCTGCTTGTCGTTGCAGGGCTTGTGTGGGTCCCTTCATGAAAATTGCTTTGAGTATAACAGTCACAGTCGGACAATCTTGGCAAGACCTTTCAATTCGCTTTTTGTTGCTGGTAGAATGCCGTGTCAATGATCGTTCGGACAATGAATGTGCACAGATTTGTGTATTCGAATCATGTTCGCCAGTGCATCTCTCGCAGCAACCTCCCTGATTTTTTGATGATTCTGTTTCACACTGAAGCATGGGCCAACCAAGGGCGTGCTTTTGCCCCTACCTGTTCTGCTGCAACCAGTTTGTGTTTCAGATCTAACACTGTTGTCAGTACACGCCTTGGCGATGGCTGATCAAGATGTTGCCACATGAGTGTCAAACATGTTTGTGCAATTGTTGACTCAAAGCGCAGCCTGCGTCCCACCGGAGATTGGCAGAATCGCTGGGTGTTCAGTACAATCTGGAGTTGTGCTGGATTTCACTTGTGGCAACACCCCTGAAGCATGGATTGGCATGTTTGTTGCACTGCAAGTGTGTGTGTGTGTGTGTGTGCAATTGTTCAATGATGGGCACCGCAGATGCCGTCAACGGTTTCTTTCTTTTCCTTCGGCGGTCCCCTATTGAGTTTCAAGCAGAGATGAACAGATCAGTTCCTTTGCCCAAGCATCCGCTGTGACGCCGCTGTGGACCCGGCTTGGGACTTTTTGCGAGGCGCTGCAAGCATTCAAGTCTGGCGCGAATCCCATCCTTGTGGCAACCGACGTGGCCGCCCGAGGGACCGCTCCTCAGGTGGAGCCTTTGCGAGACGGCAGTCATGCCAATTTTAATTAAGGGGCGCGTCGTCCCAAAACATATTGGTCCCATGGGCCCGTGATTTGTGAGTTATGTGCATGTGTGTTGAGCGACCCTTATCACAAGAGATTGATCAGATAAATAAGTTATTAGTTTGGAGAAGGTTGTAGCCATTGGACGGCCCTGGCCTGCTGTTTCGGGTCGTTTGAAATTGCCCGTAAATTGAGGGGTAAGATTGCAAAGTTTGATGCTCGACGACTTGCCCATTCTATCAATGCAAATAGGGTGGGGACCGGTTTGCAATGAAGTCGTGCAGAGACTGGCTTGTGTCAGCGCGCGCGCGCACCCACACACACACATGCACATGCACATGCACATGCACATGCATACACACATGCACATGCATACACACATGCACACAGAGCAGCAGCAGCAGCAGCAGCAGCAGCAGCAGCAGCAGCAGCAGCAACAACAACAACAACAACAACAAGGCATCCGCGTCTTTCGCCGCCGTGGAAGGCGGCGCGCTTTCCAAGGCCCTTGTTTCCAAAACGCAGAACTGTCAATCTTTTTCTTTTTTCAATAAGTCCGGTTTTTGAGAAGGGTTATGGCTCAAAGCGCTTGTTTTTCTCCGAGGCAGCAGCGTGTCACTTCGCCCACAAGGCCTTTACCAAGCACTTCTCGCGCGTGAGCGGGTGTTCTTACCATGTGGCTGGCATGTGTGCAGTGCTGAGCGGGCGCGCGTGGACGGGTGTTCTTACCATTTGGCTGGCATGTGTGCAGTGCTGAGCGGGTGCGCGTGAGCGGCTTTCTTACCATTTGGCTGGCATGTGTGCAGTGCTGAGCGGGCGCGCGTGGACGGGTGTTCTTACCATTTGGCTGGCATGTGTGCAGTGGACGGGTGTTCTTACCATTTGGCTGGCATGTGTGCAGTGCTGAGCGGGCGCGCGTGGACGGGTGTTCTTACCATTTGGCTGGCATGTGTGCAGTGCTGAGCGGGCGCGCGTGAGCGGGTGTTCTTACCATTTGGCTGGCATGTGTGCAGTGCTGAGCGGGTGCACGTGAGCATGTGTTCTTACCATTTGGCTGGCATGTGTGCAGTGCTGAGCGGGTTACCATTTGGCTGTCATGTGTGCAGTGCTGAGCGGGTGCGCGTGAGCGGATGTTCTTACCATTTGCCTGGCATGTGTGCAGTGCTGAGCGGGCGCGCGTGGACG
>CAUJNA010003341.1:446584-506584 GCA_963377175.1 Effrenium voratum
CGTGGGCCTTGTGGCACAGGAGGCAGGGGATACTGTGCGGGCCACTATGGGGTCACGGGGGTACCTTACCTCCACGACGTATACACCGCTTGTAGAAAAAGGGTCGGTGATACAGAGGTGTTTTGTCAGGGCCACGCTAGAGGTACGTGCTTGGTTGCCTCCCCTTGAACTGGCCACATTTTGTCAACACTATCAAAGCCACTCCCTAAGTCATAGTTTAAAGAGGGGAAAACCACCCAGCTGACTTTGACAACCCAACCAAGCAGTTGACAAAGTATATTCAGCGTGCAGCGTGCTTCACTGCACATATCTGGAGGCCAAGCAGGAAACCCCAATCTGGTTCGAGGAGATGGTCCGGCCGGAGCCCAAGGCAGATGCTGCGCTTTCGCTTTGCCGTGTTTGCTTCTAGGTGCCTGGCAGGTGAATGGGGCATGTGTATTCCTCCCCAACAAAGAAAACAAGAATGAAAGAACACAACCTCGTGTGAGGGAAGACCCATGTATATCGATCACCATTGCAAACCAGTAGTTTGGCCTGTTGGCCACAAGTTGTTGGTGCTTCTAATTTGACTCCCAAGAAAAACATCCTGCGCCGTGCTGTGTTCTTAGTTGGAAGTGTTCTGCGCCCCTTTTTCCTTGCTGGTGTTGGGTTTTGCACCTCCACACAAACTTTGAAGTTCAAGGTGCTGGATTTGTATCAATTTAGTAAGTTATGTGAGTTCCTTTTCGGGCAATGTAAGTGACGATTTGTCCCGTCGCAATGCGAGTCTACTCAACAGTGTCTCCTGGAATCACGCAAACTTCAACGCCATACTGAGCGTCGCTTTGCATTCGCCATCGAACCAAATTTTGGCTGTCTGGATCAGGCGAAAACACCTAGAGGGAACAGCAACCGTTAAAGCCCAGCGGTGTGTGGTACGAGTTGGGAAGCTTACCATGTCCTTTCATTCGGAATTACCGTGGAAGCAATGCTGCTTGTGAGACAATGTTCCGAGACCAAATCTGAAGTCATAGAATTCTGTCCCAGAGTTCGCCTTTGCACAGCAATAATGATGTGGTTCAAGCAACAACCAGATTGTATGGCCGTAAGACTAAGGCAAGACACACTTGGTGAGGATGACTCGGTCAATTCCCGACGTTTCTACGTCTATTTTTTGCCGCCGGATGATTTGTTTAGATATATAGCGTTGGAGAAATGCTTTTTAAACGCCATGGCTCTCGGTGAAAAAGTATTACGCAGGTTTGCATTGGGTGTTTCTAAACATGGTGCCACCTTTTGGTATCTACAGGGAAACCAACCGAAAGCCAGCCATTCTAGGGGATAGTTTGAGAACCGCTCATTAGTCGTTAGCTCCCTATTTCCACCTTGCAGGTTCGGACCAGGTGGATGAGGTGTCTTTTCTTTTAGGTCTGTTGGAGATGCTTTGGGCTCATTTGTGCTAGGTGCGCGGCTGGTTTGGCAGTGGCTAAAGTGTGGTTGAGCGAGTTTGGGCCTGGTTTGGGATTTGCCCAGGCCAAAGCTAGTCTAAAGCTCGCCAAAGCAACCCGAACCCTAAAGCTACGGCAAAAGCGACTAAACCACCCACACACCTTGTACACATCAGATCCAAGCCAAGCCCCAACCCACCCAAAGTTTACCCTCAGCTACCCGCCTAACAGCAACCTGTATCAGCTCTTTGCCGAGCTAGAATGAACCCCAAGCCAACCCAAGACCCGCTCCTATTACGATCTAAGACAGCCTAAACCCACCCTAGTTAAAGCAGCCCCGAGCCACTCCCGCCTGCCACCAAATCGGAGCCAACAGGGATGTTGCCAGCCGATGCGAAATTTGAGGTTCCCCCACGAGTTGTTGCCTTTGAAGCCAAGCCAACAAGCGCAAAATCAGAACGAC
This sequence comes from Effrenium voratum, assembly GCA_963377175.1. Classification (NCBI taxonomy): domain Eukaryota; class Dinophyceae; order Suessiales; family Symbiodiniaceae; genus Effrenium; species Effrenium voratum. The sequence continues at coordinate 448,475 of CAUJNA010003341.1, forward strand.
AAACCCAATAGAAAAGGAAACACCAGCCCAGGTCCGCACGCCGCCCGATTGGCGGAAAGGGCGGCGGCCGTCGAGCCGATCGCTTTGGAGGCGCGAAAAATCCGATTTCCCACCCACCCAAACTCCCACATCCTAAGTTGTGAAGTACCTGGACTTGAAGCTTTTTGTCAAGTCCCTGGACTTGGAGTCTTGGCGCCAGCTATAAGCAAGGCGCTCGTTCTCAATAGTTTGGCTCGCGTTGGTGGCCGTGGCTGACGGTCCGAAGCAGAGGTGGTTGTGCTGGGTACGAGTCGGCAGGTTGGGGCGCTTGCGGTCTTGAGTGCGGCAACGAAAGTGCCTGTAGGCATATTTGGTGTACACTGTTTTTCTGGCAGGAAGAAGTCTCCAAGTAGCATGTTCAAATCTCCTCGGGCACCCAATCCATTTCGGACCAGTGAAGACGCTGTGCAGAATGAGCACATGATTGCCCAGTTGGTTGTCACCACGTGTATTTCCCGCCAACCAGTTTGTTTGGCCTCATCGCAAGATGCACTCTCGCCGCAGGTTCCGACATCAGAGGAGAAGAGGGGAAGCCAACAGGAGAGAGACGCAGAAAGCATGTCTTGCCAGCTGTACAAAGCATGCAGGGCGGAAGATGTGGGCAGTGTAGCATTTAGATCGAAACCTGTTTCCCAAGAGTTGTTCAATGTTGGGGCGGTGAGCAACCATTTTTTCACTGAGACAAGCAGTGCTTGGCATTTTGCCGTGAAACTTCTGGCGCCAAGCCCGACTTTCTCCAGCAATGGTGCGATGGGCTTTTAATTTCTCGATTGCTTGGCAAAGCTTTTTCTTCCAGCTGGTTTCCCCTCCAAAAGTTCTCAACCCAACATCCCAAGCAAGGCTTTCTTGCCACGGGGCAAGCACGAGGTGTCAGCCATGGCCTAGGAGCCGCAGTGAACACACTGCTCTCAAAGCCCGCACGGGCTGCCGGGGGGCCGAGCTTGCCGAATCCGTTTGCGACCTCAGACTCGCTCCGCGACCATTGTTTCTTACTGGGCGTGAATTTTGTTGTACACACAGAGTGGGTCATCTACCCCACAATCTGAGTTACTGGGGTCACTGGAGACCCCCCGATGTTCATTCCAAGCCAAACAACTGAAGCACCAGAGGCATGTAGGCATGTATCGTCAGGGCTTTGGGTCCTGGTGGAATCCTTGCTTGCTTGGCCTGTGTGCAGCGTTCGGCTTTGCACCGTTTGCAGAATCCGGGCATTGGGAGAAATCTTGTTCTTCCCCGAGTCCCCAGAGCTGCTCTTTCTAGCCCACATGTGAACATGTGGCTATGCGTCAAAATAGGGGGACCATTGCAAATTGCAGTTGTCCTGATGGTTTCTCTTTGAACCAAGGGGGAAAAGGGACACCTCCAGAATCACACACGCACACACCCATGTCAAGATACTGAGTCATGTGGCAGCCATAAATTGCTAGATTGTGTTTCAACATGGCGTATGCGAAGATAGTCGTACTTGTTCTCTCGACTGTGCAACGTCCACATATTGCCGTTTTCTGAGCAGGCAATTTGATTGCTATATCTGGCAGATTCAGAGAGGAGCTTTGGGATGGCTTTCCTTTCTACGTACCTTACAAGCCAAAGATGCCAGATGTCCATATGCACCAGTAGCATCTCAGGTTGGCTAGGGGTCGCTGGTGGTTGCAGAGTTTGCACATGCTCATTTTATTTCAAGACGCCTCCCCACATTCGGTGCAAGCCATCAGGAACTTCCAGTAGCTCGGTCACCAGATGCTTTTGGCACCAGCGGTCTGGCACCGCCGCCCCGCTTACCTTCCGTCGTGGGATCAATCTCAATCTCAAGATCCTCAAGCCAGATGGTTGTGCTTTCCCTTGTGTCCGTCTATGGCTTGGGATTGGGGATCCCCAAAGCTTTAAACAACCCGGTTTTGGGCTTGGCAGGTGTTTTAGTGCAAAATTTAGATACGGAGCGTATGGTGGGCAGTCGTCGCCGTCATTGTTACTGTTGCTGCTGCTGTCGCTGCTTCTACTTGTCGTGTCATTGTTCTTGGTTTTGGTCTTGGTCTTGGCCGTTTCTTTTCTCTTTTGTGTGTTTGTGTGTTTGTGTGTGTGTGTTTGCTTGTATGATCGTTTGTTTGCTTCTTTGTGTGTGTAGTTGTGTGGTTATTTGCTTGTTTGCTTGTTCGACTGAATGATTGTTTGGTTGCTTGTTTGTTTGTTTGTTTGCTTGTTTGCTTGTTTGTGTGTGTGTGTGTGTGTTTTGTTTGTTTGTTGTCTGTTTGTTTGGTTGGTTTGTTGATTGGTTGTTTCTTTCTTTGGTTGGTTGTTTGCTTGTTTGTTTGTGTTCTCTGTTTGTCCGTCTGTCTGTCTGTCTGTCTGTCCGTCCGTCCGTCTGTCTGTCTGTTTGTCTGTGTGTTTGTTTGTGTGTTTGTTTGTTTGTTTGTTTGTTTGTTTGTTTGTTTGTTTGTTTGTTTGTTTGTTTGTTTGTTTGTTTGTTTGGGTGTGTGTGTGTGTGTGAGTGTGTGAGTGTGCATGTGCGTGTGCGTGTGCGTGCGTGTGTGTGTGTGTGGTGTTTGCGTGTATGTGTGTGTGTGTGTCACTTCCTGTGCCTAAGGAACTGATTCTTACAGAGTCACCTGGGCAGGGGGATGGAGGGGCAAGCTCTTCGCATTTGCCCAGGAATTCTGGTGCACGCCCCTGGATGCACTTGCCTCTTTGTGTTGTATTGCTCAGCTGCTGCTTCGCATGGACAAGTCTTGAAAGAGGCGCATAAGCCTGCTGGCCTTGCTTGTTTCCGGAGCCCAATGGCGCAATCGAAGAAGCTGATCTCTCACGCTTTGATGTTGTAATAGTCTTGTTTGGGTGCATATTACGAACCTCAGTCATGATCATACATATACATGTTATGTATATGCATGATCATAACTGAGGTTCGTGTTTGCTTGTTTCTCGGCGTTTTTTGATTGCGAACGTTTCTCAGATACTTTGTCCAGTCCGCAGTGCACCGGCCAATCAACAGCATCCCCTCATTGAACAGGGCTCCTTAAAAGACACATTTTGCAATTTGAAACATGCGACTTTTCACACCAAGATAAAGGGAAGCCACCTTTTACAAGGCAATGTTCAGGTGTATAATGTAAGGATCCCCCTTTTGCTATGTTTTACAATAGTTAGTGGTCCTGATTGTTCATTGCTGTTGCAGATGGCTTATCCTAGGAGGAGCAGCCGGAACGGAGATGGCTTTTTGCCAATTCCTGTTTGTCAAGCTGATTGCCTGCCAGGAAGACAGTTGGTGAGCAAGCGCGGTTTACCCGAATTGACCTGCAGTGAGAGATGCGGATGAACCCCGGCAATGCAGCATCTAAAAGCACTTTATCCAGCGGGTTGAATCTGCATGCCTTCCACCAGTTTTTGTTTGCACCTGTTCGGGCAGGTGGATAGGAGGTCCCGGCCAAATAAGCTGACACATGCAGGAAACGATGAGTCAGCCTGACACATGCTTGCTAGCCAGAGGCTTTGCAGTTTCCAACATCTGAGGATGGGAAATAGTTCGATCACAGAGGTTTATAGGAGCAAACCACAGGAGTTTGTTGTTTTTGGCAAGTTGTGTATTGGCATTCAGACACACCATGAACACCCTCGTTTCAGGTTCACAATGCGGCATGGGTTGGTTTAGAGTTGATTTTCAAATCTAAAGCAACACCTAGCATAGCAGATGTCGGATGGTAGGGACCTCGAAATCATGTCATAGCTGACAAGCCAAAGTGCGCAATTACGACTCGCACATGGCTTGAAGCAGGCATCCTCGCAGGGTGCAAAATCCATGTTTTGACTGACGCACCACCAATGCCCGTGCCGTGCAGGCCCCAAACGCAATTCCAACACCCAAACATCCGAAGCGACGGTCTGCGGGAGCTGCATGTTCAGAAGTTCTAAGGGTAGCTTCCCCATTCTTTCCAGGGATCCTTCTTTCTAGAAAACCACCAAGAACCCTGGGAAAACATATGGTTTTCGAAAAGAACGATGGTTGAAAATAATGGGAAATAAACACCTCGAGAAGTGGGCGAGTATCGTGAAGCTGGCAGAAAGTATGTTGCGCACCAGTTTCACAACGGATAAACCATCCCCAGTGGTACTGGAGGCACATTGATATGTCCAGTGCAAGCGCTTTACGCAATATCATCCCTTTGAGGCCAGGGCTTCTGGGACCCTCAAGGGGGATTATCTAAAGAGCCCCACTGTCCAACAAATCAGCTCCTTGAGAGGCGCTCTCTCCTCCTGTTCTTTCTAGTTGGTTCTCGACTGAGTAACTCAAAATGAACTTCCCCCTCCAACTGAGCATGTTTTTTGCCCCAGCTTTTCCACGAAAAGGGCGGCTGGCGCTGGCTGTGCCGCCTAGCTTTGGTTTGCGCGTTGCTCAGCCAACCGTTTGTGGCTTGGATGGGTGGCTTACAGCTTGCGTTTGTCAAAGCATTTTTGGGAAACTAGATACACAATTTGGATGGTCTAACCATGTTCACGATGGTTTGCACGAATTAAGAGTCTTGGGGGTCCGATCTGGTGCCCACGCACCAGGGATGCACTAAGAAGAAAGCAAGGTTCTTGCAAGTGTTAGTCTGCTGGGCAATGCCAACCGTCCAAGCCAGAACCCTTTTCTTGGCTCAGTAAGTGCCATCCATGGATGCACCAAATGCGAGCTAGTTCCAGGACGGCCCGAGCAGAAGGGGCAATGCAAACTGCATGGATATCTTGGCCATCAGGGTGCTTGCAGCAAAGAAATAAGACATGCTTTGAGGAAACCAACTTTCAGCCAATTTAACGATCCTATTTTTTTTCTTAGTCAGTTGCCTTGTTGGCCTTATTTGCTTCATTTGCCTTTTTGCCCGTGCTTGCTTGCCTGCCTGCCTGCCTGCCTGCCTGCTGAGAGTATCTTAGATGCATCACCTCTACATTCCTTCAGACACAATGTGTAGACTCCACAAGATGCCATTCACTTTCATAATGTTAGCAAGTGTCGCCGTTATGTGCTGGGCTTTTGATGGCTGCAGATTTGGATGCAGGTCAGAGACTTGTTTTTCAGCAATGGCAGGATAGAAGTGGTGTGCCTTGCGTGTAGCTTCATGAGCCACGACATGAGGATAGTTGGATTGATGCTTATTGCTCATCACGGAGCAATGATAATCCAGGTAGACAGGATGAACACCACCATTTTGGGGGTCATCCAAAACACGGGACACACCCAATTAGGACTTTGGGAATCCATAGGTTTAGATCCTCCCAACTTATTCTGCGGTCTGATCTTTTAGCCGGATGGGCTTTGAGCCTGGAGCCATCAGGAAAGGCCGCCCCTCAAAAAGTGTGTGTCGGTGATCGTTGGTCAAAGGTGCTGAGATGTTCGGAAGAAATAATCTAGGTCCCCCAGTAGTGCCTTTTTTACATTGTTCTTGGAGAGGGTTCCCCTATATACTAAAATAGACTACAGAAAAAAAGGTACCCTTATTCTAACCTCTCTGCTGGAGGACCTAGTAATTTTGCTTTTTGTTTGATTGAGTTGTCCAAGAAGCAACCTCAGGCTGAAACTCTGGTGGCTGGAATGATTTTGATAGTGGCTCCGCTACCCTTGACATGGACGCGATGCAGCACAGAGGCGAAAGAGAAAAACGGAAAAACAAAGGTGCAAGGGGCGGTTGGGGGTTGGGCCTGCGTTTGGCGATGGCCGGGTGCGGACGCGCTCGGAACAGTCAGCATTTTGCCAGCCACAGCTGTCTTTCAGCTGTCATACACCAGGACCTACCCAGTTTTTCTCGATTTTTGTAGAAGGGTTAGCTGATGATCAGTATAGCTCATTGGGTTATTGAGGGTTGAGCCAAAGTTGAACTTTGTGCTGAAATCGTCAATGTGAGGCTGACTCATTGGACAGTGGTTCTGCATCGCGATTGCCCAAGGCAAGACCAAAAGCAACGGCAATTAAATCTTCTGATCCAATCGTGCTGTGCATTTACTGCACCTGACTTGGAGCGAGCAACACACTTGTCGAGGAATGATGAACATAGTCTGATGAGGATTTCGTTGACTGTACAGATATCCGTATACCCGAGTTGCATGTTCGGCCAGATCACGCACCCTCTTTCCAGCTTTTTCTGGCAGCTTCAACTCTGAGCCTCTATATTATGTTTGTTTGGTCGTTGCTTTGCCAATCAACATCTCGAACGTTGACCTTGAATCCTGTGACAGCTGCAATCGAACTGCCGAGATGCATGTTGCTACCACTTTTGCATGTGTATTTTTTCCGCGATTTCCAGGTTGCGCTGGTTCTCCCTTGGTGCTTGTCAGCTGTGCTGACTTGTTGGGATTCCGCACATTTGTGGCTTTCGGGTTCGCCGCTCAGCCCGCTCAGCCCTCGGGATGGGGCTGCGGTCGCCAGCCGTGCCTGGAGCTGTGTGCGGGAACCCGGGTTGGGTGAGTCATTCCTTGCATCTTATTGTCACGTGTCATGTGTCTTTATGTGTTGATGACACCATCTGCGTATTCATGTAGGGTTCTTGGTTGACTCAATTGTTTCCAAGATTGGGAACAATTCGGCAGTTTCCCACTGCAGGCGGGGAATCGATGTATGTCAGGGCAACCCGCCTTCTAAATATTGCTATTCTGGGCCTTCCGCGTATCAGTCTGCCATATTTGTTACGGCCGAAAAACAAGAATGTTCATGCAATCCTCACAACTCCTTCACATTGCGTTCAGAAGATATGGAGAATCGTTTAGCACATACTGATCCGGAGGTCACTGGATTAGCTTTGATATTTGTTGGGTTCCTCTACAGATCAGAAAAACAAAAGTCGGGCTGCCTGTCCTTCAACTGAAACAGCTGCACCAGGACCGCAACTCCAGAAATAGCAGATCTGTTTGCCGATCGGAGAAAGCTTTGCTTAGCTTGGTGGTCAAGATGGCTCCCTTGCTGACACTAAGATCATTCCAGTCTTTGCCGACTATCCTCCCCCAGGCTAACATGGAAGCTCCCAGCACCCGTTTGGAAGGCCTGGTTCCGTTTAGAGGCCTTCTGGGAGCTCCCAGGTTAGCCTGAGGGAGTGTAGCCCCATGACTCCCTTGGCGAAGCCAACCACATTGCTCAGCATCCAGGCCCAGAGCAGAGTGCCCCGAGCGCGGATGCTGGAGCCTGGCCATTGTACCTGGTCTCCGATGGTCTCTCAAGAATTGAAATCACGGAACAATATTTTTTTGTACTGTTCCATGGACATGCTGAAGCAGACTTGCAAAAGTGGAGGGTTTCAAACATATGGTGCAATGAGGGTCCAAATACAGTAGGCCTATGGGTTTAATAATTCATGTTTCTTTCACATTGCTTTTTAGCTTTATACATGGTGTGTGTGTGTGCTCAAGACACCAATATATGAAAGGACATATCGCCAAGATGTGGCCATTTGCAAATATGCATCCATGATGGTGGATAGTTATATGCCAAATATATGCTTTGTTCATATGTAGCCATCTGCTTTCGTCCAACTGGGCTGGGGTAAAGCAACGCTGCAGCTCCCACTCTCAAACTACTCAAATGACCTGAGCAATGTCTGTGAGCCCATATGCAGCCAAGACGTGCTCAGCACTGGCTCTGTGAAATGTCTTCTAGAGGTCGCAAGGCGATTCAAGCCAACCTTGAAGCGGGCGGTTGCGTTAAAATTATCTAGATGCTTATGACGAGACTCTCTCTTGTGGTTGCAGCGAGTGCTTTTGTGTGACAGTGTGAGACTGACAAAAACACACACACAAACAAACAAACAAACAAACAAATAAACAAACAAACAAACAAACACACAAACAAACAAACAAACAAACAAACAAACAAACAAACAAACAAACAAACAAACAAACAAACAAACAAACAAACAAACAAGCAAACAAACAAACAAACAAACAACCAAACAAACAAACAAACAAACAAACAAACAAACAAAAAACAAAAACAAAAAAACAATCAAACAAACAAACAAAACAAACAAACAAAGAACAAACAAGCAAACAAACAAACAAGCAAACAAACAAGCAAGCAAACAAACAAACAATCACACACACACACATACACACACACTTAAACTCCAGATGGAGGGTGCTAATCATTCGAGTACAACTGATGAGTCTCGAGTACAACTGATGAGTCTCGAGTACAACTGATAAGTCTCTCATCGTTCGAGTACAACTGGTGAGTCTCGAGTACAGCTGGGGTTCAGCTGGTTTTGGAGAAAAGGGCAAAAAGGGGACCTTTGTTTGGGGTGGGCCCGCCAGCTGCCATGACAATGGCCCAGGCGCAGCCCCGCAGGTACGTTTGGACCCGGACACTGGGGGGCGTCTTCGTTGGCTGGAGACTTCCCGGGCCGGCTCCAGCCCCCTGCTGCGGTGGCAAAAGGTGGATGGTGGCAGGGTAATCTGCCACTCCGCACACACACGCCCCTCAGTGAGGGGCGAAAAGTCTCATTTTCGGGGGGAAGAAGAAGCGCCCGAAAGACGGACGAAGACCCCAACAGAAAACAAACGGAGCAAGAACCCAAAAGCAACATAAAGGCCCCACGTTGGGTCTCCGCGGGCAAAACCCCAACCAAGAAACACGAAAAACGGGAAACCGAGTTTAGGGTCACCGCCGAGGGCAAAGAACCCCAAACAGTCCAGAAACCCTCCTAAACCTTGTAGAGAAACAGCACCGCGAAGTTGAAGAACGACACCACGAACACGCCATCCCTAAACGGGCGAAGAGGAACAACCGGAAGTAGTAGGGAAAGGGGAGAAGAAAAGAAGGAGAGAGCGAGAAAGAGAGAAAGGAGGAGAAGGGCCGAGATGCGTATTTAGGGCGCCGCAGCCCGCCCGGGGGAAGTAGAAAGGAACGCAAGGGAGAGAGAAGAAGAAGAAGGAGAGAAAAGAAGACAAAGGGAGCGAGATGCGTATTTAGGGCGCCGCCCGAGGAGAGGAGAAAGGAGAAAAAGAAAAGGAAGAGGGAAGTAGTATGCGTTTTTAGGGCGACGCATCCCGCCCAGACAGGAAGAGAGGATGAAGTCCAAAGCTCGAGGAGGAAGACGACGAATCCCACACAGGGGCCAAGAGGACGAACACGAATTAGCAACGGAAGGGGAAGAAGACGTCAAGCCAAACTACGTGAGGAAGAAGAGGAGTAGGAACAGGAGGACGGACACGAAGACGACGACGAGGAAAAAGGTGAACAACGCGAGGACGACCAGGCCATCCCTAAGCGGGCGAACAGGAGGAGGGCGAACGCGCGGGTCACGAAAGGCAGCAGGAAGAGAACGGGAGGAAGGAGAAGCCATCCCACCAGAAGACGGGCGCGCGGAAGACGAAGGCGAGAAAAAAGAACGAAGGGTGAAACGTAGCTATGAAGAGGTGGCTGTCTTCCCTTTAGTGAAACCTCGATCCTGGTTAAATGTGAAATTCCGCTGGTCTATGATAAGCACGCTGAGGTCAAATTTTCCGACAGAGCCGGCCCGGGGTCACACAATGGGTACACCCGAGGATTCCCCACGAATGGGGTGTACACACTTAAACTCCAGATGGAGGGTGCTAATCATTCGAGTACAACTGATGAGTCTCGAGTACAACTGATGAGTCTCGAGTACAACTGATAGTTCGAGTACAACTGGTGAGTCTCGAGTACAGCTGGGGTTCATCTGGTTTTGGAGAAAAGGGCAAAAAGGGGACCTTTGTTTGGGGTGGGCCCGCCAGCTGCCATGACAATGGCCCAGGCGCAGCCCCGCAGGTACGTTTGGACCCGGACACCGCGGGGCGTCTTCGTTGGCTGGAGACCCCCCGGGCCGGCTCCAGCCCCCTGCTGCGGTGGCAAAAGGTGGATGGTGGCAGGGTAATCTGCCACTCCGCACACACACACACACACAATTGCAGGTTCCCAAACGCAAGCGCTCAGGCCAAGGGAGCTACTACTTGGTAGGCTTGATTGGTTGGCCGGCTGGTTCCGCCCACCCTCGCCCCTCCCCCTCCCGCCCCCCCCTCCCGCCCCCCCCCCACCCTTGCCCCTCCCATGGTTCAGATTCTTTACATTTCTTGGCTGTCCCTTCTGTTTCTGCCGGCCAGACGGGCCAGACGTCTACGATTGAGGGGGGATGGGCAAGCAAGCAAGTGTTCAAACTCATTATTATTTTTTCAGGAGGCGTATCAATACAAGTATTTGTTTTATTATTGTTTTTTAAAGGCGTTTGCTAAGCCCTTGTTTGGTACATCAATTTGCATACATGGGTGTTTTGTCTTTCAGGGGAGCCAAAATGGTGGTTGTCCTTTTGGTGTTCCTTGAAAACAAGAAACAGGTACCCTCAGTAAAAAGAATCATGTGAATATCCGTATGTACGTATAGATCAACTCTTTCTCCATGATCATCACTTGTCAATAGCCTGCTCACATCTCCGGGCAAAGACAGGAAATCCAGAAGAGTCGAAGACATGGAAATACCTCCAAACTCTGAACCGAGTGTCCTTCCCAGTTGGTCTGTCTTCTTGTTCTCTTTTCATCCTTTCATGTCCCAAGAACACATCCCCCTCATTTCTCGTATTCTCTCGGGAGGAGACGGTAGGTACTTGCGCCGACTCTTCGAAGCCCGTGGCCGTCCGAGCCCCGAGCCCCGGACGCCAAGCACCCTTGTTGATATTTCGGATTTGGTCAGAAGGCGGTGTGTTGGTTTGTCGTGGTCTTTTTTGATGTTTTTCAGGGGAGCCAAAAAGGCGCCTAGCCATTTTTGGGGGATCCCTCCCATATAGTTGCAGGAAGAAAGCCGAGGATATTTGCCAAGACGTTTCGGCCAAGTCTCCGGGACATCACACTTGCTACTTCGACCCTTTCCAGAACCAAAGTGCCCTGGCCACTGGGCCAAGTCGGGCTTAAAATTGGGTGCCACAAGCTTGCTTGAACCTTTGCTGCGACAGTCGAGCAAAGTGGCGGAGGTTGTCTTGGCATCAAAACATCGAGGCACAACTTGTTGAAGATCTTGCTGCGAAAGAGTCCAGAGGGCGACGTTGGAGACTGCGAGAACAATTGAGGGGATGTTGGCAAGATGATTGGGTGTGGAAGATTGGCCGCACTCAATGCCCATTCTGTCGCAACGGTTGAGACTGATGCCTTGCCTTAAATTTTATTGTTGGTGGTACAAGAGAGCATGCTGCGAATATGTATCTTGCACAAAGGCCACTAGATTCAAGCCTAATCAGCCTAATCACAGACATGGAAGGCTCAAATGGAACGTTGTGCTCCTGTCCTTGATTGAATCACACACAATTTCCTTTGCAAATGCAAGAATTGGATAAGGGGATTCACCAAAAAAACTGTTTTATGAATACAACGGGTGGTGATGGGTTTTCGGTGGCGTACCTGGCGTCGGTGTCACTGTTCACCTCGTGCGCGAATGCGGAAGTTGATACTGAACATGTAGGCTTTGGTCATTCATCCCAGAAAAGGAGAGACATCATGAGGGGTTCAAAGAAATTGTCCTCTTTCCAAGGCACTCCCAACCGTTCCCTTCAACCATGTCCTCCTTCAAAATTGGAGAAAGGTTGAAGAGGAAGGCAAATGTAGACATCTCCTACCTTTCTCTAGGCACTCGACACTATGACCTAAAAGGCTCTGCCTCAGCCCGAGGCGGAGACCCCGGGTACCAGCCTCAGAGGTTCGCGGCTTCGCCGGTTGCATCCCAAAGCGGTTCCCTTTCACTGGGCATCTGAGTTGCAACCAGTGGATTCCGCCCATTGGCGCCCTTGTTTCCTTTTGGGAAGGGTTCCCCTTTAACCTCAACTGGGCAGAACCAGATAACTGGGCCAGATGCCCAGTGGCCTTTGACCTCAACCAAAAAAGAAAGGATGCCGATTCGTTTTTTCCCATGGCCACTGGGCATCTGAGCTACCAGTAACCTCGTCAGCGGTAGTAGGACCTCAGCTCTGTTCTCCAGGACGCCTTAGTTCAGATTTAGTAGTTGCAGTCGACTTCATCCAGATGCCACGTTGCAAGGCGATGCTCGCGTTTGCCGGCAGATCCGCAATGGTGGGCCGACAAGAAAGAATATGTCCGGGCAAAAATCGGGAAAAAGTAAGAAAAACTACTCGAGCAACTTATTCCATTCGTGCAGCAAGAGGGAGTGCAAAAGTTAGACGGATTTACTGCCCTGAAAGAAAAGGTTCGCACGACTGCGTCCGATTCCCAGCTACCCCCGCGGAAGGAAGGCCGGCCACAGGTCCCTTTCTTGCTTCACAGCAGGTCACTGCAAGACACTGTGCTTGCTTTCTGTGTCTGGCAGATGTCTCTCGCCCTTTGTCTCTCACTTTGTCTTTGTCTTTCTTTTCTTTCTCTCTTTCTCTCTCTCTCTCTCTCTCTCTCTCTCTCTCTCTTTCTCGCTCTGTTCTGCTTTTGAGATACTTTCTCTTGATATTATCTCGTTTATTGTTTGTTCCTCCAAGTTCTTCTCACGCCATCTGAACCTGAACAGATGCATGCTGAAAGTTGCCCAAACCCAGATATCCGCCAGTTCCCTTCACGCCATTTGTGTTGCCGTTCTTTTTGGTGTTTTCATGGGAAGCCACCCACCCACCCACCCACCCAGAAAATGGTCAAATGGAAGCCACCCACCCAGAGAGGGGTCATTGCCGTTGCCCGTGCGTCGAGCCACACGGTCCAAGGCTGGCACGTCTGGGAGCCGCTGGAGCTGCTCTCGTGCGGTGGCCGTCAGGCCACGGCTGTGCAGTCGAGATGCATATTGGTTAGGTTGTAAATTCTACAGGCCCTCTGGGAAGCAACTAATGTGTCTTTGCGTCCGTTGTTTTTCTATTAGTGTATATTTGTGGGATTTTGGAAATGGCTGTTTGTTAGCCTGACACTATACATATCATTCTGGATACTAACTCCTTTTGGAAAATAGCTCAAGTTGTTGGAGAGTTGAAAGGAAGATGGCGCCGCGCCCGGCTTGGAGGTTCTTGCAGTCAAAAGGGGGGATAGAACCACGTCTTGATGTCGCAGATAGTTTTGATTCCAAGAAGTTTGGGCTTCATGGATCTGAGCTTGCAGAGCTGTAGTCATTTTGGGGCAGTTTTTTTCTCGGGGAGATAGATGAACTTGTCAAATGTTTGTCTGAGCTGGCAGCCATGTCGGACAATTTGCGCACACAAGCTCTACAGATTTCGAGGCTCTTGCATTCCTTTTTACAAAATGCAGAGGTCCATTCTAGGAGGCTGCCAATTGGCGCGTCCATGCAGAAATCTCAGGAGTTGCTTTGTATTTTGGAACATGATTTTTCATTGGATTCTTTCAGACCTGCGAGAGCTACACCTGGCTTGACTGTCAGACAGTTTCAGAACCGATGTGCCAAATTGCGGTCAAAGTGTGCAAAGCTGCAAAAAGAACTGCAGTTAGTCAAGGGCGAGAAGCTATCTGGCAGGGTGCAGAAGGTTTGGTGCCTCCGCACAGGCTTGTCCCCTCCAAACATCGCGCCGCAGTCGTTGGTAGAGCTCTGCAAAGACTTTGGGATCGAACACGACAAGGTCATTTCGAGACCGTATATCACCCAAGTTCGCGATGCATTCTGTGAGATCATCAAGAAGAGCAACGCTTCCGAGTTAGCGCTGGAGGCTTCCAGAGTACCTTGCTGTGGCAGCGGTGTTTCCCAGGTAATTATTGTGTCGCACTTACACGATGAAGCCGCGCTGAAGCTCCGATCGCATGATTCGGACGTTTGTGGTCGCACACTACGAGCTCGCTACTCGAAGGTACAAAACGAAGTCGTGAGTGTCAAGTTTCCGACCGGGGCGCTTGTAGAATTCCTTACTGAACTCCAGCCCTTGCACAAGAAGGACGCTGACACGATTTCTCAGACGACGCTGAACACGTCCCAGGCCCTCTTTTCTCACCTGACGCGAAGCCCGTCGAAACCATGGCAGGTCATGAAGGTGGTGTACGTACTCACAGGCGACGGCATAAGTACGAATCAGGCCTCTGCAAGAAAATTGTTGGCCTACCTGCTTGAGAATCCGTTCCAGAATGGAACAAAGGTGGATGTCAGGCTGTGGAACATCCGTTGCGCTTCTCACGTAGCGAATTTGGTTGTCGTGGTCGCGCTGGTGGGGGAAATTATCCCATCGCCTGTGGACAATTGCGATCTTGTCGCCGCCCTGGTCAGGTGGTTCAAGTATATTGTTCCACAATACGTTGAGCTGAATTCGTCCTTGCGATCCTTTTTGCTCACAACCTTGCGGATCCATGTTGGTCGGCCCGACGACTCGCATATTCCGTTAGCGGATTTGAGGCAGCGATCATCTGATTTGCAAAGGCTCTATGGCAAGGACACTGTTCCAGACGAGATGCTCGAGCTTTTCAACCGCGGTTTGGGTGTATGGATCCATGTGGTTGACGTGGAGGGTGTGGGGGAAATGTGTGTGCAGAAGGCATTCAAACTTCTTTCCAGCAAGGTGCTTCTGCTGCAGGAGTCCTTATTGGATATATACACACATAGGTGCATGTATATAGTGCATATATATATATATATATATACATACGCATATGTGTGGAGATACATTGCGCTAGAATAATGCCAGTCACCAGATGGATAGCTGGATAGATACATAGATAGATAGATAGATAGAGAAAGATAGATAGATAGATGGATGGATGGATGGGCAGATCGACGGATCGACAGCACGACAGATCGATGGATGTGGATAGATAGATCGGTAGAAAAATAGACAGTAGCTAGGTGCTCAACTGCCCTGCCTCGGAAAAGAAAGAGCAACGCACTTGTTTTAGCTTGATCTTTAGTTCAGAAGTGTGCTGCGGTAAGGCAACGAGGTGATAGTGTCACTGCTCACCATTCGTTGCCGAGACTGACACGCCGTTGCCCAAAACGGCTGAAGCTTGGCGATGGTGGCTACTTTGTTTCCTGAAAGCAACAAAAGGGGGGTGAAAATCCAGCAACTGCAATGTAGAAATAGCCTTCAGCATCTTCCCCAGCCTCACCTTCAGCTAAAGGAGGTCTTTCGTTGCTCACTCAGGATGTGGACGCTGATCAGTCGCGTGAAGTATATGCCGAGGTATCATTGTGATCTGGAAATGGCGCTCATCACAAAAAGCCCTCACTTGTTTTTTGACGAGGCGTGTTTTGGACCTAAAGCAAAAGGCTTGGAATGCGAATCCCAACATTCACTTTGATCTATGTGTCCAATCATGGCCAGTTCGTTGTTCTGTTCCGGGGTTGGCCAGAGTCTGATTCTTTTCAAGCTGCCAGCGCTGACTAAGCTGGCAAATGGGTCCGCAAGTCTGATCTTTGCACGGCGCAGCAAATCGCCTTCCCATGGCTCCTGGCTCCAGTGACAAGTTGATGCATCTGGCGAACAAATGTGGTTTAAGCCAATGTTGCCACACATGTCCATATATTGACGGTCCAAAAGTATAGTTTTGTTACTTGCTTGTCATTTGGATAGGCGAGCACTTCGTGAGCTCGCATATGAGCCATGGGAACTCTCGGCATCCCGATTCGCAGATATGCTGCACCGCCAGCGACAGCAGCGTGCAGGAATGATGGTGCCTTTGAGCTAACGACTCTAATATCATGCAGCCAGCCAACCTCCTTCCGAACAAGTGTATCGCAGTTTCACTCGAATCATTCAACACAAGTCAAAGCCTCAGTAAGCAGAGTCTGCGCCGTTTGTTTTCCCAGCCTGTGGCTCTTTGCCCCAATCAGCATGTGCGAGTGGAGCAGTTTCTCGCCGAGCCATGCTCAGGGCGAGAGGCCTGTGCCATAAGCTGGTGAAATGGCTCGTCGACCAAGGCGGGGGCATGACGCGTGAGCACGTTTTCTAAGTTCCCCGCAGTTGAAGGTAGTATTTGTGAGGACATATGGATTCGAAATTGTTGTTTTTGCTATTTGCGCAGTCGCGGAAGGTCCGCGTCTGACTAGGCACTGCCTGGACTATTTTTGTGCTGGGCGGACAGTGCGGGGCGGAAACAGAACCCCCTTTTGGACTTCTACCCCTGCAAGCACACGTTCCGAACCAAGTGGCTGTTGTTTAAGATACCCTGTAAAACAAAAAAGAAAACGTTCTTATTTGCAACAGTTCCAAGAGGCGGGTTTCTTATCTAGCCGCCGTCACAACAAGGATGGAATGGCAATGTTGGGTCAGCTGAGGATCAGTTTGAATTTAATAACGGCACCCGTTTTGCTTCGCAGGCCTGCACTGCAACCGCACACCTGAACTGACGATCCATGCTTGCTGCTCGGCACGGAATGCAAACGCTGGTGCCTTCCAGCGATACATCATGCCTCCCTGCTTGCTGTACTCGAAGGGAACTTGCGATGGATGACGTTCGGACTTGTGAGCTTCCAGCCCACCTCAATTGATCTATTTGAATCAGCATTAGGCTGCACTGTTTGTATGCATTGTTCTGATAAGGTCCAATGAGACATGCTTGGCATTGCCAAGCCATGCTTGAGGATCAGCATGTGTTTCACGTAAGGGCTTCTGGGAGATACACATGCGCGGGTGGCAAGCGGCAGTTCCACCGTGCTGCCCATGACAGGGTATCCCCAGACATTGCTGGGGCAAGAACCCCGTTATGTGGTGGACATGTCCTCTGTGGCATGGCCACGGGGAGCCTGCTTTGTCATGAGCATGATCAGGGCCGCCACACTCCAACTCGCCTGTTGGCCCAAGCGTGGAGCGATTTTGTGTGAGCTGTCCCGAGTAAACCGCCCTTCGGTTTTTCCTTTGCAAGCGCGATGTCTTTGCGCCTGGCTTTGGCGCTGGTTCCGTTGGCACTGGTCACTGGCCAAACCGTTCAAGTGGATGGCAGTGGCACCACCAACCCCTCCAAGTTCTTCTGGAAGGTCATGGAGACCATGGAGGCGTGAGGCAAAAGTCATGCCACTGAGGGTCAACTCTGACATGATATTAGGTTTGTGATTGTCCCCTCGCATCCAACAGTCACTAGGTGGCATTGGGAAGAATATTCCTTTTGGTTGATCAAATATTGGTCGCTTCTTTTCCAAACAGATTGAATCATGCAAATATGCATGGTGTGACTGCATAGCATGATCCTAGGTGTATGCTGGGCCAGCTGCATGTGGTCTTGCGTCACCAGCCACCTTGTTTTGTTCTCAGAAGAAGTTTGACTCTCTCTCTCTCACACTCTCTCTCTCTCTCTCTAAGAATGCATGCACTTGTGCGCGATCTTTAAGACTAGATGCGCGATGCACAACGCGACAACTGGGGAATAGATGCACGCAGCAATGCTTGACGGAGGCGGTCTCGGAGCGGGCTCGGCGACGGGCCCATTGGCACGGCCGCACGCACAGTTTCGCTTCAAGCAGTGAACCCTCTGCGCACTTTGGGTGGGGTGATCCTCAAAGACTCATTGGTGTGTGTGTGTGTGTTTATTATTATTATTATTATTATTATTATTATTATTATTATTATTATTATTATTATTATTATTATTATTATTATTATTATTATTATTATTATTATTATTATTATTATTATTATTATTATTATTATTATTATTATTAGTTATTATTTATTATTATTATTATTATTATTATTATTATTATTATTATTATTATTATTATTATTATTATTATTATTATTATTATTATTATTATTATTATTATTTATTATTATTATTATTATTATTATTATTATTATTATTATATTATTATTATTATTATTATTATTATTATTATTATTATTATTATTATTATTATTATTATTATTATTATTATTTATTATTATTATTTATTATTATTATTATTGTCACTTCACTCGCACAACCCTCTGTGGACTTTTGCAAGAACTATTGAGCGAGAGAGAGAGAGCGAACAGCGAATGAAGCGTGCTCCAATCTATAGTCATTATATTTTGAAGCTTCCACCCCTCCGGCTCCGCCGGCTTTACTGGCTTCATTACACACATCCCGCGCGCTGACCTGTGTGACATGCTTCTTCCTTGAATCCTTTGCGCCCACACGTCGTGGGAGGCGTCTGCAGACAACATGTTTCTCTAAGTTACCACCCGCCAGGTGAGGGCCAAGAAAGACTTGCGGCTCACCTACCGCGCCGTTGGCAGCAGCACTGGGCAGAAGGAGTTCTCTCAAGTCTCTGATGGCGACTACAGCGGCTCCTTGTCGGATTTCGGGGCTGGTGATATCCCCATGCGCCTTGGCTGGAGACACTTGCCGCACCTTTACCTTCTCTTGAGCGCAAGGATGGTTGCTTGACGAGGTGGTTGGCACAACCCTGTCGCCCTCACGGAAGCAACGGAGTTTTGAGCAACACGCTGCTCCCATAGCTGCCAAATTGCGCTTTTACATGCAAGCAGACAACTCATCCCCGTCAACCCACCGACACAGAAGTTGAAGAAGTGTTGCATAGCTTCCGATTGAGAGAAAGTTGTTTTCACATCTTTCAACAGGAGAAACGGTCATCAAAGGAGGCAGGGAGGTTGCTACGGTTGATCGAGGGACGCGTTGAAGGCTGAGCTTGCCGGCGCACAGACTGGTATTTCCATTTCCGCTCGCGACAGTTTAGTGCAAGCAAAGCAAACTGCGTGATGCTCGGTTCAAACTATGTATATAGCTTGAGCTAGTGACTTGTGCCAACACACACTGCCATCATGCAGGAAGCACTGCTAGACCTGGCCAATGTTGCCCGTCTGGGTCTTTGTCATGTTCGCCCTGGTCAAGGCACATTAGCATTGAGACTGCCAGCTCTGCCAAGGAGCCAGGATCGGTACAACGGCATGGTCTCAGCCAGCAAGGACAGCGTGAAGACCACCGGAAGAATGTTCTTGTGTCAGTATTCATTGAAATTGAGTTGATGGATTAATTTCAAGGGAAACAAAAAGGTAAACCAGAACCATGCAAGATGTAGCTCTGCCAGCCCTGGCCAACCAAGTACTTTCTTGAGTGGCCGTTGCCTTTGGGATGATGGATAAATAATGATGCCGCATGTCCTCACAAATTATGTGGAGCGGAAACGACGAGTATGCATCACCTGAACAGAATCTGTTTCTCAACTCTCCAAATAGCGCGTGATTGCATTTGATTCCTGTTCCTGAGATGGACCTCAGAGGTGTCTTAGTTTCGACAACCCGTATGGGTTTGTCTCAAACTAGGGGAACCCCCAACTTTTGGGGTGGTTCCCTCTTAAAATCCCCGGGCCCGCCGGGCCATGGCCATGCGAGACATGTTGAACCGAAGCTTTCACCGGGCAGGCGATGGTGCACCTGCCCTTCTGCCTGGGCGCCATCGCAGTGTTCCACTCCGTGCCGAAGGCAAGAACACCCGGTTGGGGGCCATGCACTTTGCCCAAGCGCAAACCAAAAGGAATGGGTAAAAAGGAATGGGTATTTGTTTCGCTATTCCAAAACCTCTACTGTACTTGATCAGCTTGGAAAGTTTTAGCCATCAAGAACATCAAGAACATGTTCAATTGTTACCCCTCCTCCAACTAACATGGCTACTGACAGGGGCTCCCCTCAAAAGGACATGAATCTTCCAGGTACCTCCCCACAGGTGCCCTGTTAGTTGGAGGAAGGGAAATTGGTGTCGCAATTCCAAAACCTCTGTTTAGCACTTCCAGGGCATGAATGAGTTGATCAAAGGTCACGTTGCACACGGGTGATTCGAGGATGAGCTGGGCAACGTGCCTCTGAAGCTGTCGCCCTGCGTGCTGGCAAAGATCATGGGGGGCACTATCACAATGTGGGATGACGCGGAGATCAAGGCAGGTGATTCACCCCAACCTCACGTGGGTGAAAAGCGAGCCAAGGTCGTGGCAAGCCCGGTAAAAGAGGGCATTTTTGATAGGCAGGCCTGCAGTTCAAAAGACGGAAGACACATAGTTCGGTTTGTACACGGAAGAGATGGGTAATTAAAGCATGCGATGGACCTCGTTTCTAAACCAAACCGAGCGAGAGAAGTTACAGGATCATCTCAGACTGTTTGTCCAGCACCCTGCTTTCTCCCTCTTTGCTTTCAGTGGGTGCCCGAAAATGTGCCAGAAGAACTACTTGCAAGCTAAAAGGAAGCCAGGGTTGCCACCAGAAGTCGGGCATGTCTTAAGCGCCCAAGTGACCGGACGGGTTTCGACGCGAAGATGCCTGGAGCCAGCGCAGGCGCTGAACCCCATCCTTTCGGTGCCGGCAGGCACCAAGATCCAGGCACGTCGAGAACCCGCGGTTGTGGTTGTCTGGAGGGAAGTGTCCCAAGTATCAGGAAGGAACTCTGACTGGGAGTTGTGGTTTGAATTTGGTTTGAACCCTTGGTTCTTGTTGAGGGTAGATGGGAAGCAACCCCCCCAAACCTCCAAACCACCCATCCAAACCACCAATTAGAGGCAGCTGAAAGTAGAAGCGTGCTTGGTAAGGACCAACTTGTGGCAGCTGCGTTTGCAATTGAATGCTTCTGCTGCAAAGTGCGAGCCTTCGACTGGGTGAGTGATTGCTCGACTGTCAAAGGGAAGAGAATGCCAGATCGAACTCTGTCTCTCGGCCATAGTTGACGGTTCATGGGGTTGCCATCGAACCTCGGGAAAGTTTGATGCCAACACCTTGCCAGTTCAAGGCAGACGAAGCGCAATAGGTGCCGCGACTTGGGAAAATCCCAGTGAATTCCGGTTATCCCCCATAGTCGGTGACCAGCCATGTTCCTTTTAATTGTTAAGTGGGTTCCTTGGCTTCCTACACACAGGGAATGATTTCATGAGTCTTGACAACTAGGTGATGACTCACTCCCATGTCGACTTCACCACCCAGTTTTTACAAGCCGCGTCCCCCATTTCATTAGGTGATTTACAAACCATGTCCAACAGATAAATCAAGACCATGTATACAGGGCTCCTTAAAAGATGCATTTTGCGCATTTGAAACATGGCTTTTTCCACCAAAATAAGGGGAAACCACCATTGACAAGGCAATGTTCAGGTGTATAATGTATGGATCCCTGTGTATAGACACAAACCATATTTTACCCGAGTAAGTCCATGGGTCCTTGAAACGAATCCCCATGTAAGCCACGTGCTCAAAACCCGGGTAGATGGAGGGTAAGGGACAATCCCCTTGCCATAAATAGCTGCGGAGATCCGCCTTCTTAATTCTTGAAGCATCGTTCTGGGATTATGACCATTTTAATACCGGGCTTTGATTGTGACTCAGGTGGGCATGGGTCAAATTAACCCACCAGGGGACCAGAGTTTAGTCTTTGTTTTTATTTACCAGGGTTTCATTTTGGGGTTACCCTATTTTTGACCCACGCCCATCTACCCTTCCTCCAACTAGCATGGCACCTAGAGGTAGGACCCCCCGTCAGTTGCCATGTGGCCATGGATCAAAATCCCGTACCCCCAGTCAACATCCCAATCCCCACTAAAATAGACTAAAATGGGTGGTGCACCTACCCCAAAATGGCACCATTGGTTCTGACCCACGGCCATGTTAGTGGGAGGGTGTTGATTCCAAGTTCGAAGGTGGGGCATCGCACCGTTGGGTCCAGCAGCACCGGCGGCATCACCGGCTACCTCGAGGCCAAGTGCCCAACGTCCTGGACCCTAGGCGCGGCGTTGACTTGGCAGCTCTTTGCTAGGGTTCTGTGTGTGTGTGTGTATTTGTTGTTTTGTTGTTGTGTGTTTTTGTTTTTGTGTGTTTTTGTTTTTGTGTTTCTGTTTGGGGGGGGGGTACCCCCAAAAGTGAGGTAGCTTTTTCCGAAAGCCTTATCGCACAGCCAAACTTGCACGAGCCAACTTGCACGAGAAAGATAGCACTGCCAAACTTGCAGGAGCCAACTTGCACGAGAAAGATAGCACTGCAAAACTAGCACGAGCCAACTTGCACGAGAAAGATAGCACCGCCAAACTTGCAGGAGCCAACTTGCACGAGAAAGATAGCACCGCCAAACTTGCAGGAGCCAACTTGCACGAGAAAGATAGCACAGCCAAACTAGCACGAGCCAACTTGCACAGAAAGCTCGCGCAGCCAAACTTGCAACGAGCCAACTTGCACGAGAAAGTTTGCACAGCCAAACTTGCACGAGCCAACTTGCACAGAAAGCTCGCGCAGCCAAACTTGCAACGAGCCAACCTGCACGAGAAAGTTTGCACGGCCAAACTTGCACGAGCCAACTTGCACAGAAAGCTCGCGCAGCCAAACTTGCAACGAGCCAACTTGCACGAGAAAATTTGCACAGCCAAACTTGCACGAGCCAACTTGCACGAAAAAGCTCACGAAGCCAAACTTGTAAGAACCAACTAGCACGAGAAAGCTCGCACGAGACATGTGGACACGAAAGCAATTAGGTAGCGTCTTAAGGTGGCGCGGTGGGACCAAACAAACTGTGCGAGAATGATGCCCTCTGCGGGGATTGGCTTGGCCGATGTGCAAAAACTGACGACTTTCTGCGATTTCTACGGCGCACGCGCGGCCCTCTGCGGGCAGGTTGGTCGCACGTATTTTTCTAGTCGGAATGCGGGCTTGAAAGCTTGTCTCGAAAGCAACTCGCCAAGTGCACTTTTGCAGCTCCGGCTGGGAAATTGCAACTTTCAAGCACGAAAGTAGTACGCGAAGTACCCTTTCGCAGCTTCGGCTAGCAAATCGAATCGCACATTTTGAGTACGAAAGTATTGCACGAAGCACACTTTCAGAAGGGCAGATCGCAACTTTAAACTACGAAGCTATTACGCGAAGTATATTTTCGCAGGTCTGGATCGACAGCTGGAATCACGTCTGTTGCAGTGTTGTGGCCAGCTCTGCATGCACAGAACTTGCTCAGAGTCAGAGAACTTGCTCATAGAAACTTGTTCAAAACTTGCGCAGCAAACTCGCGCAGAGCTCTTGCACAGCGCAACTTGCACAGAGCACTTGCGCGCTTGCACTGAACTTTTAGGACGAGAACTGCACACGCAGGGCAAGACTCACTTTCCATTATGCTTTCGGGCCATCCGTGGTTCTGGTCGGTAATTTCCCTTTGAAGCCCCTATCCAAACCACCAATTAGGGAGCGCCCCCCAAAGTGAGGTACCCCGAATTGGTGAGTTCCCTTACAAGCCCATTTAGCACCCCCTAGCCAAGTCAAAAAAGCGAAGTACCCCCTGCAAAAGGTGAGTTCGTTTTGAAGCCACCTGGCACCCAAGGTCCAACCAAACCAAACCACAGAGGGGGTGCTGAAAAAGGGCAAGTTTCAAGGGGAGGGGAAAGCAGGATGGCCTATTGCTTGCCAGCTGGCACGGACCAGTTTATTGCTCAAGGTTACTCGGGGAGGGACATGAAGCACCGCATGTCCCACAAGAAAACCAGCCGGAGACTCGGTAAGTTTTCCACACCAGTTCTGGGTAGCGGCATATGTGGACTGTGGTTCGTATCATCCCTGCCTATAGCGTGAAGGGGGGGGCACTTGAGCAAAGCCCCGGATTAGAGAAGCGGGGTCCCCCCGACGGTTCATAGGTTGAACCATTCTATTGATCAAGCTGCCCAAAAAGGCTCCTTGCTTTATTGTGGTTGCATTCATTCCTAAAGTTTGTGCAAAAATTCCAGAAGAATGAGAAATAAGACCTTGGCCGTTCTAGCTTATTGCATCACGGCTTGCTTTGTCTCGGGAAAAGTCCTGCATGAACAAGAGAGAGGTGCATGGAAATGGACGGCTTCAATGAGAGAGCGCCCAAAACACGGATCCAGTTATCTCCTTGGAAGGCTCCGGGAGCACCATCACTTGGCCCACCTCGGACAACTTCAACGCAGTGCAGGGCTCGCCGGGCATGTTGACCCACGTGACCGGCACACCCTATGCCTTGGGATACCTGGATGCTGGCCACGGGCATCAACGCGACTTGCAGGAGTGAAGTGGCAGTGACGCAAGTTTTTGTCAGCCTGCAGATTCGGAGGATTCACTTCTGCTCAATAGCTTTTGGCTTAAGTCTCGGCTCGGCATCTCAAACGGCTAGACGTGCGTAGTTGCATCTCGCTTTTGTCAGATTTGTTGATCAAACGATCCTTCAACATCAATTGCGAAGTTGCTTTTGCAAGTGTACGAACGTTTGAGCTTGGTTTTTGAGATCTCTCTGTTAGACTGGGCGATGAATGAAGAACAGACTGCTCTTGTCTGGACACAACTATCCATCGTGCACAAACCCACGCCAGTCGGGACGACGTAGCCCCAAGTCGGGTCCCCGCGGGCAAACCCCCAGCCAAGAAACAAGAACCACAGAGAGAACCGCGGTTTACTGTCAGCAAAACCAATCATTGACGGCCTAATGAAGAAAGGGGACTAGAATAATGCAAACTTTGATTGTTCTAGTGCCGCCTGACTGAAAAAGGAACTACAATAATGACTGAAAAAGGAACTAGAATAATGCAAGCTCTCCCTCCGAAAGATGAAGTTTTACAGGCAAAGTAAAGGTAGCCATTTTGGAAGATCAAATTGAAGCCTTTGCCCAAATGCAGTTTGAAAAACAAAGCCAAGGCAGCCAGTTGGAAAGCTACGTTGCAAGCTTTGCCCAAATGCAGTTTTTAGCGCAAAGCAAAGGTAACTTGGAAAGCAAATGGCTGACTGTTTGCAAGTCCAGTTTTGATGAATTCGTTATTTGGTGCATAAAGTCCTCTCAACCCTTCCGGCCAAACTTCCACAGCTTCGTTGGCGTAGCTAGGAGGTAGGCAGGGTGAATCTGGAACTCGCCACACACACACACACAGTCAGAACAGCGTTGAATCTAGACTTTGTGTTGCCAAGCAAGCAGGCAGGATTCAGGCTGGCAGGCAGGTCGGATTCGCCGTTGCAAGCCATTCACAATGTGTTTGAGTCGTTCCAACCATGCCTTGTCAGTCAGCTTGTCAGTGACAGCTGCCCAACTTGTTGTTAGAGCTGCGCACAATGTTTCCCATCAAGGTCCCAACGATGCAGATAACTCAAACGTGATCAAACAGGGGCTGCAATGATCTGATTGAATCAGTGCTGTTTGCCATTTGGCATTCATCCGGTCTTGTTCGGTGCAGTTTGCGTGGCGTCATACTTGGCCCTCAAAGCACTGGCAAAGCTTGCCATGGTTTGCGCTGATCGCAGGAAGTGAGCCTCCAAAACGAGGCCAACACCTGGCTCACCTCCAAGGATGCCATGGCCGCCACAGACAGCAACGGGAACAACGGCATCTCTGCAGCGGGGAAGGCAGCGGTGGATGCCGGGGATATCCCAACTGACGCCGCCGCAGACTGGAGCGCCGTGAACCTGTACCGGAAGGCCCAAAGCAAAGAACTCCGAATGTTTCTGGAGGAGTTGTCGAGAAGCCCACCTGGCGAAGATGTTGGCTTGTTTCCGTTGCCAGTTTTAAGATTGGATTGGTGCAAAGGCCCTGAGCCTCATCTTGCCCCAATTTGACTGGGGTTCAGATGACAAGTAGAGTCATGATGTTAGTAAATGGCCTTCTCCAAATCGGCATGTTGTGTGCCTTTTTCAAACGTTTTATCAAATTTAGCATATCCCACCCCACCCATGGTGCACCAGCTTCTTCACTCGGTCGCTTGTTGCCAAGCGTCGTCTTCCCCCAGAATGGCACGAACACCTGGCCCATCGTCCTGGTCTCCTACATCTATGTCAAGAAGGACCTCAGCGGCATGACAGTGGACAAGGTGGCGGTGTTGAAGGCCTTTGTGGACATGGTGCTGGGTGAGGGTCAAGACATGCTGAAGGACTTCTCCTTTGACAAGGTCCCGGCCGCCATGACCCTTAGAGCTGATTTGCGATTTCCGTGAACTGTGTCTCACTTGTTGAACAGGGTCAATACTTGTCAATTCTTGCTTGTGATGGTTTGTCAGGATTGGTGATACTACATGAAGGGCAAATGCTTGCCATATCACCGTATGTGCTGCGCGTTGCTTGTATTGACCCCTTCATCAGCTTCTGTCAAGGTCAAAATCTTTAGCGGGTTAACGGACAACAAACATAATCAAAGGAGACCGACCCATTTGCTCATTTGTTCAGGTTCCGGGCACGGAGCAAGCGTTGAGGGAAATGGGCCATGCTGAGCAAGGCAAAGTCACGAAGGCTCCCAAGAAAGAATTGCTTGTCAGTTTGGCCCACATTACTTTACCAGCATCAAAGTCCACCCTCAAAGGGTAATTTGATTTGGGCGAAATTATATACGCTATTCTGGCTTTGATAAACCCTGGAAACACCGTCATATGTAAATTGGTGGCTGAAATGCATTCGTTGCGGACGATCTGGCACGATACACGTTTCGCGACCGTGATATATAGTTGTTCCAGCTAAAAAGGGCATGGTTTGTTCCTAGGCAGTCAGAGGAAGTCAGAAAGACCATCGCTTATGAGGTTTTTCAAAATTGAACCACACCCGCTGGGGCTCTTTGGGCACTCCTTGGTTGGCTTCTACTCTTGCTTGCTTGCCCATCGCTCGGCTCAATCTGGTTGTGGGTCAAAACCAATGGTACCAGTTTGGGGTAGGTGCACCACCCATTTTAGAACCTATTTTAGTGGTTGGATTGGGATGTTCACTGAGAATTCACCCGGATTTTGACCCATCGCTCAATCTGAGGAACACTTGGAGCACCACCTGGGCCAACATGACCAAGCCCAGCGGCTTCACGGAGATGACTTTGCTCACCAGCACGAGCGCCTGGACCGGCCAGGGCGCCAACGTGATCACCTCAAAGAGGCGCTTGGGACGGGGCTCAAGGCACAAAGACTCGAAGACTCGAATGCGGATGGACACAATCCCTTCGCACCACTTTGAAACCATGGAAAACTATTGTTGGTTGGTATTTGCAAGGGGAATCATCTTAGGTGCAGGAGTTCGTCCATCTATGCTGTAGGTGAGGAGAATGAGTCCCAGGGGAAGAGTGCAGCTTTACCACTTGGTCGCATCCAGGTGGATAACCTCTATGCATCGCGTTGCATCCCACACTGTGTAAGGTTTTTGACCCACGAATCCCAATGAAGCAGACACGTATTCTTTGCCTTTGCGCATGGCATTCTTTACCCTTGGTCGGACATTGTTCATCCATACTGCAGAGTTTTGTTTTATCCTGCATGACATGATGAAGACATTTGAACATGTTCGCTCTGCTTGTATTCGTTTAAACAGTGTCATTTGCCAGGCCAAGCCGCTCTATTCGATGCTCCCTGCATCCCGCAATTCTCTTTGAGTGCTGTTTGGTTATGGATATCATCTTGAGGCGGATTCACATGGCAGATGGAGGCTTGACCCAACTCCCAGCTTCTAGTGAGGAAAAAAGCGATGTAAATATTCGGCCAGCAAGTTCAAAAAAAGTTGGAGATACTTGAACTAGAAGGGCATGAAATTGGCAAGCCTGCGTCCTTGCACTCAAGCATAATCGGAGCTTCGACCGAGCTTTGGTGTCATGTTTCAGCCCGAGTCGTATTGTCAGATTCTTGCAATTGCCACAAATTTTGGCATTCATGCAACAGCCTGGAGCCATCCGCAGAATATGTTCATCACAAAGTTGTCAACGCTCTAGTGATGATATGTCGTTCCGAAGGGATCGAGAGGGGCACGGGCACATGCCGATTCAATGTTCTTGGTGTGGCCAAGGAGCATGGGCCTGTTCAGAAAAAGGGAAAGTCACGTCCCCAAATCAGGTTCAAGCGGACGACATGGCGGGAATGCCGTTCTTGGCTCCCGGACTTCCCCCTATGCAACTTGAAGCTCTGGGCCTTTCGCTGAGTTCACACCTTCCCATCCCTATGGCCCAGTCCAAAGTGAAAGGCGAGGATTGTCTGATAAGGGATTGCTCCTTTTTTCGCTTCTTCACGTAGCTGTGTTCTCATGTCGTTGCTCTCAGTCGTTTAGTTTCCTCTCCCTTCCTTGTCTTCCCAGGGCGCATGTTTAGAAACACCATGTTCTCGCGACTGCAAAGATTGCAAGCTTGGCAATGTTCCCGCTTCCACCGCATGCAATGATCCAGTTGCAGGCTTCTACCATGCAAAGCAGCTGAAACAAGTATCATTGACGAAGCAGGCCTTTTTTGCAAGAGAGCCGGCTTTGCCGGGGTGCCACTTTTTCAAGCGGAAGGGGAGAACCAAGGGGGTGGATGTGACCGGCAAGTCCTCCAGGAACTCCTACACCATGTGGAAGTTGGGAGAGCTGGAGGTGTCCCTGGACGCGATGACAAGTCGTCTTGAGGCCTTGGAGACCCATCTGGACGGCTATGGCGTGGTGCCCTTGCACGGCAGCGGCACTACCAACACCAAGAATTGGTGCCTCGAGTGGAAATGCGTCTGGCAAGTGATGTTTCCTAGTCTAAGCGCCTGGTTCTGCTTTCCTGGTCGAATTTCTTGGTGCCCATGCTAAGTGATGTTTCGAAAATATGTCCTTAATCCTGCCAGATGCCTTGTGCAGGGATTTCGGAGGATGCGGGATCCCCCCCCCCGGCATTCTGAGCCACCAGCTCGCTGATGCGTTGCATGCTTCCTCTAGTGACGTAGTTGCGTTGCCAACAACAAGCCATCGACCGTTAGGATTGAACTCAACGCTAGTCAATGGCTTGTGAGTTGTTTTATCTAGGCTTCGGGCAGCATCAAAGGATACCCGTCTTGAGAGCAAAATGACTGCCATTATCAACGTGACCTGCGTTCAACAACCACCACCAAAGTCAAAAGGGAACTGAGTGGACCCTAGCCAAGTGAAGGGAGGAATGGAGCGTGAGTGGGCTCTATCTTTAATGCAATATGTCACAGGATTCGCTCACAGCGCAAATGCATGATTAATGAAGGGTTGTCTAACTAGGGTCCACTGAAACTGAGTTGACTAAGGCATTCTCAAAGTTGAGTTGGAAGTTGGAAGCTGAGACTCCCCCAAACTTTTCGAGTTCACCGAGAAAGGCTATGGCTATCACCTAAACCCTGAACAAGGTCTGGGCCCCTATAGCTTAGGTCCATGATTGTTACAACTGTTCTCTAGCTGGAAGCTGGCATTGTTTTTTCGAACACGTGGTTTGCAACCGTGGCAAGCATCAACCAAAACCCACCCACTGCACCTGGCCGGGAGTGCAGCCAAAGTCCACAAAGTTTGGATTTATGGGATGTCACTTTCAGTTTTGAATTTGACATTATGTTCCTAGGGCGGCCATGAGTCGTGCGAGAATCACCTTCAAAGTGTCACGAGGCAGACAGCGCTCCGTCCGTTGGCATGGCTGCTTCCACAGTTGAAAACCTAATGCTGACGTTCAGCAAAACCATGGTCAGAGGAGATTTGCAGTAGCTAGGTTTGCACATTTTGAACCAAGGCGTTGGGGGTGGCATCAAGGCACAAGCGGGTTGATAAACAAAGTCCTTTACGTGGGATAACCACTGCAAAAAGAACACTAAAAAGATGAGTTGTCCCATTAAATGGGAAAAGTTACCAATGCTCATTTAGGGGCCAGGAGTATTGATCAACCCCCACATGTTGTCAAGCATAGCTGCTATGCTGGAAGCTCTCAGTTCACCTTTAGAAACTGGATCGCTCGCTAGTTCTAGGAGCAAGCATGGGATGTTCGAAGTAATTTTACGTTTGCTTACCTCAGCGGATTGAACACTTAGCTATTTGCTTGGGCCCCGTGTTACATGTTCACAACTGTTTGCTCTTCAGTCTTGCCCTACTAGTTGGAGTGACACACAGATATTGCTGTATGTTGGCAAAAACACCACGCCATGCTACATGCTGCCTTAAGCTGCATCGGCAGAGTCAGTCCATGAGTTGAAACTAGACGGGGGGAGCTAGTGCAATAGCAGTCAAACAATCGTACGTGCTCAAGTCGTAAATCAAACAACCATCAGTTGTTTTGCTTTGGTATTGATTACATGATCGTATCATACGTGATGATTGTAAGCACCCGAAGAAAATGAAACAACCATAAAATCGTATTGTGGTTTCGTATTGGGTAGAAACCCTGGTCATGTAGCATGCACGAAAAGCTGATGTTCTCCTCAGGTTCGCCAAGGCCATGAAGCTCATGGAGACCCGTGCCCGAGTGCCCCTCTTTCTGACCTACCGCGCCGTTGGCAGCGGCACGGGGCAGAAGGAGTTCGTGGGCGATGGCGCCTCTATGCGCCTGGAACTGAACAGTTGTTGCCTCAAGATGCATCGATGCCGGGGATTGACCGAACTGAACGATGACTTTGTTTGTTATTTGTTATGATGCTTATTTTATTATTATTTATTTGTGTGTTTGTTCATGTATTTATGGATGAGTTATTTTTGGGGGGTATTGCGGGTCAGAAAGTCACATGCTTTGACTTTGAATTCAAATGCCCTTTTCGTTTCGACTTGAGGAACTCACTTCGATCAAACTGCTTTCGCTCCCAAACACACACACACACACATGCGCAATCAAGGATTTTGCCAATTTGTGCAAGCAGGCCCTCCTCTCCCCACAAAGCTGACCGAGTGTAGGGCAAGCCTCCCTTCCTTGTAGGGGAAGAATAGTCCGTCGACGATAGAACATTCAGAGTGGGCTAGGGACGGGGAATGTCCGAAGGGTTGACCCTGAGTTCATTCAATCTTCATTGATACTGTGTTGTGAGGTTTGCAGCAGATGGATATGTACTAGGTACACCCACGTGTGAATCGTGGAAACGTCCTCATATGACGATGGGACATGCAATGATGCATGAGCAATGCATCCATCCCATGCGCTCTGGCTGCCGCAACGCACTTTTCTTGTGTGAGGGACAGCCAGGTTGGGACAAATCCTGTGCAAACAACTGGGCCAACATTTGGAGAAATCGCAAGCCACAGCACCTGCGAGTTTGAGTTTTTCGGGATTGGACGCCGCGACTATGTAACGACCCTCAATCCCAGGTGCTGTTGATGCCAATAATTGATGTGTTTATTCAGAAAGCTATCCCCCCATTTTTTCGGGTCCGTCACCAAAACGCATACCTGTAGTGATTGCACTTTTGCTTGTCATGTTCCCTCGCTTTGGCGTGACCCGTACATGCCTTCAACTGGACAGCGTGATCGTAGATATGTATGTGTGCATGCGTATACATATATATATATAATTTGCACACGTCGATTGTTTATGCATGATTTACATATGTATAATGTTGCTATGGACAGATAGGTATATCAATATCTGGTAAACTGATGGACGAATGGACACATGGATGCATGCATGCATGCATGCATGCATGAATAAGCAGGTATGCATGTACATACGTAAAGGTGCACTATGTTTGTTCTCGGTGGACATTCACTGCATGACATATGAAGTTGACCCACATTGGGCCGATGATGCGTTCATGACACAAGAAGTCCTTTTGAATTTCAAAGTATAGCGTGCTAGAGGCGAGAGAAGCAAGGGCAACCTGTGGTGGTATACATGATGTGCTGTTTGCTCCACTTAATGTACCGCCGCCCTTCCGCAGATGTGGTTCCTGAGGTTTAAGAGCTACAGCAACTTTGGAGCAGGAGATATTCCTATGTCCAGCTCCAACTTCCAGGCTGGCTAGTGGGTGTTTGTGGCTGGTCGGCGTGCTTTTCACTTGCTTTTTTGGTTGATGATGTGAATGGGTGCGTTGGTGGCTTACCCTTCCAAAGACATTGCACCCGCCGTGACATCCACGTATCGCACATGTTGGCATGCCTGGTTGCTACCACAGTATTGAGTGTTTCATGAACAAGAGATGGATCGCGTCGTTCGGAAGTCAGTTCAGCAACTCGGCCAAAGGGTTTGCCTGTCAAATGCGACGCCGGGAAATGAAAAGGGGGTTCTTCGCCATGAAGTTCCTTTGTTTGACCCAAGACGCGGTCCAAACAATTTGTGCCCACAAAGGGCCCTGTCAAAAAGAGTCGATTCGAACCGGTGAAAAGGCTTTAATGAATTCATCAAGCCCCAGCCCTTTTGTCATCACATGGAACTCAAGGCGCAGGAAGCTCAACCATCCCGACCAAAAAATCCACCACAAAAAGCATACACGGGCCTAAATACTCACAATGGGGTTGGGGTATTTGAGAGCCATATTTAGTCATGTCATGATTGCAGGGGAGTCCTATGAGTAGTGGGTTAGGCCATTTTTGGGTGTGTCTTTGTTCTAGGGGATCCCCCACAATGGCTTCGGTGTTCCTGTTGGTCGTCCTTTGAAGCAACACCAAAAGGCAGCACCACCTTAAAAAAGGACGGACACTCATTTCATTAAAATCCCATCAGCACTGGTTGGGCACAGTTTCTGTAAAATTACAAAGGGTTTCCAAGTAGGCATCCACCCACATACGTGTCCCCTTGGACAAACACCCCTCAGCCAAACTGATGGTTTTCCTTTTAAAGCCACACAAAAGGATCTACCAACTCTGCGTTTTCGTTTTAAAGGCCACAAAATCATGTCTGCCAACTCCAGAGAAAGACACGCACCACCCAACCCTCAGACCACACACCCCTCCCCCCTGCTCGATCCGGCCTCCAGGCCCTCATGGCCCAGACCCCGCCTGAGACGATGGTGCACATGCCTTTGGCGCTGGGAGCCATCGGCGTCTTCCACTCCGTGCCCAAGGACTGAGGCTTCCCTTTTCAGGTAGACAGAAAACACAACAGAGCACAACATCTTCGTGTTTCTCCGGGTTTTTTTTGGGGGGGAGGGCCCTTAGTTTGCCGCATGCTCAGGGTTAAAGGGAGACAGAAGAAAAGACCGGTTTTGTCGGGGGCGCCCGTATTTTGTCACACACCCATGGTGTGTTTCAGAATGTCCAGCTACCAAAAGCAGAGTTGTGCTTTGGGCTTCTTGCACACGACTGGACGCGGGCATCGCTTGTGGCCCGCGCCCATTTAACTCGTCGGAATGTCTATGGGATTCTGTAACACGGGTCACTCGGCGGCACGGACTACTGGGCCCATCCAGGCCTGACTGCGGTAAACTATCACTTGGACGCCTCATTTTGGGTGCCACGAAATAGGCATCGCGCAGATACATGAATCAGGATGTGCCGTTGGCGACCTTCAATTTCCACCATAAGATTGGCCACATGGCCAGCTGCATGAATGCCACTAAGTGAGTCAGGTGCTCAATGCATCACTGAGAGGAGATGCTGGGAGGTGCCACGGAGGTGAAGCTGGATGCCTGCCTTCTGGCGCCTTGCTTGGGAATATCGAGCGATCTTCATGTTCGCTTCCTATGGTGTATGAATGAAGCGGCCCCCAGAAGGTGTCTTCTGACTTCGGTTGCTTGGGTTGAAGCTCACTTCAGAATCTTGCCCAGCCATGATTGAAGGCTAAATGCCCAACTCTTTTGAGACACTTGTTGTTTCGAAACTAGTCGCGCACTCCGTTGGCGGTTGCCTAGAAAGATGGATGTTCGGAAAGAATGGACAAGTCAGGCTCTGTCCCTTGGAAGTGGACCATGCCATCCGCGTCCGCAGGCAAAGATCTTCAGTGGTGCAGTGACCACCTGGGATGACGCCCAGGTGGGACGGCCAGTGGTCCGTGGTTGATGGATCAGAAGGGAGAAACGATACCGGTTTGAAGTAAAGCTGATACCACTGTTGTATATATATATATGTACATACACATACACATTCATATACGTATACTATACGTACACATGCTTACACGTATACATATATAGATATATATACTGTGATGCACTACGTATATATGGTATCCATACATATGCATGTGTATATGCTACCCCCCCCTCCTCCGAAAACGCGTGTTTTGGCATGCCTCATTGATTGCCAGACCCGCATGCAGAAGGCAGTCCTTTTGAACCAGGGTTCCGAGAAAGCCTGCATCACACTCACTGGGATAGCTTTTTCATGAACTTAGTCATCAACCATTCGCACAGTGTCCCAGATGCAACCCACATATCCTGGTTCCGACACCAGTACTGACACTGTGCAGAACGAAGCTTTGCTCGCAACAAGAAGACCTTACCTTAGCATTCTGGTTGATGGTCAACCTCTCCTTCACAAAAGTATGACTTTATTTCTCTCTGTCGAACTACCACTCCCTAACTATCTCTCCCTCTATCTAAAATATTCATACCTCTCTACCTATACATACACCTATCTCCATATCTCTCTGTCTACAGGCGTACCAAAATCCCCTTTCTCTCTATCAATAGAAACACCTGTCTCTATGAATAACTATCTCTCTCTCTATCTACATACAAGAAACCTACGTCTTTGTCGATATACACGTCCCTCTCGCTCTCTCTCTCTCCCTCTCTATAACTATCTTTCAATCACCTGTAAATCTCTATCATATAACTATCACCCTCTCTCTATTTGTAGAACTGTAGATGCCCTAACTATCTCTCTCTCTCTCTCTCTCTGTCTCTTTCTACAAAACTATCACTCTCCCTCTCTCCCTCTATCTTCATACCCAAATCTTTATCTATAATTCTGGCCCTCTCTCTCTCTATAACTAAATCTCTCTATGTATATATAACTGTATCTCTCTGTCTAACTACCACACTCTTTCTCTCTCTACCTTCATACCTGGACCTAGGTCTCTGTGCTTCTCTATACAATTGCCCCTGTCTCTCAGAGGCAAAATCTCCCCATGTACAACTATACCTCTTTCTGTGTAACTGGCGCTCTCCCTCTCTCTCTCTATCTTCATACCTGGATCTCTACGCGTATCTGTATAATTGTCCTTGTCTCTCAAGAATAGCATCTCCCTATGTGTAACTATATCTCTTTCTGTTTAACTACCACTCTCCCTCTCTCTATCTTCATACCCCTTATCTACAACCGCCCCTCCCTCTCTCTATAGCTATCCCCGCCCCTCTCTCTCTCTCTCTCTCTCTCTCTCTCTCTCTCTCTCTCTCTCGCTCTCTCTCTCTCTCTCTCTCTGTGTCTCTCATTACCCATGTCTGTCCATCTTTTTTCATCTGCTCAAGGAGCTAGTGGCAAAAGGCTCCGGCCACTTAGTCCACTTGGCCACCTATCTATTAAAAAACGGAGTATGCTACATCTATCTCTCTCTATCTATATAACTACCACTCTCTCTTGCAAAAAATCGCAAGCTGGAAAAAACAAGGATTCCGAGGGACATGAGGGCTGCCCCCCCAGCCATGTCCCCCCAAATCCTTGCATTTTCAGTTTTCAGGTTTTTTTGCAGTTTTCCTGGGTATCTTCCTTGAATACATGCCCTTATGCCAGCATAGTGCTTGGTTGCATTATGGGCTGGTTTTAGCAGATGAGGCTTTTACAGATGCCTGAAAAATCAGTGCTCTGGCAGATGCAGGTTTTTGTCAGAAAACACCATATCAAGGCAGCTTGCGTCATCTCCATACGGTTTGGCTGCAGTTGGTTGCCTGCTGCTTTCGCCGGGGTCCCCTTAAGCACGAATCCCTTGGTCCAGATCAAACTCCAACAGCTTTTGCGGGGCCTCCGCTGCCAATCTTGCCACAACTTTCCTATGCAAGATGAATATTGTGAAAATGAGTTTGAGCCATGGTTGCACGCGGGCCCAGTACAGTGGTTTTTTGCCTGCAAGGCGTGCCTGTTACGGAAAACGATCCTTGGAGATTAGTTGGCTTTTGGCGGTCTTGCTCAATGCAGCAGTTGCCACTGGCAGGTCACGCTTTGAGCAAGCACGGTGTATAGAACACCCCCAATCTCTTTTGCTGTCAACGCGTTTGCGTCTTTACGCCCAGCGCACCATGCGGAAAAGCCACCTGCCAGCAGAAAGTGCCCTTTTACGAGGAAAGTTGAGAATCAATCAGGCTAGTACCAGGTATATCTCCTCCGACAAACAGATATGGAAGTGAGCTTTTCGCTGACTACGTTGCTATTGAAAAGGGAGCCTATACTTCCATAGTTTTTGGTGGGAGGGTAACCAAGCGCTAAGATTACCCATGCAACGAACC
Source organism: Effrenium voratum (assembly GCA_963377175.1). Classification (NCBI taxonomy): domain Eukaryota; class Dinophyceae; order Suessiales; family Symbiodiniaceae; genus Effrenium; species Effrenium voratum. Next base: position 484,341 of record CAUJNA010003341.1, read on the forward strand.
AATTGCAAGTGCAATACCTCATCTTAGATATCTTATCATACATAACCATTTCATTCAAGTTTGCCAGGGTGTTGATTCTCAAAGTGAGGCGCGACAACATCAACTGGTTCCCCGAAATGTTGCGCCACCCAAGGGTGAAGGGAATCGCAGCTGTTCAGCTCCAGGGTTGCAGGTAGAAGGTGAGTAGTCCCAACCGAAAATAGGTGCGGCCGCCCTCCTCATTCTTTGCCACTGCATAGGTGTCCTTTTTGGCTGTATAGTTTGGCTGTCCTTTTAGCCGGCCCTGGTTTTCACTTGGTTGAAACATCTACTCTACCAGGGCCATCTATCTTTCAAAAGGACACTATGAGCATCGACCTTTCAACCGCCAGGTGTTGGCCCAGAACCCGACTCTGAGTGTGCCGGCCGGCACTGTCATCAAGGTGGCTCACAGGAGTGAACGCGGAAGGGGATACGGTTGAAGGGGGGGGGTGGGGGGGGTGTGCGTGTGTGGGGATACAGTTGGGTGACAGAAGATGGCACAATTCCTTGAGTTTGTTTTTTACTCGTCCCCTTGGCTTACTCACATAAATGTTTAAATGGAATTGGGCCATCTACTTCCATCTAATTGCTTCCTGGTGTACACGAAATACAGCCGCTAACATCAGAAGTTGCTAGTGGTGAGTTCGTCCAAAGCCAGGTCCACCACCCTGTTTGAGGCAGTCCCGCTCTTTCGCTGCAAGTCTGTGAGTGTGATGCGAATTCCAAATCTATGGGCGGGATTGCCGATGCCTAGGTTTGCACGGGCAGTGCTTTGACTTCCATTCACATCTCGGTGCTCAGAAAGTGGGAAAGCAAATGTGAAGCAACAGGGGCCACTTTGAGACACGAGACTCGAGACTTCAGGTAGCGAAAGCTCGAAACATATTGGGACTGCAAGTAGTTCTCGTCATGTTTTGAAAAGGGAACGACATGGACGTACAAATCCACTAGAGAATCAAAGTACAAGCCCCAAATTCGCTTTACTCGGAATCAGCCGCTTTCTGTGTGTGGCTCATAGATTTCCGTTGTGCCACCAACAGGCTCCGGGCTAGCATTGGAGATGATTTCGAGCTCGCACGCAGACGTGTCGCTTAGGCAGCTGGTATACAAATTACAGATCACAGTTTTGACACAGACGGTATATTGTCCGCCCTGCTCCTTGCAGTCGGTTGCACCTGTAAGGGAAGACCAAGCGTGTAGTTTGTTTTTGCTACAAACGAGGTAGAAGGTTTTTGCCGCTGTGGTACAGCAAACACCTATCGACCTAATTGCCTACGAAACTGAATTCGGACTGTGAACTCATTCATTTGTTGAGATGGGTTCGTACGAAGACTAAGTTTGGACACTCCTTTTTGGGCTGACACCCTTAGGGCATCAGAGGAACACATGAGCATGAATGGCCGGGCCAAAAGAATCGGGCCTGCTTGCGCTGATCAGCAAACGACATTCAGCCGAAACAGCATGTCAGCGCTCCAGAACCCCTATTCAAAGGGTTAGATGTGAAATATTTCATCTCCTGTACTTGATCAGCTTGGAAAGTTTTAGCCATCAAGAACATCAAGAACATGTTCAAACTGTTAGCCTCTCCCCCACTAACGTGGCAACTGACAGGGGCTCCCCTCAAAAGGACATGAATCTTCCAGGTACCATGATAGTTGGAGGAAGTTAGATGGCTGTGGGTCAAAACCAATGGTACCATTTTGGAGGTAGGTGCACCACCCATTTTAGTTTCTTTTAGTGGGGATTGAATCGGATGTTCACTGGGGGTATGATTTGGGGTTTGACCCATGGCCAGATGTTCCCAGCTTTGCTTTGTCAGGACCCTTGGGTCCAGCAGCACTGGCGGCCTTTCAGGATACCTCAACAAGAAGAGCCTCGGAACACTCCTGCGTGCGTGCATGCGCGTGTGTTGTTTGTTTGTTTTTTTGTTTGCTTGTTTGTTTGCTTGCTTGCTTGTTTGTTTGTTTGTTTGCTTGTTTGTTTGGCTTGGTGTGGTGTGGTGTGGTGTGGTGTGGTTGGGTTGCCTGTTTGCTTGCCTGCTTGCCTGCTTGCCTGCTTGCCTGCTTGCCTGCTTGCCTGCTTGCCTGCTTGCCTTCTTGCTTGCCTGCTTGCCTGCTTGCCTCCTTGCCTGCTTGCCTGCAAGCCTGCAAGCCTGCTTGCCTGCTGGCCTGCTGGCCTGCTGGCCTGCTTGCCTCCTTGCCTGCTTGACTGCTTGCTTGCTCGCTCGCTCGCTCGCTTGCTTGCTTGCTTGCTTGCTTGCTTGCTTGCTCGCTTGCTTGTTTTTTGTGTTTGTTTGCTTGTGTGTTTGTCTTTTTGTTTGTTTGATTACTGATTGTTTGTCTGTCTGTTTGATTGATTTTGTTTGTTTGTTTGTTTGTTTGATTGATTGTTTGTTTTGTTGGTTTTGTTTGTTTTGCGGGTACCCTTTTCAGGGGTTGCTTAAGGGAAACCAAGGCACCGCCACTTTTTGTTTCAAGGGTGGGGCCTATTTTGGCACAGAACCATTTGAGATTTGGTTTCTACTGTGCGCATTTTTGTTTGGCGCACCTACATCCTTTTGTTTCGACCTGCTGTTTGGTAATCGACAGGTAGGGGACCTGCCGACCGTGGAATGCTTTGTGAAAGAGTTCTACATTAAGGTCTGTGAAAAAAAAGGGGGGACCTGGGTTCCCCTTTGGCTTCACTTCAAAGCAAGGTGAAAAGGGGAGCGAGCCTCAAAAAAGCGCACCCATTTGTTCACACGCTGCCCTGTTTGTTGCTTGTGGCTTCTGTTTGTTGAATCATCAGCTCTGCGGTTCTCACATGGGAACCATTGGAATGCTGATAGTGCCATGAGTTGCCGAGTGTTGTGTGTAGTGAGAAGCCGAAAGCCGCATTGTTTCGTTTATGTGCAATGGGCATGGCTGAGTTTCTGAGAATCACACGCCAGTCTCCCGCCGCCTTTGCCTTCGGTCAGCCTCCCTCCAATTGCCGTTCGGATTGGTGGTTTGGGATTTGAAGCCCTGGTTCTTGTACAAAAAACATGGGAAACCCCTCCTGACCCACCAAACGCTGCTTAAAACGGTACATGGGGAACCCCTGCTCAACGGAACCCAAACCCCATCCAAGCCAAATGGAAGCTCAGGTGCCCATCCAGCTGGACCTTGGGCGCCTCCTCCTCCATCAGCTGGCCTGCCCAGGCCAACTTCAACAACGTGGAGGGCTCTCCGGGCATGCAGAGCTTCATCATGGGCAACCAGTATGCCATCGGCTTCTGGGCTTTCAGAATTTGACCTTGTTTTGTGTTTTTTCCCCGTGGTCTGAGTGTTCTAGTGGAATAGGCCCTTTTTTTTCTGCACTGAGATTGATTGTCGCCAAATGTGTTTGAGGGTGTTCACCAGGAGCGATCCATAGCCATGTGAGCCATGGGTAAAACTTCTGATCTTATATCGGTTGTTTGCAGGATTCCGCTAGTAGGTAGCTTTTGCTACATTTGTCCTTTGAGCTTCCTATCAAGAGTACATGTCCCCACCAAGAGAAGGATGGTTTGATCATGGCAAGTGTGGTGAGCTATGTCAAAACACTGGAAGAAGATGAGGAGCCCAGACTTTGCTGGCACCTGGGGCTTCAAGCCTATGGACGTGGATTTCCGAAAGCAGCAAGCATTTGAATAGTGGGTTTCAACTTTTGTTTAATAGCGTGATATCATGTAACGCAATGGTGGTTTGATATGGTCTTATCAGTTTCGTGACAAGTTCAAATCGGTCTTTATTACGTACCATCATTTAGAGTTAGCATTGATGCCAGCCAGACACGCGAGCCGGGTCTATTTCATCAACCAAAGCCAACTGCGGTAGAATGTGGAATGGGTGAAGCCGGTTTCTATCATGTGACTTTCTTTTTATCGGTCTTCTTTTGCTTCTTCTTGTTCTAGTTCTTCTCCATGTTGGCCGAATGAGGGATGCGCAAAGGATAGTAATATGAGGACTCCACACAAACACCTTCCATTTAGATCGTCCCTCATGTTAACCTGTGTGAAGAAAACATGGAGGCCTTTGCGATTTTCAAAACGAGGCATCAGTCCTCTCATGCTTGTCCACCAACACTATAGATCTTGCGGGTTAGGTTGTCTACTTCCAGGCAAACACAGAATGGAGGGGGCCTGAGCCGATTTGTTGAAGTCCCCAATGCCACTGTCGCGCTTGCACCTGGTGCTACCTGACATGGGCAATTGCGGAACCCTCAAACCCATGTGTCTCCCTTTCCTGCCGTGGAAGAGGCATGACCTAGCTGGGGAGTTGGGAATCCACCACACGGAAAGATATGGAGCCGTCACTCACGCTCCAAGTCATGTTCGATTTGTGCAACTGGCCCATTGTCACCAATAGGCTTTGCCGACTCGTTTTGCAAGGACATGAGGGGAGGCGAAGCCGCAATGCACCATGAAAGCCCTCACTTTGGGTGATGCAAGCTATGTTTGTTGCGATTGTGCCAGAGGAAGTCATTGCTGTTGATGGAGGATCCTAAACCATATACACTCGTGTCGAAGGAACAACCATTTTGTTTTTGCACTGTTGGTCAATGATGAAGGGGGAATCTGGGCCTTTTGGGCAACACAACCACGTTCCCACATGTATTTGTTGCATGCATTGACCCCCAGCAACCCTTTTGCAGCACACTCCAAATGGTTGTGTCCAACTGCAGGCCCGTCCGAATGGCTAGTACCCGTTGGTACAACCATCCAAACAATTTTCCCCTCAAACCAAGAGCACTCCAACCCCGTGTCAATTCCGGGAACCCCCCAACACCAGGGTTGGCTGCAGAACTTGGCTACAACCGCAACCCCTAGATTTGCAGAGGCTACCTGGACGCCGGGCACGGCCACGACTTCGAGATGTCCGAGGTGGCGCTCACCAACTTCGCGGGCATGACGCGGACCTCCAAGGCAGAAAGTCCGAAATTTACTGTCTTTGGCGCTCTCAAACGAAAGTTCCCCCCTAGATTTCCCTTTTTGGTGGTTTTTCACAGCACCTGTTTCTTTTGGTAGGAGTGACGTTGCATGGGGAAGCATAGGGAACCCTGAGTCATGAAACAGTATGAACAACCCAATTTTCAAGAATGAAGTCAACCGAGAACAACTTGTTTCCCCATTTGAAATCGACCAGCCGAACAAGCGGAGCACCCCTTTTCCCCACCCAAGAATGGGAACATCCACCCGAATTTCCGCGCATGAAGGGACCAGCCGAACATGAGAAATTCCACTTGTGTTCATTTGCTCTCTCCTAGCCAAATAAATGAATCAGCTTCCCTCCTGGTGGTTTGGATTGGCGTGGTTCGAGCTGTCTCATCCTGGGCTTCAACTCGTCCAAAATCCACAGCACTAACTAAGGGTGACCTGATCTGTTCTTAGACCGTTAGACCCAACAAATGAAACAAACGCATACTACAAAATGTCCATGTGCTGAAAGGAATATGTTGTATTTTTCCCCGTGGTTTTAATTTTTAGAGTTGGAATCTATCACTACTGGACTAAGTTCTCATGTTTTCCAGAGGGCGAAAAGGCAAATGGAAGAAACCGAAAGCACCGCGGTGTCCGAAGGGTCGACGTATGCCAGGAGTCCATCGCGCTGGGCGGCGTGGCGGAGGCCGGGTCCCAGGCCGCCAGCTCCAACGTCTTCCCGGTGGACGCCTCCACCGTGGCCCGGGGAATTTGGAGCGGGGAATGCGGGGGGCGAATGGAGCGCGCGAGCGCCGCTGCTGCCTTGGGGGTCGTTGGTTGTTTTTGGTTTTTTGGAACCCAAAGGGAACTCCCCAAAAAAATCGTCTTGGCTTCCCTGTACACCAACCTGAAAAGAATACCCTCGAAATAACATTAACGCACAACTATAAGGGGCTAAATGGGTGTGTCTCAAGATTAGGCCCCCCCCTCAAAAAAACATGATATGGTTTTCCTCTGCAGCCAAAATAGGCTTCCGTGTTTTTGTTAGCAGTCTTGGGTGACCCGTTGAATGGGTTTGGTTTTAAAGTACACCACAAACCAAGTCCAAATCTGTAGGCTCCTGAAGGACCAAGCTACGAGGGCTTGAACAACTCCCAAACCAGAATGGTGATACCATGTGATTGGTGTAGGCCAATCTACTCCCTGCAATTCAACATATAACCCCAAACGTGCGTCCCCCAAAATGCCCTAAAATGCCATTTGGGGTTCCATGTCGAAGAGGGTGTTCGCAACCCCTGGGAAAGGGGGCGAACTAACCCTTTTGTGGCGTTGTTTCACAATATACTCCCCGCCCCATTCCCCCCGCCCCCAATGCTCCCCTATGGCAAAATTCCATTGGTGTAGAACAATATGTTTAAGGAAACCCATCAACTATTGTTGTTGCTGCTGCTGCTGTGGTTGTTATTGTTGTCGTTGTCGTTGTCGTTGTTGTTGTTGTTCTTCTTCTTCTTCTTCTTCATCATCTTCTTCATCTTATTCGTATTATTGTTATGTTTCTTCTTATTATTCTTCTTCTGTTCTTATTATTATTTTTCTGCTTCTTCTTATTATTGCCCTTCTTATTCTTATTATTATTCTTGTTCCTGTTATTCTTGTCCTTTTTCTTCTTGTCCTTCTTGTTCTTCTCGTTCTTCTCGTTTTTCTTGTTATTATTGTTCTTATTGTTCTTCCTGTTCTTCTTGTTCTTTTTGTCCTTCCTGGTATTCTCGTTGTTATTGTGTTTCTTGTTCTGTTTGTCCTTCCTGTTATTCTCGTTCTTCTTGTTTCTCTTGTTCTTCTTGTTCTTACTGTTATTCTTGTCCTTTCTCTTCTTGTTCTTATTGTTATTGGTGTTATTATTGTTCTTAGTGTTCTTTTCGTTCTTCTCGTTCTTCGTGTTTTTTTCTTGTTATTATTGTTATTGTTCTTCCTGTTTTTTTTTATTGTTGTTCTTGTTCTTCTTGTTTTTCTTGTTCTTCTTGTTCTTCTTGTTCTTCTTCTTGTTATTGTGCTTCTTGTCCGTTTTTCTTGTTCTTCTTGTTCTTCTTGTTTTATTGTTCTTCTTGTTGTTATTGTTCTTCTTGTTATTCTTGTCTTCTTGTTCTCTTGTTCTTCTTCTTCTTCTTCTTCTTGCTCTTCTTCTTGTTCTTCTTCTTGCTCTTGTGTTCTTGTTCTTGTTCTTGTTGTTGTTGTGTTCCTGAAGGGTTAAGGAGGTAGAAGGACGAGTCGCTGGCCTGATTGGCTGTTTGCTTTGTGCACCCATGTTGAGGGCACGAGTCCACCGAGAGTTGCTTGTTGCTATCAGTGGGGTGCAATTATTGTAAACGGCTGCTAGTTGCTGCCAATTGCCGTTGGTCTTTGAGTTTTAGGCTGTGGGCCAGGCAGTTGATACCTTATCTATTCTTACCTATGGCAGTTGTAGCGCCGTATCCTACTATCAAATGGCTGTTTGTCAAAGCGATACGTCCTGAAGCTATGGTTGGCTTTTTCGTTTATGAACGAGAGCCTTAGTTTTGGTCAATGACTCTCAACTGTGGTTTTTTGAGCTGCACTACGTCGGCCGACACACACAAGGGCACGTTTTAACTACGACAAGGAAGTGAGAACTACGACAAGAAAATGAGAACTACGACAAGACAAATATCACTGCGACAAGGTCCCACACACACACACACACACACACCGACATTGGCCCGTCCTGGTGATTCTTTGGCCCGTGTTGGTGACGGCTGTCCCCTCATGGATGCGTGGCCTGTCGCAGTCCAGTCACTCGATCCGTCGTGGACTCGTCTTGTGTGGCCCGTCACAGGTCTCGCAATGGCTTCGTCGCGGGTGCCGTCGTGTAACTCACAGGTGTTTATATGGCCCATCCCGTCGTGTATGCCCCAACATGTCACATCCTGTCCCGTCGTGTAGCCCGTCGCAGGTCCCGTCGTGGTTCCCACCTTTTTTGTCGAGGTTCACGCGTTTTTTGTCGAGGTTCAATTTTTAAGCTCTTGTCGCGGTTAAGCCGCGCCCTCGACACACACACACACACCCGTGCTGTAAATGATATTGCCTGTTGAGATTGGAGATCCTTGTTGTGTGGCCAAGACAAATCTCGAGGATTGGTCTGCGGTGAACCTGTATGACATGCCGGGAGACAGCACCTGGCCCATCGTCTTGGTGAGCTACCTCTACGTGAAGAAGGACCAGTCAAGCACCAACCCCAAGACAGCCGCTGCGCTGCAGGCCGAAAGCGGAAGTGCCACGTCCACAATCATGTGTCTCACAGGGGAATGCTGGATCTCAACATGCTGTCAACCGTGTTGAAAGCACCCCACAAGGCACCGGATTTTTTTCCGTGAAAGTTCTCACCGCTGCATGCAAGCATGCTGTGTCTCGGCAGCGGCAACGGTGTGCCAGCTTACGCTGTCTACAAAGTGCTCGTTTTCGCATTTGGAGACATGCAGATTGCCTTTTTGCCAGCGGTGCAAACCTCTGTCGGGTCAGGTGGTTGCAACATGTTGTGGGCAAACCCGAGACAGTCCTGCTGCACGCCTCGGCAAACTTGTGTTTGCATTGTTCACAATCAAGTCATGTAAATGGCACTTGCAATGTGTGACACAATGTAACGGTCTGCATGAAGGAACAACCGATTGTACTCCCCTAGAAACTAGCATGAAACACCACGGAACGCCACAGGAACGCGTACAAATGCATGGTTGAGATTCACTTTTGGTTTTCAAACGAGTTTCAACTCCCATCCTTGTGCGCCTGACAGCCCTTTGGCCACCAACATCACCAAGTTTTTGAGCCTGTGACAACACAACTACGGCGCCTTTGCCCGCGGCAGGCCTTCATCGACATGGTCATCCGCGACGGTGACTCCCTGGCCGCGGAGTTCGGCTTCACCTCGCCCTCGGCGTCTCTGAGGTCCTTGAGCCTCAGCGCGGCCAGCACCATCGTCTACCCCGCAAACATGGCCGGGCGGGCACTCAAAGCGAGCCGGATGCCTTGTTGTAGCACCCTGCTGCGTTGATTTCAGAGGCGGCCGTCTTTTTTGAGTGTATGTGTTGTGTTTGTTGTGTGTGTGTGTTTTGCGTGTGTGGTATGGGTGGTGCTTGTTTGCGTGTGTTTGTGTTCGTCTTTGACTGTGACCTTTCTGAAGATGTTGGTGAATATGTTTACCGAGCGACCACGGCATCGCGGTTGTTTCCTGAAGTAAAGGATGCCTTCTGTGGCATGATGTTGAAGGAAAGCCATCCTGACAAATTCATGGGAAGGTCCCCCGATCTCTAAAAAGCACCCGTTTTGCTTCGGCTCCCTTCGTGGATCCTCCCGTTTGGTAAGCTGACGGAGGCCCCTTGTCAGTTCGCTTGGAGGGTCCCTGTGGCACAGGTGGCATTCACCTCAGAAAGCAGCACCATGGCCTACACCGGCATGGGCGCGCCCTGGCAATGGTCCGGCATGTTTCATAGGACACTGGCTGATGCAACTTGCTCCCCTAATGATGCTTTCATTCCTCTACTACAGAGGCGTGTTTCAGGTTCCATCCGTAGTATCTGCTACAATACTGCTTTGCGCACCAATTTCAAGCGCCAGCACGAACCGGCGAACCAACAACACCCTGAAATTCCAGGAGTTTGAGGGTCCAGGCAAAAGAAGGAGCTGGAAGGCAAAGCTCATGGACTTGTGCACCTGTGTTCAGAAATGTGTCTGAAGATATGGTGAAATGTCTATATCCTTCACTCCTTTCCTCCATAGGAGTCCAGAAGTCTGCGGGCTTGGAGTCGTGAGGGAGCAACGAGCGATCAGGAGCCTGTGAGGCCGTACGACTCTGTGATTTTGGGGCTTGGGCAATGCAGGCTGGAGGTAGGCAGGCACCTGCCAGGGTTAGGGCAGGGCTGAAGCAGAGGTTGCCTGACGGATACAATTGGCAATGGGTGATGGCGCCTGAGAATTGAAGCCGGCAAGCTCTCGCAATTACCAAGCGAATGTTTCCATTTGCTTCATCAAAACCAGGACCCTTGACCAACTTGACGCACCCCTTCAAAGGATGGGTGAGCAGTGGGAAAGTTGCGAGTCATGCACTCCGCTGGCTGTGCAAGGTGAACGTGATTAGCTCCAAGCGCCACTCCTATGACATCTACGACAGCGACGTGATGCAAGAGGCATTGAACAAGCTGCGCGAGGCAACGCACACGCACGCGGCCGAGCAGGGGAGTCCGCAGGCCAGCCAAAAAGATGGTTGCCAGGTAAGGGTGACTCTGACTGCCTGTCGAAAGTCTGGATTCATTGCACAGTCAGCCTTTCCGAAGTAAGCAGGGAAAACATGAGCCACAATCAAAACCTGGGTAGACGTTTTTCCTTACATTTTTCTGGGTCAACCATGTTAATACCGGGTTTTGATTGTGACTCACGTTACAGGCTTCAAGTAGGGCACAGGTGCTCAGCTCAAGCGTCAGGTCCAAGAGGAGGCGCCCGTGGACAATCTGCCGGTGGTGCTGTCCGCGGTGGCCTTGACCATCTCCGTGCTGGCGGGCTGCATGGGATGCTTCGCCTTGCTGGCGGCCCGAAAGTCTGGAGGCATGGGATCCCCCAGCCCCACCAGCAGCACCAGTCAGCTCTACGGCTCCCGCACTTAGCTCGGCGAATCAATCCAGTCGAAGCCTGGATTCGCCGAACCGAATCTGAATAGATTCCAGCTCATTGAAGCTCTCTATTCTCCCAATCCTCCTTCTCAGCGCGCTTTCTACGCGAAGCGTGGGCGCCGGCGAATGTCAGATTGGCGCGAACTTGTATGCCGAGGTCAGGTTGAAGGCAGTACTTCAATGTGATTCAGACAACAAGACACACATATTCACACGTCCGATCATCTTATCCGGTGGTCCCTTGTTTCCCAATTGCTGGTCACATGAGGAGACATAGTGGTGGAGGTGTTGGTGGCAGAAGAAGCAGGGAAGGCAGGCTTTTGGGGCTCACTCACTTTTCTCCTTCAACGAGACCAATCAGGAATCATGACAACAGACTCATATGCAGTGGGGGTCCCGCATGGCCCTCTACATACTCTGTTGTGGGCAGAGTGACAGTGGGCCGAGTGACTCTCTCCAACACTTTGTGAAAGGTTCCAAGTTCGCCCACTCTCGGCCCTTTGCGATTTTGAACGCAGGCCAGCTTTGCAAAGAGCACCGCTGATAGAAGCGAGCTTGCTTTGAGTTGCGCAGTTGTTGTTCCAGGCAGGTGTTTTGCCTGAGGTGCAGCTCGGTATCAGTGGCCTGCTGGCCTGGGTGTCGGTTTTCTTGCCCAAGCACTTGTCTTGCGGCGCTTTGGGCGTCCAGGAGCCAGTGCTGAACTCAGCGGAACGCTGATTTGGCAGGGCTTCGGGCGCCCGAAAGCTGCTGCTTTTCGGTGCGAAAATTCTGAGAGCGAGCTTGGCTCCCAGGAAAATGGCGCTTGCTTCCTGAAGGGGCGGGTCTTCGGATATGGTGACCCTCGGGCCTTTTGTCATCCTAGTTCATCTCACTCCATCTCCCAATCTAGGCACTCAGCCAGATGAACCTTGTAGTTCTTCTTCCTCCCATGCATGCTTCGAATCTACTGCATACGTTTTCGGAAGACTATGTTTAGTGGCAAGCAATGCGCGGACTTGTTTGGCCGATTCAGCCAGGGAGTATGCTCCTTCGGATAAGCGAGACCACCATTTTGCCCCAGCGCTTTGAGTCACTGTGGTGTTGAGTCACTGCGGTGTGTCCCTGTGCTGTTCTTGTGCAAAGCTGAGGCTCAAGGCTGATATCTGTAATTCAGCTTTTGATGCCCTGGCGATTTTCAGCTTGCCAATCAACTCCTGCAACACGTGCGAGTTAGTTGTGTTTCTTTAGTGAACGAGGAATCACAAAGTACATGGGGCAACTTGTGACTCTGGCGTTACATGCAGGGCGTCCGAAATTGGATGTATAAAGCTTCTAAACAGCGGCAACTTGTGAGACCGCGCGATTGGGAAAACTCGAGTCGCGAAAGGCCGGTGATTGGTCCGCGAAAGGGCAACGAAATGATTGTGAACGGTGTTTAGATTGTGGTGCCGACGCACGTCTCGCTCATTTTGACTGCACGAGCTCTCACAACAGTTCCTCCTGGAAAGCTGAATGTTGCGTCTGTTTGCGCAGGCCCAGGCTGTGCTTTCCAAATCTGCTTACTGGCAAAGGCTGGAAGCTGCAAGCCGAAGTTCCACCGCCGAATTCCGCGATTGGACCGCAGTTGGACGGCGATTGGACGAGTTTCACCGGTGAGGCCCTGCCCATCCGAGCTATGTCATTTCCTTCTAGTTTCCAGGTATGGATGGAGGAAGGCCAGCGCTTGAGACAAGACAGCGAAAAGCGAAGCAGAAACAGCAGCGATGACCAACGTTGCTCCGCTATTGGCCCCTGCGAGGTCGCGATTGCACCACGATTGGCCGGCGATTTGGGGGGTCACCAGGCAAAGTAATTCAATGTTGTACCCCCACACGCGGCCAACGCAATTGATGTCCTGTTAAGGTCAGCTTGACAGATTGGAATTGACTGGCCCTGCTTTCAGCTTGGTTCCAGTGATTTACCAGTGGAAATCGTTGATCTGCAAAAGGAGGGCTCGGAATTGAGGCTGGGTTCGCGGTCTTGATGCTGGCGGCCGCGCGGCAGCACGGAGAAGCAAGCCAAGGGCCCATCGACAACATCGAAGCAGCTACCCCCCCACATCCTCCGACTCGAGGCGAGCAAGAGGCATATTTTCACATCAGCCAAACCCTCGAATCCGCCGCTTTGGAGCTAGGCGTGGCGCTGGCCTAGGCAGAAGGTGCATGGCAACCTGGGACGTCTATGGCAGCGGTAGCGGATGTGATGAGGAAAGGCAGGGTGTGCCTGCTGGACATCGTGCAGGGCGCAGCCAATGTGCGAAAGAGAATCTCTGTCAAAGACTTGCTCTTTTGGTTTCTTTCCCGCGCACTGCAGTAGTGTCTTCGGAGGCAAGTGCTGCAGCAGACATTGCAGCTGTGAGACTGGCTCCCAGCTTCAAGGGGGGTTGCTTGCGTGATCACTGGTCCAAGCGGTGTGGGCAAGTCCACCTTGATCAAGAAGCTCATGGCAGACTTCTCCAGGCAATTTGGCTTTTCTGTGTCACACACGACTCCAGACCCTCGACCAGGGGAGCAGAATGGTGTGGGCTACCACTTTGTGTCGCGTGAGCAGATGCAGCGGGATATTGATGCAGGGCTGTTTGTGGAGCATGCCAAGGTGCGGGGCGAGTTTTGATAACTTGTCGGGAATCACAACCGATTCAGCTTTGCTTGTGTAGCAGTCCAACATGAGAACGTTGACCTGCTAATCCACCGTGTTGTTGTTTTCCATACGGTAGCCGATGCAGTTTCTCAAAGAGCTGAATGCTGAGATCGAAATCGCTTCAGCTTTGCTTGTATAGCAGCCCAGTGTCAAGAGGCTAGGTTAAGCCGTTGACCCATGATGTTGTTCATTATTGCAGTCAAGTTTATTTGCACGGCATCCAAAAACTCCCATTCCCCCACTTCAGAGCTAGGCATGAAGCTGAGCTAAGCAGAAAACAGGGCTTGCCCTGAGATGCATGGCAACCTCGTCTATTGGACGTCCATGGCAGCAGGAGAAAAGGCAGGGTGTGCCCCTCTTAAATATCCAACCATCTTATGAATGTTCACGCCAGAGTCACATGCTTCGAACTCCTCGGAGGACAACAGTTGGGGTATTTCACGATATGATAACAGGCTCGAAAGGCCTTATTTCATGGTTGGTCAGTAGCTTTGAAGTTTTGGCTAACTATCGGCTTTTCCCTTGCACCTCCAAGACACTAGATGCTCAGGGAACACCCTTTGCCCAGGGCTGCACGATTGGCGGATCGCTTCCCGCGATGCCGGGATCCCGGCGATGGCAAGGTGCGTGGCAGGATTGCATGCACCAGCGCGAGAAAGAAGCGCGGATGTGTTGCAAACCATTTGCAAACCTTAAATAGACGTGGGTGGACATGATTAATGGGCTATATGCGCCACGTGGTTTGTGTTAATTGAGCTAGGCTTGAGGCCTGTCACAAAAGGACTTTGTATGGCTTGGAAAGAGATCACCCAAGTGAGCCCCTTCTCATTTGGGCAAGATTACCTCATAGCTCATTGTCCAAAGCAAGCAAATGCTTTTTTTGGGCCGTCTAGTTTATCAGTTTGGTCCGATTAAGAATTCTCAAAAAAGCTTGTTTGCCGACAGTCGCGATGTTTGCTCAAACTAACGCTGGCACTGAGCGAGGAGCTTCGCCAACACATGAACCTTAGCCAGTACCAATCCACGTCAGCGACCAGAACAGCCCTGCGTTGAACACACACACACACACACACACGCACGCACAAACAATGCATGATATGGCTGTTGCGTATTCAACCACGGCAGTTTCCCTCTGCTGGACAGGGTATACGGTATACGTTTTAGTTTACATAATTAAAGTCATGCCTAGACACAACGAGAATCGTGCTGTGTTTGAACCCTGTAGTCGATCGGCCTCTAAGGACAAATCACTACTGCTCGTACATCAAAACTTGCTGTGACCCCTATGTACTTATTTGGTTTTGATCAGGTGCTAGCACGTTCTCTACAACAACCACTCTAAACCGCTTTCATCATTCAAAGCTTGTTGAGAGAGGTTGCAAAACATTGAGAAACATTGCAAAATACTTGATGTGGGATACAATCAGCAGCATGGTGGGGTCCAGTGGCTGCAAGACCAACATCAGGAAAGGTTCAGTCTTGCTGTTTTTGGACATGTGACCCCCCTACTCCAAGCCGCTCTAGAACGCTCTTTGACCTTCTGGGGACGGACTCATACTGACCCAGTCGTCAGAAAATTGTGCTTCATCGGGTGCTTATCCAGCTGCCACTCTTAAGCATTCAACAGTACGGTTCACATCCATGTGGTCACACCTTCTTCCCCGATATTTTACAGCCTTAGTTTTCCAACGCTGACTCTTATGTTGCGTTTGAGCAAGGTTTGGCAGCTTTTCTTTCCCAAGAGTCGACTCCAACAGAAATGCGGAAGACCTTCCGGACAAAACCGAGCTGTGCGGCTATGAGCTGAGCCATGGACGAGCCTGAGATCTCGGAGGACCTGGCCAGCTTCACAACTTCCGGCCTCAATTTGAACTCCTGCGCCCTGGCGGGTTTTGAAAAGCTTACGCTGAACCGTTTGCCTTTCTCAGGGCTCCTTAAAAGATACATTTTGCCCATTTGAAACATGTTGCTTTTTCCACCAAAATTCCGGGAAACCACCATTTACAAGGCAATGTTCAGGTGTATAATGTAAGGCCCGACAAAGGCCGTGTTTTATGCGGAGCTTCAGTCCGTCTGCCACTGCCACTGGAGTATTTGTGCCCCAATGAGCATGTCCAAAAGCAAAACACCCTCATATGTTGTTTGTCTTCACTTGTATTTCATTGTTGAATGTGCGTCTCTACATGTGTATGCATGCCTATATGTAGTAATGCAGTATGTGCGCTGAGCTGCCTGGCAACTTGGCCTCGCGGTGCATCGCATTAGCCAGCGGCAAAAGCGCTAGCCAGGAGCATGTACCAGTGTACCTTCTACTACTAGTTCCCAAGACTTGGGAAAATTAGGGGTGCGTGCCCTCTGGTGCTTGGAAGAAAATTGGGGTTCCCCCCCTGCTCTTCGCTGACTCGTCAGTGACTTGAAAGCTGATCCCCAAAGCTTGCCGGGAATTCTTTCGGCTCTTTCTTTCTGCTTGAAAAAGAGCCCAAGAGAAGGTGCAGCGACCCCTGGGGGCCTCAATTTCCCTAGCTGGGGGTGTTGACTTGCACGAGCTGGCTGTTGGGAGCCAGCCCACGGTAAGTGTTTTGACGTTCGTTTTTTGCATGTTGCTGGACTTGTGTGGCCACCTTCTGTTTTGCAGTCGTTTCCTTGGTATTCGAGTTGGGGTTGGCGGCGCAGGCTTTTTAGCAGAAATCAGCGTGTTGCATGTGTTTTTTGCTGAAAAACACCCAAACTTAGAGATTCTCCGCTCAAGTTGAAGAATCTCCAAGTCGGATGGAGAATCTCCAAATTTGATGGAGAATCTCCAGGTCGGGTGGAGGATGGAACATGTCCATCCAACTTGGAGAATCTCCATACGACTTGATGGAGCATCCTCCAACTTTGATGGAACTCCAACTTTGATGGAGAATCGGGCGGAGAATTCTCCAAGTCAGATGGAGAATCTTCAAATTTCTAAGTTTGCTTGCTGTGTGTTGCAATCTGGCTTCAGCAAGCTCAATCCTTTGGCTTATAAGATCAAAACGCTTATTTGTTTGCTGTCTCGGGGTCGCTGGGAGATTCTCCATCCAACTTGGAGATTCCCCGTGCAACTTGGAGAATATCCGTCCGAGTTGCAGAATCTCCATCCAAGTTGGAGAATCTCCATGTCGAATGGAGAATCTCCAAATTGAAACGTCGGATGGAGACTCTCCAAGTCGGGGGGAGACTTTCAGAATCTTCAAGTGGGATGGATAATCTGCAAATTTCAGGATCCAACTTGAAGAATCTCCATCCGACTTGGAGAATCCCCAGGTCGGATGGAGAATCTTCAAGCTGCAAATTCAGTACTGACAGAGTCATGTCTTCGTATGCCGCCAATGCCTAGTAAGAGGGCACTTGACACCAGTTTTCCGGACACAAAACAGGCTCTTGAATTACGTGCTTTCCATGTTTCTTGGGAATTGGGGTTGCAGTTTCACGTTGGCCCGAAGTGAGCCAGGCATGCTGAAGCGCTTCCACCCGTCCCTCCCCACAAACTCGTCAACAACTGGGGGTTGCAACCACTCAGCGCTGACTAAGTGTGCTCCCAGCTGTGTGAAAGCCACAACAGGACATTTTGAAGATTCAAGGGTAGCTGTGTCCAAAGTGCTAGTCTCGGTTTCACGCCTAAGGCTCTCAACGCGACCACTACTTGTGTTCAGATTTTCCGGTCAACGGGTTTCGTTTCGGGATTCGGGATGTCTGGCCAGTGAGCCACTGATGACTGGCCCAGATTCATTGTTTGACTAGAACTCACAGAAACATGTGCCTTTCCGGCAACTCGGTGCTTTTTCCCAAAAGGTAGTCATGAAGCAGACAGCAGCCAGAGCAGTCGGTCAAAGCCGGCGGGTGAGGCAGCCAGCCGATTCATCAAGTCACACCAGGCATTGTCAGTCAGATACCAAGCTCCTTTTCCTTTGCTGAGTCACGCTATTTTTGCTAGCATGCTATTTTTGATTCCCTTGGTGAATCACGGCATTTCTGCGGATTCCGTGTCCAAGTTCCTGGGTTTCCTTTGGCGAAGCACGCAGCAACTGAACCGATGGACGTGGTAGGCTTGGGCAGCATCCTGGCGCGGTTCAGCGAGCTGGATGCCGATGGCTCCGGAGGCATCACCGGGGATGAGCTGGCAAAGCACTGGCTCATGGCAGCCCAGGACCCGGCCAGCCGAGTTTTTTGGTCAAGGAAGTCCTCAGGGGATGAGTTGGTTTGGATGGCTGGGATTTGAAGTTCTTCAGGGCAAAAGAATCCTTGCTTGGATGGTGGATTCCTCTTTCAAGTGCTTGGATTTAAATCCTCAACCCTGATCTGGCGGTTTGGATTGGTTTGAAGTCCTTGCGGGGAAATGGGAAGCCTGCGTGGAATACCTCCAGAGGCGTTGAACTCTCCATTAGAGTCAGGACCTCCATCGAGAATCGCATCCTTTTCACAAGCTGTTTCCCAGGGAGCTGACTACGGCTGACAAGGGATGGCAGTGGCCAGATATTTCAACAGCTTTCCATGAAGTGTGCCATTCAAAAAACGGGGGCAGTTGTTGTGTATATTTGGAAGCAATGCAACACAGTCGGCGAGCTCTTGAAGGGGTGATGAAGTCCTGGTTTTAGAATTTCAATTCACGCTGACATCTGACTCCAGCATATAGAGTTTCGACTGTAGACTCAGCTTGCATTTTATCACCATGGCTGGTTGATTTGCAATGCACGGAATGAAAAGTGGGGCAAGGTCTGTCCTCTCCTCATCATGTCGGGTTCGCTAAAGTTAGCTTTGGCTGTTGCGAGCGTGGAGAATGCAACCTGCTCCAGATCATGGCTGCGGACATGGCAGGCCATCCACAAAATGTCTAAACCTTACTTCGTGTTTTTTTGAGGCTACCCATTTTGTAAGTTTGGTTCAAAGGGAATCCGAGAGAAGAACCACCATTGTCAGGTCGCCCCTTTTTTGACACATACCCTTTTAGCTTCCAAGCAATAACTGCGCAACTATTGGTGGCATGGCATTCTAACAGGACCTTAGTTGATTTGTCACGGCTTCCCTGGCAAGCTAGTCACGGATCAGTGGGTCAGGCCAACTTTAGCGACCTTTTCCTGGGCAGGGTTTTGGTGTTGGCCCACTTGGTTCAAGCAAAGCTCGCAAAATCTCCCGAGTGGACGTTTGGCTTTCGGATTTTTCCAGAAAGGCCACAGGGCTTTGGACCTGCGAGAACGACTTCCAGCCTGCTGCTTGGGATCACCTGAAGGTTACCGGGCAGGTACTCAACAAACCTCAAAGAAAAGGGGGCGCAATTGACAACCTACTTAGATTATTAAAGCTCACCAAGTAGAACAAAACCCAACCAGGTGAATAAGTTTGAGAGACTCCTTCGGGTAGTAAGGTACCCTATCGCAGGCTTTGAGCACCTGCAACTAATCCTGGTGGTCCCTTCAAGGACCGGGTCGACGAAGTACCTTCAAGAGATTCCCAATCTTCTCGGAATCCCAGATTGCTTTGCGTGAGCGATGAAAACGGGGCTTTGTTGCTCGGTTGCACTACATCCAGCAAGATTGCTTTTTTTGTACTTTCCTGCCGGCTCGCCTCAAATTAAATTGGCTTTTCACAGCCGTGTTTTTCCTAAAGATCCCTGATTTGCACCTGACATTTGTACGCAACAGAAGAATTCGCCGCCTTTGTTGCTACGTGAGGAGGTGGCAAAACGGCCGCTGAGCGCCTCCGAGCAAAGTTTGATCTGGGCGGGCGTTCAGCGCAGCTTTGAGACCATGGACGTCCAGCAGGATGGCACTTTGGCCGAAGCGCTGAGAGCAATTTGGTTCGGGCGGAAATTGCCAAAAAGGCGGAAGCTGGGCTGAAAGTCGTTTGCTGATCTGTTCACGTATAGAAGGTGTTGGCGGAAAGTGGTCAAGTCTGAGATATGGAAGCAAATCAGTACCATGAAGCAGTGCATTGGGTCTTCTGAAAGTGGACCAGGTCGATATGCTGGTATATATCCAGTCAAGACACAACATGTCTCTAGAAGTCTTCGGGAACACCTTCCTGCGTGCAGTGCTGCCCGGTCATGGGCTCACAGAAAATCAACCAGGGCTCGCCCACGCAATTCAGCTCGGACGGAGATGGTTTGTCTCTGGGTTGAACCCGCCCAAATGGGTGGTTGCCTCTGGGTTTTCCTCGATGGCAAGCCTCCAAAACACACGCGAATGTAGGGGGAAGACAGTTCCGAAGATGTTGCAATTCAGGATCATCTGGCGCTTGTGTCTTTTTTTTTGCAAAGCTGTATGTGTTGCACTTCTAGTGTCATGCGAGTTTGTCAATTACAAGATCAGTCATATGTGAATAGCCAGTATTGGCCAGATGTTTGCTTTTTGGGGCCTTTCTGTGCAACCTCCTTCAGCCTCGCGGCAATTATCCAAATGGCCTCCCACTCGGTCCTTTGATTCTTTCCTGTCCCAGGCTCAGTTTGGGACTGAAAACGGGCGCATCCAAACCGCCTTGCAAGATCCCCGCCAATCCTTCCAGCCGGACACCTGAATTTCTTCATGTAAACTCCGGTTCGAGGTAGGAATTGTCCATCACCGCGGCAACCACGTTTCCTGGAGAAAAAAAAAGTCGAGGCATCATCACGCAGCAAGAGTGGCTGCACATGGCGCTGCTGGAGCTGCACCCTGCGGGCCCCAGAAACGCGGAGATCCTCCACCGCCAGATCCGCCAGAGCCCCGCCCCTCGAAATCGAGGCTTCGAGCGGTCCTGCAGTTGCTCGGGTTGACGCGCTGAACCGCGGGGCCGGCCAATTGGTGGGATGGGATGCTCTCGGGTCACTTTGGTCTTTTTTCGGAAGCGGCGCTTCGGGACTTGGCGGGGACTCGGCGGGGACTCGGCCGTGGCTCTTTGGATTGGGAATTCGAATTCGTCGACGTTCCCTGCCAGATTCGCCACATCCACCCTCCAGCCAAGACTCCAAAAGGCGCATTGAGCCTTTGAATGCCGACAGGCCCTGTGCAATCTCTACATCGGATCTGCCTTAGTATGAGAACCCCTGCTTGGCCGGCATTTGAGTTTGCTAGAATAGTTTGTTCATAGCATCAGCGGGCACCTGTGCGAGTACCACCAGGTACAACAACAAGAAGCTAGGCAGTCAGCAACCGTATCCCACACCCTGTCAAGCAACGGAGGTGTCTAGTTTGGTGCCGAATAGAAGCACCAGGCGTTCTGTGCTCTTCCATTTAAGACAGATTATGGGTGGTAGTGGTACGCACAGAACTTTGCGCCAATGATTGTATTGGTCTTCCAGCTCGTTGGTTTGTTCCAGATTTCAGCTCCTGACACACAGCCATACAGTTATCATTGACCAGCGTTCATGATTTCTGCAAATGTTGAGGGCCCCTCAATTTTCATTTATGCAGCAACACACGGCACGTTGTTTTTCTCTGCAACTGCTCTGGGGAGATTCGACGACAGGGCCTACACTTCTTCACATGGCTGTTCTTCCTCAATGTCCCGCCACTTTTTGAAGTTTAGGTCGAGCCAGCCAGGAGATCAACCACTGAACGCTGGAGTCGCATCCGCTGAATCTCCTGAATTCTATCCTTTTGCGGGGTCATTCCAATCTTCAGGCTGAACAGCGCCATGCAATCGAAGAAATTGAAGAGAGGCAGATTGCCGAAAACAAGCATTTGTTTGTTTACTCAGTTGTTCAGTGGCACCCTTTGTCCGCCTTTGTTTGGTAGCTGCTCACTAAAAATGGTCTTCCCCAAAAAGGGTTCCCTTTTTTTCCAGGGTCACTGAACAACTGAGTTTAGATTTGGTTTTGGTTTGCAGACCGGTCACGTAACATGTTCCGGGAAGCATCTTAGGGCCTTGTGCCTGGCTTGGTGCAGAGCTGGCTGGAAGTGGACGAACGCGCCTGCGGCTTGGTGACGCGGAAGATGCTGAACATGAGCCTCGGCGGTTTTGGTTTGAAGGGTTCTGCAACGGGTCCGCGCCTCGAATGCTTGGTGTTGCGTTTTCCAAATGTCAGGGTAGCTGAATTCCTCATGCCCATGTTGCATGTTGGGTGGGCACGTTTTTGGGAATAAGTTGGTGGAAGATGCAAGTACTGTTGCGATTCTTTAGTGCCCACCGCACATGGCCAGGCCACCAACCCTCCTATCACTGAATCACTGCATATTATGACAAGGCATGCTCTTCTCAAAGCCTGAGAAAGCCTATTCAAGGTGGTACCGGTAAAGCAAATGCGTGTGTCGATTTTTGACACCGGGCCCTCCAACCAGAAACAGCCTTCCCTTTAAGCCGGCTAGGGATTGAGTCCTGGTTTGACTCAACAAGCAGGTCCAATGCGCCAAAAGAGCGTTTGCAAGGGAATGTGAAGGCTAAACGGAGGCGCAGTACATGTTCGAGCGTCAAAACCAAGCAGCTCAACTTTCCGCGCTGCAAAATGCTTGAAGCCAAAGCAAACTCGGAGGGTAGGCATGTAAACATGGCATTTGCCTTTGCAACTCTTGAAGTGCTTCAAAGTCACCCCGCAGTAAACCCCCGTAATCTCCCACTCAGAGAATCCATTGAAAAAGAAGCGGTCTCAAGGGCTGCCCACAGGTTCAGTAGTGAATTGGGAGGGTAAGAGTCGAAGTGAAACGAGGGAGAGTCGATCAATGTCATCCAAATTTCTGTCTGAGGGATTCGACTTGTTTCAGGTCAAGGACTCCTGAGAATTCGGCCCGCTGTTCAAGTCAAGCCCGTAGGCTTGCAGCAGTGGGCCTTGTCAAGCATAAAGCTTCCAATGGTCTGACAAGGCATAGATGTTTGAAGCATTGCTAAAAAGCTGATGCGGAAGGTTTTCTTGGGTGTTTTGAGTGATGGCTACTCGCAAGGACCCTGCTCGACTTCGACTCAGAAACCGAGAGCGTGACTCAGCAGAGCTCAGTGATTTGTAGTAGGCGCAGCGGAATTAGGGCTTTCACGGCCGAAGCTTGTTG
>CAUJNA010003341.1:511584-527409 GCA_963377175.1 Effrenium voratum
GAGTATTGCTGCTGCCCACCCTGTTTCGCCAAATGGCGGACTGCTCACAGCAATCGAGGGTTGGCGGTTTCCACAATTAGCCCAACTGTGAAAGGCACAGCTGGAGCCAATTCCTGTCCAGCTTTCTTTTTGACCTGCAAATCATCATTCATCCCATGCGAGTCCACCACTGGAATATCTCAGCACGCACATTTTCCAACGCATACAAATTCTGAAGAAGCTGTCCCTGGCCAGCGGCAAGTTTGAACGGGGGGGCGGGGACCTTGCCCTGCCTCACCTTGATTGAAGCTCTCGCTGGAGCATCATCTCAGTTCGGGACATGTGCAAATACGGGAAATATGGCAGCTAAGTCGGGCGTCATTTGGCTCACGTTTGGTTGAACGAGGCAAAGCTCTGTTCATGTTAGTCGTACTGCGCACAAGTCTACGCAAGTGAGACTCACTGTTCGTCATGCGAAGCACACCTATGCCCTACTCAATTGAGACTCACCTTAGCTTGCCAAAGCAGCTGCCATATTGCGCTTCAGCGATGCTCATAAGTTTCATAGAAGTAGCTGAATTGATCTTCAAATCAGATCTGAGGCCGGTGGTAGGCTCTCGGTTAAGAATAGAGTAGGATATAGGCATGATCCGTTTGTGCAGGTGTGTAATGGCCCGGTGGGCTGTCCCCCCCCCTTGTGTGGCCTTGCACCTGGCCATTCCCTGCTCTCCTACAAAGTTGCGACCAGAAGCTATTCCCAACATCCTTCCTTGCTGGACCCTTTATGACAGACACCAAAGGTTTCCGCTCGGTATCGCAGCGCTGCAGCTCAGCCCTTTGATTCTTTGGCTCCTTCGATTGCTGTGGGTTTGCCTCCCTTGCGGCTTCTTAGCAAGCGCCAAAAGCCTTGACTGCTATTGGCTTGGATCTTTAGACTTTAACTTTTTGATTGAAATAACGGTGTTTTCCACTAAACCCCCAAAAAGTTATTCACTTTTTCCAGGGGGGTCGTTGCAGCAACCAAACCAGAAGACGAGGTGCAGTTCCTGCTGGGCCAGCACATCCCTGAGTCGGTGCGGCTCATGTCAGAGCGGCTGAAGGGCTCCACGCTGGTCAAGGCGCCGAGCCTTGTCACCTCAGGGGGTCGGGACAACATCTAGGTCCAGTAGTGCCCTTACCACAGAAAAAAAGGGTGCCCTTGTTCTAACCTCTCTACTGGAGGACCTGGTGGAGGGAAAGCCCACCATTTTAACCCAAGCCCTTGCGCTTGCAGTGCATCAAATATGCACACCGCCATGTTGAATGCAGGAGCCAGGCCAGAACCAAGCCGAATCCGAAACAGCGCCAGGCTAACAGTTGAGTGGCCAACTCTTTGGCAATGTGTGATCGTTGAGGGTGAGCTACCAGCAGTCCTCATGCCAACATGTGATTCCGAACTTGTGCAAGGGTTGTATTTTGTGCCTTGCTTGTTGCTTATCCCCCCGCCCCACCTGCTGTTGGGCCTTGGGGCTGATGCTTGAGGCGCTGCGGCCGGTGCTGAATCGGATTTTGGGGAAGCAGGCGACGCTGGGCTCTGACTGGGCGAATGGATGGCCATCGAACAAGCAGCTTCCGTCAGCATTGTGTTTGCCGTCTACCCAACTGTTGTATGTTCCAGCTGGACCAAAGTTGCCAGGTGGCCGTTCTTTCTCAAGTCAACATATCACGTTGAAGCCCACCTGTTTGCGGACAGGTATGGTGGAAAGTGTCGGGAAGCAGCTGTTCTGTAACTGGATCGGGTGCTCTGAAAACACAGCGTTTCCCCATAACCTTGTCGCTTCATGTTTGTTATAGTGTGTGGCTGTACTCTTTTGTTTTTGCCCTGCAAACATGAGGAGACCTGGTTGTGTCCGCATTGACAGTGAGGATGCCTAAGTGCCCATTTCGCTCACTCCGAGGGTGGGGGCTACCTATGCACTTTGCCCATGCGCAATGGACTATGATCATCTATGCCCTGTCTAGCCGGCGGCTGTGATCTAGACTGTCTTTGTGTGTTTGCTCATGTGTCT
Source organism: Effrenium voratum (assembly GCA_963377175.1). Classification (NCBI taxonomy): domain Eukaryota; class Dinophyceae; order Suessiales; family Symbiodiniaceae; genus Effrenium; species Effrenium voratum. The sequence goes on from CAUJNA010003341.1 coordinate 513,612, forward strand.
TCTTTAACAGCCTGTGAAGCATGGGTGGGTGCGGCTTGCATTGGCTTCGCTTGCCTGCATGAGTTGCTTTGGCTTGCAGCCAAGATGTTGCGACCGCATCCTGTGGATCACCACTTGTAACAAGGAAAGGATCGGCTGCCTGTTTGTGCAACCAGATTTCAACTATGTCACTCAGCCTGACTTGCTCGTCACCTTACTTTCTGACAGTCGGCTTGTCGTGTTGCTTTTGGCAGCAGTCGCTGAAGCACACGTTGTTTATGTAGAAAGAAAGTGTTCACCAATGTGATGCACGGCAACTGAAGCTGCCTGATGGCAGATTGAGTGAGCCTTTCTTTTTGGGCATATTTCTTGGCGTCCTCTATCCTGCAAGAGGAAGCTGGGCATGCGCTGTTTGCCGAGCATGTTCGCACCAAATTGGGAAAACTGGTTCCTTGCACACCTGTGTGATTGGTCAAATGCCAGAGCCCCAAAATGCCGTGGGTTGCAGTTGTCCCATAGTCTCCCTTTGCAACAACCTCCAAACGGGTACTCATTGGTTTGCATCACCCTCGGTGCCATCCAAGGAGTCGTGAAGGCGAAGAGAGGACACTGGGAGTCACTTGTTACCTCCAGAATCCAATTGAAAGTGATAAATCAGTCATGGGGTCTTTGGTATCATTGAGAAAAAAGGTTATTAGTTTCCACAATCCTCAAGACTGCAGACTCCTTGCTGGATTGGTGGGTTGTGAACGGTCGTTGCTCCTTTTGACACATGGCGTCTCCTTTTCACTCCCCTACCGTCGTCCTAAGACGGCGGAGGTCTTGCCTTTGCGAATCATTTCTGCAGGGATCAAGAAGATGATGTTTAGCTTTGGGAAGACCAAAGGGAAACGAAATAAAAATGAAATAAAATAAAGCCAAAAGAAGCCCCCATATTCAGAATGCTCGCACATGCTGAACGGCCTTCGGGGACCCCAGGCATTCGGTGGATGAAAGTTGTGTGCAGGATTCTGGCATTGGAAGAAGGCTCCAGGCTCCGTCGCAAACAGCGGCGGGATGACACTTCGAAGCAGCAGCCTGGCATGCGATCGGGGGTGAAATGTCATTCATTCAATGGCCTGTGGCTGAAAGCCGAGGTTTAAACATTTGCGGGCAATGCGAATCGCCGTGTCGAAAAGTCATGAGATTCAAAGCTCATTTGCGGGACCTCGATATTCCGGAGGATCTTTGGTGGGCCCGTTTACTGTTTAGTTTTGCACGTGTATTGAGCATGAGCTGGTTCCCCTTTGCAACCTGTGTCTAGCTGAGTGAGAATGAGCAGCTCAATTCAAAGGCCAAAGCAATGCATAGGTCCCCAGCTGGGTCACCCTTTGTTGCATGCTGTGCACTACAAACAGCTACTGTACATTGAAGGATAGTTTGAGCATCCAGATGCGTATGGTCATTACCACATATCACCACCAGATCGAGCTCAGGATGGAATTCTGGGTGCTCGCGGTAGTGACTATTGGCTTGGTTCGCGCGTTGACTAGCAGATTTTGTGCAGTGCCCGTGCGAACATTTTGCCGTGCGACTATACCAAGCCGAAACTGATTCTGAGACAATACCCTTTTTGGGGGAGGTTGTTTCAGAGGGGTTGTAAATTCCTCTTTCGACATCTGCTTGGCTATTGTGTCAAAACGGGAACAGGGGCACCTCTGTAGTGGTGGGTCTTCCTTTGGTTCCGCTGTACACCCAACCTGAAGAGACCCTCAAAAAGACCCACGTGCGCACACACACACACACACACACACACACACACGCACGCACGCACGCACGCACGCACGCGCGCGCACGCACCCACACACACACACACACACACCCACCCACCCACCCACCCACGCACGCACGCACGCACGCACGCACGCACGCACGCACGCACCCACCCACCCACCCACCCACCCACCCACCCACACACACACACACCCACGCACACGCACACCACACACACACACACACACACACACACACACACACACGCGCGCACACACACACACACACCCACGCACGCACGCACGCACGCACGCACGCACGCACGCACGCACGCACAGCCGAGGTACAAAGACTTGAGCTTCGGCGACTCCGATGAGGAGGCTGAGACCGCGCGTGACTCCTCAGGCTTCGGCTCACAGGACTGGGAGTTTGGTTGAGCTAGCCAGTGGCATCATGCGTAGGGGTCCTGTTCAGGTTGGCAAGCCAACAGGGATAGTTTGCCACATTACCGCGTAAAAGTCCCATTGTTCTGAAGAGGTCTCAAACAAGAAGGGGGGCTTGCGGAAGTCGTTGGTGCTTAAATGCATCCAATACAATTCAACTTGTTGCTGCGCCAACTTGAGGACTTGACAGCCTTGACATTGGTTGCTTTGGGTGTGTCTCAAAAATGAGGGGACAAAGCTGGCGTTCCTTTTGGTTTCAACCAAAAGGGTGCCCTCGAAAAGACATCCCCTGTTGGATCACCTGTTTGCAGAGGAGGACAAGCAGGACGTGTTCGAATGATTGCAAAGCCCCGGCGTTGGCGCCTGACTGCAAAGTGGGTCGCCATGTTTCCCGAATCCGACCTAACGATGTTCAAAGGCCACCAACCCGTTAGCCCTTCAAGATGGGTGACACCCGGTGCGTGTGACTTTCTGTTTTGCCGTAGGTGACATGTTTGGGCGGCTTGCCTCGTTTACGGACCCCGCGGTGCACTTAGGTCCTTCCCTTGCATGTTCTTGATGGGGAAGCATCGAAATATCCGTACCAAATATTAGACCCTTACAGGGAATCATACTCCCAATGGTGTGTAGCCTCAAAATGTGTGGATTCCATGTAGTTTCGCTTTGATCTCCTTTGAAACACCTTCAAACAGGCGTGTTTCCAAAGAAAGACACCCCAATTTGGCCATTCTTGCTCAAAGCCCAACTTTGAGTGACCTTCCAACCAAATTTTCCCCCAACCCTCCAAAGACGCCCCCCCCCCCCCCAGCTCCCCAGATCCGGTAGGAGCCTTGTGACCTGGTCCTGTTCCACGCCCCGGGCGTCAGTGCGCCGGTGGTGGCTCAAGCGGTGGCGGAACACCCGGACGGGGCCATGGATCTCGTTTGGTTCGACCACGAAGGCGTGTCGGGAGCAAACCAGGCCCCACAAAGCCTGGGCAGGGAAGACGGAGCACCCCAGGACACCATCGGGGCTACTCGTGCAACATTGTATTGATTGAGGTATATGAATATGATACGCAGGTGAAATGCATGTTCATATCTGGTCCAGCACACACACACACATGAACTACATTTGGAGCATACAGTTCATTCATCTCACCCTTCCAGAAACACTGGTATTTACAGTGTGCTTTGCATTGCATGTTTTGGATGCACAAATGCAAGGTCCTACTAGGCCGAGTTTCGGTTTGCAGCAAAGTGCTTCTCAGAAGCAAACAAACTGTAACGAACACCGTGTTATTGATGTGCTTAACCGCAAAGTGTAAAGCACCTCCTGGTTTGCCGGTTTTGACTACAACTAGCCACCAAATTCCTCAAGCCAAAACACATCACAAAATGAAAAGGACATTGTGCACAACAACCAATGGTTGCCATCCCTTCATTACTGAATTTGCTCTGCTGTATCTTTCCGTTTACTCTTGAATTATTGTTACCAAAGGCTAGGATGCCACAGCTCTTGCTGGATTTGTTTTGCTGCCTCTCCCCTCGCACATCAAAAACAAAACTGGAGGAAAACCAGAAAATAATAACAAAATCAAAAAGCTTTGATTTAAAAAGCAAAAAACAAAAAGAAGAAAATAAAAGACAATGGCTGGTCTGGCTTCAGAGTTTTGGTTTGTTGGTTTTCTCGCTTTAGGTTTGCTTTGGTGTTCCTCGAGTTGTGTTTTGCTTTTTGAGCTTTTGGAGTCAATAAACAAAAAACAGAGAGTGTTTGCGGTTTTTGATGAGTGAGGGGCATGAGAACACCAAAATATTTGTTTTGGACTCCAAAAGCTCAAAAAAACAAGAAAACTCGAAACCCAAAAAGCAAAAATCTGAAGCCAGACCAGCCATTCTGATGATTTTTGGGTTTTCGGGTTTCTCGAGGTGTTTTGGATGTTGTTATGTGTTCTTTGGTGTTCCTCAGTTTTGTTGGATGTGTTGTTGTTGCTATTTGGGGTATTGGTCAGCTTGTTTCAAGACGAAAGGCCTTTGTACACCAGCACAGCAGGGGCCTTGTAGCGAGCTTCATGACAAGCTTTGACAGGAGCTGCACAAGGAGCCCCATAAGTAGCTTTTCAAGTCCCAATCGCTTTTCAGGAGCTTTTCACTGGAGCTGAGAAGGAGCTTTATAATGAGGCTTAAGAGGCTTTACAAGCATTTTTACAAGGTACCAGGAACCTTTTCGGAGCCTCATAAATAGGCCTGAGAAAGAGCTTGAAGAAGAGTCGCGTAAGGAGCTCAAAGCTTCATGAGAAGTCGCAGAAGCAGCTTACCAAGTGAGATTCAAAGGGGGCTTTGCAAGCAGCTCTAAAGGGAATTATATGGCGTTCTGTTAGAGATGAGAATTTAAAGGTGGATTTCTTTCCACATGAGGTGACCAGTAGAATGTGCATAGCGCAATAGGGAAAGAATTTCACTAGACTTTCATCGTCAGCTAGAATTTGAGTATGACGTCCTTCCCATGATAGCACATAGCAAGGGGATAATTCAATACTGACTGGGCCTATTAGAACTGAAATTTGAACCCTTTTCTGCTAAGATATGAATCAATATTTAAATAGAATTGTGACACATTTGCAGATGAATGTCTACTTCAATCGACTTAACGTAGGAATTGCTTTAGAATTAGGACGTTGATCCAAGTTAACTGCTATGTAATTGACATATTGGTACTTGGTGGGTGCAGACACAATTGAGCAAATGCAGATGAGCAGATCTGCAGGTCATGCTTCAGAGCTGGTTGAATATCGCAAATGTAGTTCATTGGGGGGGGGCGTGAGTATACATGTATATATATATATATGTAGACTATGTACTTCCACTCACTATGTACGTCCACTCATACATGTCATATGCATGTTTTTATCTATATGTTCATTTGTTGTTATGTGTATTTGGAGTGCACGTTTGTACACTTATATCTAAGTGATATCCACATATACTTACTTTGCTTCGCAAGGCGGGCGCGAGAAATCTCTGGCCCAGTGAAACGATTGAACCAGTTGGCCCAGTCGAACCAATTGGCCCAGAGATTTTCGGCTTGAATTGGGCCTGTTTTTAGAGGCATGTATTTCTATCACATGCATGTGCATGAATGCCTTAGGCCAATGCGCCGTTTGGCACAAGCTGTTACATCCGGCAAACCACGCGAACCATGTTTGACCTGTCTTGAGATGGACTGTGCCGCCACTTTGCCAGTTTTCCATGAGCAAGGCTGTGGCTGCTTAGCTGCTACTGTTGGAAAAAACCGGGGGGGGGGGGGGGCATTTCTACAAAACCCAATGCTGCCACCCCCCGCGCCCTTGTGGGTCCCGGAGTCCTATATCCCTTCTGACGAGTGCCCGGACCGCACGCTCGCAGGCAAGAAGCAGCACGCCACTGCCTCGGCCAACAAGTTGGAACCTTATCGCCCCTCGAATGGATCTGCTGGGTTTCTCAGAACGCCGGGTTTTCCTCAAGGGAAAGCAAAACGAAACCTTCAGAAACATCCGGACGTTCCGGATTCCTTCCAATTCCTTTTTTGGCGTCCACCTCCGGCCAAGGTGCGATGTCGGTCATGGCAAGCCCAAAGGACACACTTTTTCCAATGGTTGTGCACAGGATGTTGCAAAGAAAGACTGCCATACGGCGTCCCTTCCATGGGACAGAGGCGTCCTGCCACAGGCCCGGTGCTGAGAATCCTCGCGAGCCCCGAGCTGGAGAACTTCCAGCGGAGCAGCAGCACCGAGACCTGTGCTCTTCGTCTCCGAAAAGCGGAGCAATAGACCACCACCTCGGTTGGTGGACATAAAACCCTAAGGGTCATGACCCCTCCAATGCAGACCCCCGGACCCTGCAATGGAGACCCCCGACCCCGCATGGGCCCTCCAAAAACAACCCATTTTGAGCCCCCAAAATCAGTCGGGACCCTTAGGGCCGCCTAAATGATGTCCAAAAGGGCCCCAATTAAAATTCACACCCTGTTTGTTGGTTGAATTAGTTTTTAGTTGGTTGTACCCTTTTAAGCTGGCTGCCCCCTATTGGGAAGCCGACAGAAAAGTTGTGGTCACTTCAGGACGGGATCTTTATTGTTTGACCGAAGCTCTTCTGTTAGTGCCACCATCGCCGTTCTATCATCCTACCTGAGGCACCCAACGTGCCCCTTTTTTTGAGAAAAAATGCTCGAAATACCGATTTCTGCTCGACCCCCCAAAAAACGCTCGCCCCCCGAAAAACGCTCGACCAAATCCCCTTCTTCCATCCAGAGGAAGGCGGGATTGTTACGTTTTTTAAATGTGCACTCGTTTGCGGATATTTGCGCTCGTTTTGCGGATATTTGCGCTCGTTGATTTCTGCTCGCTCCTTTTGAATATTCAGCGACCGATCATCTTGGAGGACCGACCAGCCCGGTTTTGGGAAAAACGCTCGAAGCAGGAAAAAGTGTACGTTTACCATATTTTGGTGACGACCCCTGGTTTTGCAATACGTTTGGGCTACGGGCGGAAATTTATGTAACGAAGGGTGCTCCAGGTAGTGTATGTATTGGTTATCCATGTGTACTGCTTTCGTGCCACATGTCCAGCGGCGGACTCCCGACTCCTTTTCGCGTGCAGCACTTAACGTCATTTACAGTCACACTGGCATTGCGTTAAATGAGTGCGGAGTGGTTCGAATTTGCGACAGCTGCCTAACAAAATAGTTATCGTTTCCATTGTCGGAGCTAAGATCTTTGATTCCCCAACAGTCAGGGTTTTGGCGGGCAAAGCGGAAGCAAATCAGTTCACCCTGGAAATCGGGATAGCACCTGAAAGAGGGGTGTTATCGCTTGATTGTCCGCTGCTTATTTGCATGCTTATATGGTTCCAGCGGCTCTTGGGCCAGATGTTTGTAGGTCGGCGATGTGGAGGCGGCAGTGGTCACTTGCCCCAATGGACATGCGCTGATTCGGAGCCAGCCAAGCTTCTGGTCTGCTGCCAAGCAATGCCAGCTGTGCCAAGAAACTTGGCAAAGAACTGTTTGGCGGATGAAGGGAGCGAAGTGTAAAGATCAGTCATGTGGATGGACACAATCCTGCAGCTAGGTGGTTATCCCAGCATGTTGTGCATCCATGATATGTGATCGCCTTGGCCCGGCGGGCATCCCTATCTATGCTGATGCTGACCTGTGAGGATTTCGGCAGCCACTCAGATTCCCTTCAAAAGCCAAACATGAAAAACACATTAAGGCATTTGCCAGGCCACACCAGTGGTATGCTTACAAATATATTATCTATCTATCTATCTGTTTGTCTGTTTGTCTGTCTGTCTGTCTGTTTGTCTGTCTGTCTATCTATCGATCTATCTATCTATCTATCTATCTATCTATCTATCTATTTTTTTTTGTAGTTATATTTATATATGTATACCGAAGGGCTTCTCATGGGGGAGGGTTCACGTAGAGAGTTGTTGGTGTTCTAATAAAAAGGTATGTTGCCTCAAAAAAACAGAGCCTAAGAATCCATGTTCGCTAGGTGAGAGTCTGGCTGTGTTTTGTTCTTAGAATACTCGAGTCCTTTTTCTTTGTAACGTTTTTGCACACGTGTAAAAAACTCAGAGCTTTCCCAAGAACAGCAAGAACAACAACTCGGACCCTATGTATCCATGTCGGCTGAGTTAGGGTTGGATTTGTTTTTGTGTGTTTTGAAAACTCGATGTGTTCTTGCGTTCTGGGAAGCGTAAAAAAAGGAAAACCAACAACGACAACTAGAGGTGTTTTACATTTCAGTTTTGGAATAGTGTAGACAATTCCAAAACTGAAGCGCAAAAAACCTCTAGTTGTCCACAAGAACAAGCAACACAAAACGCCATACCCTGACTCAGCCGACATGGATATATAGGGTTTGAAAGTTGTCGTTGGTGGTTTTCCTTTTTTACGCTTCCGAGAACGCAAGAACACATCGAATTTTCAAAACACACAAAAACAAATCCAACCCTAACTCAGCCGACATGGATACATAGGGTCCGAGTTGTTGCTCTTGTTGTTCTTGGGAAAGCTCTGAGTTTTTACACGTGTGCAAAAACGTTACAAAGAAAAAGGACTCGAGTATTCTAAGAACATAACACAACCAGACTCTCACCTAGCGAACATGGATTCTTAGGCTCTTTTTTTTTGAGGCAACATACCTTTTCATCTTGCGGGACCTCCCAATCGTGTCCTCGTGGGTCCTGCACCGGTCAGTGGTGTACAAAAGTTGGCGTATTGCCTCCCCAAGTTCTGTTTAAACTCCAGTTGAATTGGGAGAACTAAATGTAAATTTAAGCTTGCTCCATGTCTACTAAGTTGTAAATTTAAGAAATAGCTATTTCCAGTAGGACTCGGAATAAGCATTTCTTTATTGAGTCCACGTTAAATCCTATTCAGTTTCTACTTGAACTTTGGACCGTTGGTGGAGATGTGGATTGAGAAAAACGCTGCAACACGCTGTTTGTTCGATCTGTTCTGACCACAACAGTGCTGGGGGCTAGAAAAAAGGCACGATTGTGGGACCTCTTACTTTTTCCCTTACGAATTCTACTCAATGTGGTTGCCAAATTCTGCTCAATTTCAACCTAGATTGTTGTGGAAATTAACAAGGAACAACGTCCATCAGAAACTTAGTTTAATTTCTACTCTAACTAAGAATGATTATGCGTCAATGTCAAGATTACACAGGATGTCCTTTTCAATAGTGTTTTCTTTCAAAATCAGGTAGCATTTAGGCCCAACTTTTCAACCATTTTGGGACCGCTGGGTTGTTCCTGAAAGATGCATCAAGTGCTACTGATGTTTCAACTGAATTTAGATGGAATCCGTCATGAACCCGGCCACCTTGCAGTAAATGGCATTTTCTTCAATAGTGTTTGGTTGCAACGGACAAGCAACCTTGGACACACCATCCGAAGCAATAAAAGAGTTTGCCTACTTCTGACTCTCGACTTGCCTAAAGGCTAGCAATTCTCACATATCAGTATGTTTTTGGAACTCAAATTGTTGTATTTCACGGCTTTCCACCCCCTCACCCCCCCATCAGAGAGCTCTCTCTCTCTCTCTCTCTCTCTCTCTCTTATATGTCGCTTTGACAGCAGCGCTTCCTTTGGTTCTGCAAGAACAGATAACCTGGGTGCTTTGGATTGGGTCCCAATGTCAAGAAAGGCTGCAAGCTCCAAATCGCACTCGACAAGTCATGTTGTGATGCAGCAAAGCCTTTACCCCCTAGAGAGAGTCGGCAGACCGCTGCTTGATCGTGCTCTGAATGACATTCACATGGAATGTGCAAAACTAATACCCCCCCCCCTTCCCCCCCCCCAAATGCTTGACCCGAAATGGACTGAAAGCATGGGATTGATAGCAACAAGGGGGGGCCCTAGAGAGCGAGAGAGAGATGCCGAGGAGCCCATTCCTCAGCGGAAGGCGCCGGGTCTCGGGGAGCGGACGAGCGGAGTTCAGCGGCCGGCCGGAGCCTTTTGGGGACGTCCCTCACCCTGGCCCACGGCCAATTGGCCCATCTCCTAGGAAACATCAGCAGTCTGTGTTTGTGTGTGTACATGTGGTAGTCCAAGTGAGTGAGTGAGTGAGTGAGTGCGTGCGGGCGTGCGTGAGTGAGTGCGTGCGTGAGTGCGTGCGTGCGTGAGTGCGTGCGTGAGTGAGTGAGTCAGTGAGGGAGGGAGGGAGGGAGGGAGGGAGGAAGGGAGGGAGTGTGTGGTGTGCGCGCGTGTGTTTGTGTTGCCAAGCTGTTGCACGGGTCAAGCCCTTAGCGACGGGCTTGACTCAACGACTCCTTGCCCTTTGCCCATCATCTGAGTTGCTCATTTTCCCCACCTGTGACATTATTTCGATGTTGCCTCATGTGTGAAAGAATTCACTGTTGATCTTGATAAGATTTGTTATGTTGGTTAAGTCTGTTGGTCGTGTTGTGGTCATGTTATGTTTGGTGATGTTGGTATGTTGGCCTGTGCTGAACCTTCGAAGAGGGATCGGCTGTGCGTCTTGGTGAAGGTGTTGCCTACCATCCGCAGCCGCCTCTTTGTTTGCCGCGGTGTGATATAGCGGCTCCGGGAGGCCTCCAAATGGTTGGTTTCCCTGTGGAGGTCCTCCAAGCACAGATGATGTAGGGATCGGCGGCTTTGGTCTCAAGCTACTTTTGCCATTGCATAAGCATCATATGCAGGCATATGAATGGAAAGGGATGTTTGAGCAGGCACCGGGTACAATTACAAACTCATGTTTACATGTCGTGCTTGTATAATTATGGGTGGTCTTTATGTGCACATATATCTTTATGTGCACATATATATATATATATTTGTACGTACACATGTGTACCTGTATATATATATATATATGTATGTGCATGTACAAAAAGGAAGTTCTGGTCATGTGAGTGGGCAAGTGGAGCTGGCAGCTGCCGATTTGGTTCCCTGAGTTCAAACTTTGCTGAAGGCGCTGGCAGCATGGCATCCCTTATTCCGCATGCTTCAACAGTTCATCAAGACAAAGTCTCACCACGTAAAGTGCCCCTGGAGGATCAGCAGATGTTCTTGCAAGATGGTAACTATCACCCAAGTTGGGCCAGTGTTCACTAGGTGTGCACCGGGTGTTCTGCTTCACGCGGCGCAAGTTGGCGAGGTGAGGATGACCTGCTTCAGCTGCAAGTACTTTGTGTGCGGCACCTGCTATCTTCACAGTCACAATGCCAACGTGGGCCAGAATCCAGCAGATTGGCTGCATACAGCTGCTTTGATGGTTGCTCGGGATGCCGTGAGCAACGTCCAAAAAAAAGTGCATGTTTAGTGACCTGGTAAGTATGCCGCGTAAAATTTGAGCGTATGCTTGATCTCAGAAAAAATAGCAGTAGACGCAGAGATCCAGTTGCCACATGGGTGAGGCGTTGGCGGAGCGGAGGGAAGCGCAAATCATGGAGGCTCAACTCCTCCCTGGATCGTCTTATGGTTTTTTGCTTCGCGGCCAAGCTCAGCGAACCGGACATTGCTCGCTCCCATGCTGGAGTTTTGAATTGGGGGTCTCCCCTGCCCAGTCGAGCTTGGTTCTGCCGCCAAACTCCATCGCAACCTGACGTCTGCGATAGATGTCAACTCCTCTTGCCTGTGCTTTACCGGCTGATTTGCTAAGATGTGTGGGTCCGTGCTGCCAGAAACTGAAAATCGGAGGGGCTGGCCTTGCAGACAATAGTGCAGCCTGATCAAGCATTGCTACTAACGACGACAACCACAACCACAACGACAACCACAACGACAACCACAACGACAACGACAACGACAACAACAACAACAACAACAACAACAACAACAACAACAACAACAACAACAACAACAACAAGAACAAGAACAACAACAACCACAACAACGACGAAACAACAACGACGAAACAACAACGACGAAACAACAACGACGAAACAACAACGACGAAACAACAACGACGAAACAACAACGACGAAACAACAACGACGAAACAACAACGACGAAACAGCAACGACGACACAGCAACGACGACACAGCAACGACGACGACACAGCAACGACGACACACAGCAACGACGACACAGCAACGACGACACAGCAACGACGACAAAACAACAACAACAACAACAACAACAACAACAACAACAACAACAACAACAACAACAACAACAACAACAACAACAACAACAACAACAACAACAACAACAACAACAACAACAACAACAACAACAACAACAACAACAACAACAACAACAACAACAACAACAACAACAACAACAACAACAACAACAACAACAACAACAACAACAACACAACAACAACAACAACAACAACAACAACAACAACAACAACAACAACAACAACAACAACAACAACAACAACAACAACAACAACAACAACAACAACAACAACCAACAACAACAACAACAACCAACAACAACAACAACACAACAACAAACCAAACAACAACAACAACAACAACAACAACCAACAACAACAACAACAACAACAACAACAACAACAACAACAACAACAACAACAACAACAACAACCAACAACAACAACCAACCAACAACCCAACCCAACCACAACACAACCACAACCAACAACCAACCAACCCCAACCCCAACGACAACGACCACGACCACGACCACGACCACGACCACGACCACGACCACGACCACGACCACGACCACGACCACGACCACGACCACGACGACGACGACGACGACGACGACGACGACGACCACAACAACAACAACACCAGCAGCAGCTGCTGTTGTTGTTGTTGTTGTTGTTGTTGTTGTTGTAGCTGTTGCTCTTGTTGTTGCTGTTGCTGATGTTGGTGTTGTTGGTGTTGTTGTTGTAGTTGTAGTTGTAGTTGTAGTTGCAGTTGCAGTTGGAGTTGTAGTTGTAGTTACAGTTGGAGTTGTAGTTGTAGTTGTTGTTGTTGTGGTTGTTGCTGTTGTTGTGGTTGGTGTGTTTCTTGTTTGCTTTTTTGATTGTTTGTTTGTTTGTTTGTTTTGTTTTGATTCTTTTGGTTTTTGCTTGATTTTTGTTTGCTTGTTTGTTTGCTTGTTTGCGTGTTTGCTTGTTTGCTTGTTTGCTTGTTTGGTTGTTGGTTGTTGGTTGTTGGTTGTTGGTTGTTGTTTGTTGCTTGTTGGTTGTTGGTTGTTGGTTGTTGGTGGTTGACTGTTGGTTGTTGGTTGTTGGTTGTTGTTGTTGTGTGTGGGTTGTGTGTTGTGGGTTGTGGGTTGTGGGTTGTGGGTTGTGGGCTGTGTGTTGTGGGTTGTGGGTTGTGGGTTGTTGGTTGTGGGTTGTTGGTTGTTTGTTGTTGGTTGTTTTCTGTTGGTTGTTTGTTGCTGGTTGTTTGTTGTTGGTTGTTTGTTGGTGGTTGTTTGTTGTTGGTTGTTTGTTGGTGGTTGTTTGTGGGTTGTTGTTTGCGGGTTGTTGTTTGTGGGTTGTTGTTTGTGGGTTGTTGTTTGTGGGTTGTTGTTTGTGGGTTGTTGTTTGTGGGTTGTTGTTTGTGGGTTGTTGTTTATTGTTGTTGTTTGTGGGTTGTTGTTTGTTGGTTGTTGGTTGTGGGTTGTTGTTTGCGGGTTGCTGTTTGTGGGATGCTGTGTGGTGGTTGTTGGTTGTTGGTTGTTGGTTGTTGGTTGTTGGTGGTTGGTGGTTGGTGGTTGGTGGTTGGTGGTTGGTGGTTGGTGGTTGGTGGTTGGTTGTTGGTTGTTTGTTGTTGGTTGTTGGTTGGTTGTTGGTTGTTGGTTGTGGGTTGTGGGTTGTTTGTTGTTGGCTGTTGGCTGTTGGCTGTTGGCTGTTGGTTGTGGTGGTTGTGGGTGGTTGTGGGTGGTTGTGGGTGGTAGTGGGTGGTAGTGGTTGTTGTGGTTGTTGTGTGGTTGTTGTGTGGTTGTTGTGTGGTTGTTGTGTGGTTGTTGTGTGGTTGTTGTGAGGTTGTTGTGCGGTTGTTGTGAGGTTGTTGTGCGGTTGTTGTGTGGTTGTTGTGTGGTTGTTGTGTGGTTGTTGTGTGGTTGTTGTGTGGTTGTTGTGTGGTTGTTGTGTGTTGTTGTGTGGTGGTGGTGGTGGTTTGTGGTTGTTGTGTGGTTGTTGTGTGGTTGTTGTGTGGTTGT
>CAUJNA010003341.1:530009-540009 GCA_963377175.1 Effrenium voratum
ACAACAACAACAACAACAACAACAACAACAACAGCAACAGCAACAGCAACAGCAACAGCAACAGCAACTGCAACTGCAACTGCAACTGCAACTGCAACTGCAACTACAACTACAACTACAACTACAACTACAACTACTACAACAACAACAAGAACAACAACACCAACATCAGCAACAGCAACAGCAACAGCAAGAGCAACAGCAACATCAACAGCAACAACTGCAGCTACAGCTACAGCTGCAGTTACAAAAACAGCAACAACAACAGCAACAACAGCAGCAGCAGCAACAGCAACAGCAACAGCAACAGCAACACCAACAACATCAACAACATCAACAACATCAACAACAACAACAACAACAACAACAACAACAACAACAACAACAACAACAACAACAACAACAGCAACAGCAACAACAAGAACAACAACAACAACAAAAAAAAACAAAGACAATAACAAAAACAACAAACACAAAAACAAACACAAACACAGCCAACAACCAACAACCAACAGCCAACAACCAATCAACAACCAACAACAAACAACAAGCAAGCAAACAAGCAAACAAAAAAGGAAGAAAAAAGGGGAAACAATACAAAACAACCAAATAATCAATGCAAAAACAAACAACAAACACAACAACAACAACATCAACATCAACAACAACACAACATCAACAACAACAACAACAACAACAACAACAACAACAACAACAACAACAACAACAGCAGCAGCAGCAACAACACCAACAACAACAACAACAACAACAACAACAACAACAACAACAACACAAGCAAACAAGCAAGCAAACAAACAATCAAACAAGCAAGCAACCAATCAATCAAACAACCCCAAACAACAAACAAGCAACAAACATCAAACACCAAACAACAAACAATGAACAACAAACAACAACAAACAAACAACAAACATCAAACACCACACATCAATCAACACACAACAATAAGCAAACAAACAACACTCAGCAACCAACAACCAACAACTGTCACACCAACAACTAACAACCAACAACCCACAACCCACAACCCACAAGCAGCGACAGCAACAGCAACAACAGCAACACCAGCAGCAACAACAACAACAGCAGCAGCAACAACAACAACAACAACGGAACAAACAGTCGGCAACAATCTAACTACGTTGCTAGCTAACTTTCAGCAGCAGCAGCTATAGCCACAACAACAGCCCCAGCCACGACAACAACCTCAGCTCAGCAACGGCCACAACCACAAACACATCACCAGCATTCGCAACTACAATCACTACACTACACAACCAAATGCACAAGCATCAACAGCATCACTCAAGCGATCGAACGCAAGCAAAAGGACGCAAAAGCGAGCAACAACAAGCAAAAGCCAGCAAGCAAAAGCAATCCAGCAGGAACGAGCAAGCAAGCAATCAACCAGACAAGCAGACAAACAAACGAATGAGCAAGCAAACAAACAAGCAAACAAGCAAACAGAGAAAGAGGAAAGAAAGAAGCAAACCAGCAGACCAACAAATACACGCGCACGAGCCCGCCACCAGCCAAAGCATTCTTGACCCGGAGGTTTGAAACACTCCCGTGTGGACAGGGTGGTGAGCTGTGTGCGACTGGTTTTGTGCCTTCAGTGTCACAGTTTGCTTTTGGCTGACCGAGAAAGATATGTTTATCGCTTGTGCCCAAAATTACAACTCAAGATGCTTGTGAGCCTGACTGCTGCGCCATGAATCGGTCCTTGGGCAGTAAATTTGGCTTTTGTTTGGCGGGGTCTTGTTTACTTTGACCCGTTCCTGGCACATAATTGGAGTTGGGTTTCCGGTTGATCAAGAACCAGCCCGTCAAGTGACCCCACCAAGCCCCCAGGCCAAACACCCCGAGCCAACCCCCTCAACCAAATCCCAACCGGCCAAGCCAAAGACATGCAAAAAGCATTTCTTCCAGGCAGCAGTTAAGCTGGTAGCCGACGAGCTGTGGCCCCGGTGCCCGGCTATGGGCCACCCGCTGGAGCGCTTTGCTGGCGTCGACGGGGGCGCCCTCTGCGAATGCTGCGGCGCCAATGAGATCGGCTCGACAGGCGCGAAGTATGCGAGGGACATTTTTTGGGGCACATGGTTGTTGTTGGGAAGCATTTTTCGTTTTGGCTTACTGTGGTTTAGCGGGAAATCCCCACTTAACTGCCAAAATGTATTGTTTTGCTCCCCTTCCAACATCAACCAAGGGTAGATCGACAACCAAATGGATTCCTATGAAAGGAGCCAGCAAGCCGCTTCGACCACGGCGCATGTGTTTGTGCGCAGTTTGGTGGCCCCGTGGCTTGCTACGACGGTGCGGCCACGGCGCATGTGGAATGATTATCTCAAGAGGGCGCGCGCATCTGAACGAGCGCAACCCTTGGACCCGAAGGCAGACGCCACCGTTGCGCGCTGCACACACGAGAAGGTATGGGCAGCCGTCTCAAACCCAACTTGAAACCTGCATATGAAGGGTATGCGCCACACACGGCTACACAGCAGGTTGCGGCGTGCGTTTGAGTGCTGCGCGCGCCGCCAACAAGGAATCTTCGACCCGGTGCCGAAATGAACAGCTGCGTCTGGTGCGCGCGCGTGGACGCATGTGCGCACATGTGGATGTTTGCGTACGTGGCTGTAGTTATGCGGGTGTGTGCCTGTGTATCTGTGTGTGCGTGTGTGCTTGTGTGCCTTTGTGTGTTGGCGTGTTTGTGTGTTTGTTTGTTTGTTTGTTTGTTTGTTTGTTTGTTTGCTTGTTTGTTGTTTGTTTGTTTGTTTGGTTGGTTGGTTACTTGTTTGTTTGTTTGTTTGTTTGTTTGTTGTTGTTTTTGTTTTGTTTGTTTGTGTTGTTTGTTTGTGTTATTTATTTGTGGTGTTTGTTTGTTTGTTTGTTTGCGTGGTTGCGTGGTTGCGTGGTTGCGTGTTTGTGTGTGTGTGTGCGCGTGTGTGCGTGTGTGCGTGTGTGCGTGTGTGCGTGTGCGCGTGTGCGCGTGTGCGCGCGTGCGCGTGTGCGCGTGTGCGCGTGCGCGTGTGCGCGTGTGCGCGTGTGCGCGTGTGCGCGAGTGCGCGTGTGCGCGTGTGCGCGTGCGCGCGTGTGCGCGTGCGCGCGTTTGCGTGTGTGCCGTGCGCCGTGTGCGGCGCGCTGTGCGCGGTGTGCGGTGTGCAGTGCGCGGTGCGCGGTGTGCGGTGTGCGGTGTGCGGTGCGCGGTGCGCGGTGTGCGTGTGCGTGTGCGTGTGCGTGTGCGTGTGCGTGCGCGTGCGCGTGCGCGTGCGCGTGTGCGTGTGCGTGTGCGTGTGCGTGTGCGTGTGGGTGTGGGTGTGGGTGTGGGGGTGTGGGTGTGTGTGTGTGTATATTTGTGTGTTTGTGCGTGTGCTTGTGCGTGTGTCTGTTTCTGTGTTTGTGTCTGTGTCTGTGTCTGTGTCTGTGTCTGTGTGTTGTCTGTTGTCTGTTGTCTGTTGTCTGTTGTGTGTATGTTTGAGTGTCTGTGTCTGTGTTGGTCTTTCTGTTTTTGTGTGTACGCTTGTGCGCGTGTGTCTGTGTAGCGTTTGTGTGTGTGTGTGCTGCGTGCTGTGTGCTGTATCTTGTGTTGTGGGTTATGGGTTGTGTGGTGTGTCTTGTGTCTTGTGTCTTGTGTCTTGTGTCTTGTGTCTTGTGTCTTGTGTGTTTGTGTGTTTGTGTGTGTGTTGTGTCTTGTGTGTTTGTGTGTGGGTGTTGTGTTTTGTGTGTTTGAGTTTTTGTGTGTTTGTGGGTTTTTTGTGTATGTGTGTGTTTGTGTGTTGTGTTGTGTTTGAGTGTTGTGTGTGTGTGTGCATGTGTTTGTGTGTGTGTGTTGTGGGTTGTGTGTTGTGTGGTGTATTGTGCGGTGTGTGTGTGTGTGTGGGCTGTGTGTTGTGTTTGCGTTGCGTGTTCTGTGTTGGGTGTTTTTGTGTGTAGGGTTGTGCGTTTGTGTTTGTGTTAGCGTTTCGTTTGTGTGTGTGTGCTGTGTCAGTGTGCTGCGTGCTGTGTCAGTGTGCTGTGTTCTGTGTTGTGGGTTGTGTCTTGTGTGTGTGTGCGTTGTGTGTTTTGTGCATGTGTTGTGTGTCTTGTGTGTGTGCTTTGTGTATGTGTTGTGTGAATGTGTTGTGTGTGTGTGTTGTGTGTTGTGTGTAGGCATGTGTTTGTGGGGCATGTGTGTGTTCACGCGTTTCCTCCAGTTTGAGATTCGCCAAGTCGTTGGGAGGGTGGTTCATGTGCTTATGACCGAGGTCCTTATTTTCTGACGTGCAGACGCTGCCACTTCCAGCTTTGCTATGCCTGCGCCCGGAAAGCGCTGTGTGCCCTGTTGAACGACGCCTGCGAGCCACTAGCCCTCGGCGACAGCAGCGAGCTGGGCGCTGACGTAGTAAGGAAATGCTTGGCCGAGCGCGCGGAGCAGAAACAGCCGGGGTGTGGTGGTGTGGTTTAGCACTTTTTGCAGCCCAAAAGCGAACAGGGGCGTCTTCTGTGTTTGTTGCTTGGACCCCTCTTGGGAGGCTTCCTTTGTAGTTGTCACGCATGTTGCCCATGTGCAATGATTGATTTGGGGAAGCAAACGGGCCAGTGGTGGAAAGGAGAGAGAGAGAGAGAGAGAGAGAGAGAGCGAGGGAGCCGCAAAGTCAGGGCAACATGAGCAGAAACCATATTCTATGGCCAAAGTGAAGGCAGCGCGATTTTGGATGATGGGCAGGCATGCAGTGCACATCACGTTTTCCGAACTTGACCTTTATTGGCTGCATTGAGCAATCTTGCCAAATCAATCAATCCTCCTAATAATCAAGAACATCCTTGCGCCCAAACTCAAGAATGCATTTATAACGTTAGTCCTCTTGGGATGTTTTTGGTTGTGGTGGATCTTTGGCCTTTGCCCCAACACTTTGCTCTCTTTTCCACAAAAAGCATCGAAAGCGGCAGTTCGCAAGTAACGACTTTACAGCACATGTGTTCAGAATTGTTGATTGTTCGATATGTGCTCGGTATCAGCGTAGTCCACTTGGGCACTGATTGTTTATTGGTTGAGTATTGGTTTGGTGCTATTTTAATGTTGGCCATGCCGGGGGACCGAATACAACTTATACTGATGAAGACTCATAGCCCTCAGGACCCACCCAAAGGCCCGATTTCTGAGGTATCACTGGAGGTATGTTTACACCGAAACATGCTGGGGCACCGGCCCTTGTTGAGATGCATTGAAAGCAAGCAAGGGGAGCTTGGCAGAATGCCGCGCTTGGTTCCTGGCTAGCGGGTAGCAGAGGGTCCAAGATCTGTCTCTTTCGCGGCACCTAAGGATAAACCCGGGCAGTAGTTCTTCTGACTTGAACGGGAGTTCTACCTGCTTTCTCAGAACACGCAGGCGTGCGAGGTCCGTGTGGGTATTTGATCAGCACAGCCATGCGAGCCATGGTCAAAACACGAGGTTGCCTGCGCTGAGTGGGGTCATCCACCACTGGTCTTTGGGTTTTTGACCATGACAATGAGGATCCCTATTCATCTATGTAGGCGCTGGCACAGGGACCCTTGGGGACCATGGGCTTCTTCCTTCCGTAAACTTTGGGCCCCCTCTGCACTCAGTGCAGCAATTGTCGCCTCCCTTTGGCGGTGGCTCCAGAGCCCCAATTTTCGGTGAAGCCCGATGCCTACGTCAGACATGGTAGCTTTGCTAGCCTTCTCACCTTGTTCTTCCTCCAGTGCGCGAAGACTAAACAGCACAGGCCTTGCCACCCTCCAGCCATTGACGCTGACTGCAAACAACTCTCTGCCCGGCCAGGTCCTGTTGCGTCCTTGCCCTCTGCTCAGATCTGCTCGGGAAGCTGGGGGGGAGATGTCCGACACAATGGAAAACCCTGACCACGTGCTTGTACGTACTCGCACATTGCATTTATAATGCTTATGGATGTAAGGATGTGTTTGATCGTTCAGCTCTCCCAAGACATAAAGCGAGGAGCGGGCTGTTGAGTTACATTTACTACATCCTGCTCAATGCTGCTTCCGGGCTCGTCTCTCTCAGCTCCTCAGAGTGCAAAGGTCCAATATGTGAACTTATTGTATGAGCCTGGTGCTATTGGCCCGCAACTTGCCCATCCATGATGTAATATAGTTATGGATCATGTTGTGGCAGTTTGATTAGTTGCTGCCTGGTGCCAACATGTGTTGATGTAAAGATGCGGCCAAACTGTGGGCCACATCGATCAACCTGCTTCGCAATGCCTCCGATGAAATCACACGGGAAGGACACATGGACATCTCATGGTTCTTTCGATTCTTATCCCTGAGTCGCGCAGTACATGTGTCTGAATTGACGACCTCGCCTTCGATGCAAGGTGGTAGCATTTGCGAGGTTGCTTCCTTGCTCAAATTCATCAATCATTTCCATCGGTCCTTCCAATGGGCAAGCTGTGGATATATATATATATATATTTGTTTAACCTGCTATTGCTTGGGACCAAGTGGTCTCGTTGGTGTTGATGTCCACACATGTGTTTGCTTTGGATGGTTCACTTTCCTCAGCTGGACCGTGTCATTCAACAAAACAAGCCCTGGCAGCAGGAGGAAGTCGTATTTTTTTTCCACATGTTTCGCAGCCAGCTTTGAGTGCTGCCTCGCTGCTGCTTCGGTGTTATAAGGAGCCAAATAGAATACACACACTGTCACACTATTCCCTCGTGATCAAGTTCAACCACAAACCCTTTTGAAGTACCCACAACCACCTACTACTAGGTAACTTATTTATTGCACATGCTTTCTTGGCTCATTTTGTTTGAAGAAACCAGACATGTTGCAGGCTCGCATAAACATGCCGTGAGTCCAAGATCACTGAGGCCACTCTCTGCACCTGTGGTGGCTCACGGAGCCCGACACTCTGCCGGCCGGTCCCTGTAATTTGGCTTCTGCACCAGGACGCAAGCGGCAAACTAAGGGAAACTGAGGGTATCGTAAAAGAGGGCTCAATTCTTGGGTACGACTCCTCAATTCAGGATAGGCGTGTGCAGATCCGAGGCTCGTTTGGCGTGGGGAAATGGATCGATCTTCTCAAAGCAGCGGATTACAGTTTTGGGACTGGCCTCTCCTTGGTGAGAAGTGAGGAAGCCACTAGGCCATGGGCTCGAAGCATGGAACATGACAAATAGAAATCTACAGGAGGATGTCACGTGAATCAGGGCCCCTTCTACTGCAGCGCCTCAGTCGCTTGTTTGTGGAGGGGCACCTGGCTTTGTGACCAAAACAGAAACAGGAAAAATCAGAGAGAGAGAGAGAGATGGCTTTTGCATCCAGCAGGTTTGGTCATGGCCCAAATACGTCGGCTTGCCCTGGCCGGGTTACAAGGATTCAGGACGCCATACATGTTTCGGCAATCTGAGCTATGCAAATTTCAGACCGCCGTTTGCAGATCTCCTTCAGAAAATCGTTAGAGAGTTAGGCCTCCCAAGAGCAAGCTGATAGGTGTCATTCATTGGTGTTGGAGGCAGACCGTCAAAATGGAGTTGGCATCGCGTGCTTGCGCTGCCCCGACCTTTCACGCTCTGTTTGGTCAGCCAAAGACTTGAATGATGGCAGCTGGAGGTTGGCGTGCCACGGATCGAATCCTTACCTGGGAACTTTCAAGATCTTTCAAGGGTTCAGGCTGGTTCCTGGAAGGCTTCGCGATCAGGGAGCCCTTCGAGTTTTCCAAACGGCAAAGAACCCGTCAGACCGAATTTGGGAAGCGAGCCATTTGGTGAAGTGACCTGACGAGTGAGTGACACTAGGTTGTTTTTCTGTTTGCAGCCAGGCAGTCATTCTGGAGTGGCTTGCTGTAGTGAAGTCTTTGTCGCATTCAACCTTTCCAGCTATTGCAGGCATTTGCGTGGTGTGTTGAATCTGAGGTCGCGAGTCATGCAGAGAAAGCAAGGGGTCAAATTCAGCCACGGCAGGCAGGACGGTGCCAAATTGGGATGCATGGGGATAGTCATCAGCTCTATGATGATGATAATCATCATGAACGCGCACACACACACACACACACACACACACACACACACACACACACACACACACACACACACACACACACACACACACACACACACACACACACGCACAGCTTACGAACTGCTGTCAAACGTGCTGCTCATATCTATTTCAGATAGGAAGAAGAAGATAGGGGCTCGTCACTGGTTTCTCAAAATCATGACTCACTCATTTTCCCATACAAGCGAGATGACACATTGCAAAGTGGCTCATAGCAAGCTCGAATGTGGACATGTTCCTTGAAGCGGTCCGTATCGAAGTCAAAGCGGTTTTCTGGGCCCGCATCCACTTGACTCTGGAGAATTTGTGGCGCCATCACTCAATTTCCCCGAAACCGAGGGAGGCCAGAGGATCTCCATGGGGAAACATTTGTCTCATGGTTGGAGGATGGCTGGTTTCATAGCGTCAGCCTTCGATTCTTGGGGAGGCCTGGCTTCATGGGGCTGCGACGAGACATTTGCTAAACATGTCTTTCATTTGAAGGTTCACTACATGGACCAGAATCAACCATACGATGATTGGTTCTCAGCCAGTGGATGATTCAATGATGCCCTGCGCAGCCTATATGTTTGCAAGCATTGAACACAAGCTTCGTCCGTGACTCGGACAGCTACACAGTTTCAGCTGCTCAACTGGCCTCTTCACCGTACGCACACTGGAGAGCAAAGGTCAATACACCGTTGCTGCCCTGTCTAAGTATGCATTTGACAAGCGAGCGAGCTTGGTAACCAGTTGTATGGCTTGATCAGAAAGAGGTGCACGTACCAGTTGTTCTGAGAAGAGTCATTTGGAGGTTTGCCTTCTGGTTTTCCTTCAAACCAACCCCAAAAGGGTACAATCAACAGCCACATACATATGTACCAACCCCAAGAAGGTACCTTCAAAAGAAACATATCTCCATAAGCCAGAGAGTCGTAAGGCTTCCGCTCCGGAGGTTTAAGGATTCTTTTCGAGGGAAGTGGCTGAAGTCGACCAACGCCATTTGGCTGCGGGCAACTTGCAGCTTCCCGTCTTCTTCCACCGATGCGTTGCTATTCTTATCTCGAGTGCTTTGGGTGCTGAAGCCCCTTCTCGGATACTGGTGGGGATGGAGTCCAGGAGCGATCTTTGACTTGAGAAGGCCTATGCTGAGAGGTACTTACTTCTCCTCCCCGAAACTGCTCCCTAGTAAGTGGTGTGAAGCACCCGGAGATTGCAGTTCCCAGGAAGGCGGTGACAATTCTCCCCCGAAGGGAGAAGGTTGTCATTCGCAAATGCGAAGGCCCTCAAACTGCTTGGCTTCCTTTTGGTGTCCTTTAAATAGGCTCAAGAGGACCCTCCAAAACAAGTCATTCCATATGCAGTGTTTGCACTGAAAACGTATCAACCCGCCGGATCTGCGCCGAGTCTGCAGGTCAAGGACAATTTTGTGAACTCCGTGGTGCAGAAGTGCGGCCCTGCCGTCGTACGCGTGCAGACCGAGCAGAAGGCGGGAGGTGGTGGGGTGAGTTGGTTGGAAAAAGGGTCTACAAACCTGTAGAACCATGTTGGAACCAAAGTCAATGGGTTTGGTGCATTGGCGTCCAAGTGAGGGAGGCTCGCCCCACGCGCAGCAAATAGAAAAGCCCCTTACTTCGCAATGATGACTGTGGTTCCACATGTTCCACTGGATTTCACGCTGGGCGTGTGCCTGTTTCTAGCGGCTGCCATTGGCTTTGAACCTTGGCAGCTGCCAGCCGACTAAAAGAAGCGCCAAAGAGCCATGTCAGGTGCAGCATTTGGCTGCCCCCCCCCCAATTCGTTAGAAAGACAAGGCAGGCAGTGTATGTTGCTCTTCGGATTCCAAGATCCCCAAAAGCTTGTGGTTTTCCCTTTGGTGTTTCCCTTCAAAACCGAAGGAGAGGTACAAGCGCCCTGCCTGGTCGTCCTTCGTCCCCTCTCAGGTTGAGATCCCGGCCTTGGGCAACGCGGAGATTTTCTC
>CAUJNA010003341.1:545009-559946 GCA_963377175.1 Effrenium voratum
ATTCACTTCTGGCTTCTTTTGACAAGCCAACAGGAGATTCAGTGCCATCCCAATTGTAAGAGTGTCTTCCCATTATTTTCAGGAGAAGACATGAGAGCAACGGCCCGTTTACTCCAAACCTAATTTTGTCATGCCGTGTGGCATCCAACGTCCTAAAGAGGATCGTAGCTGCCCACCGGCCAAGTCGACATGTACGGACACTCTTACAACTTAGCACGCTGGACAGCGCCATTATTTCTTCGCACTAGTTGTCCTTCAAGAGGGAAGCGTAGTTGTCACCTCCAAGTGCGAAAGAGCCCCGAATTGCTTATACAGGTGCAAGTTTGTTGATTCAGAATGTCGGATAAAACTGTGGATTGGCGCCCGTAAAGACCCTTAAGGCCAAGATCTTCAAGTATGTGTCAATCTCAAGAAGTATGCTAGCTTCAAAG
This sequence comes from Effrenium voratum, assembly GCA_963377175.1. Taxonomy (NCBI): domain Eukaryota; class Dinophyceae; order Suessiales; family Symbiodiniaceae; genus Effrenium; species Effrenium voratum. Next base: position 545,441 of record CAUJNA010003341.1, read on the forward strand.
CACGGCTTTCAAAGTCGGGGTGACAAATGCTATGCAGGATACCGTAAACACGCTTTGGCCCAGAAGTTCTCAAGTACTCCCGATTGCAGGGTTTCGGGTCAGACTCGCGGCCAAGATCAGATGAATTTGGCCCTTCAGGTGCAAAGGCGGCTCCTTCCTTCACTCCCACGACGCGGGGACCTACCACAGCGCCCACCGCAGCGCCGGCCGCGGCGCCATCGCCGGCTGCGGCGCCGTCGCCGGCGGTGGCACCGACGGCGCCGCCGCCGGCAGCGTCGCCGGCGGCAGCACAGGAGGAGCCGCTGAGTCCGTGCATCCTGGTGAAGAGCTTACCCGCCAGCTGGGCAGAGCAGCAGGTCGGGGGGGGGGGGTTGGGAATGCAAAGGACAGCGGAGGAATGTAATGGCTCGCCTGGTTTTTTCAGATCCTTGTTTGGTTTCAAGGACTGTGGAAAACTGACAGAGCAAAGATAGCCTGAATATCCAAGGTGAAGCTGGTCTTTGCTGTCTTTGGTGGTGTTTCGCGCTTGCAGATGTTCGAGGATGAGGGGCGGCACGCCCGCGTTCAACTGAAGATTGCTGCGAACATGGCCAAGGCAGTGGAGAACCTGAACGGCACTCAAGTAGGCGACGGAGAGCTCATGGAGGAGTGTTGCCTGAGTTGCGAGCTGCAGGGAGTGGAGGTGCCTTTGAAGGTCTTCTATGTGGACGAGATGTTGGATGAAGATCTGGAGCCAAGCCCAGAGCAGTCCGAAGTCTTCATGAAGAACCTGCCACTCACAGAGTGCACCAAGGAGGACATACGTGAATGGCTCAGCGGCTTTGGTACCGTACAGGACTTGAGATTGCTGGAGGACAACAATGGATATGTGCGGTTTTCCAAGCATGAGGAGGCAGAGAAGTGCATCGAGGCCAATTCCACGACAGATGCTGAAGAGAGTGACGTGTCTGCCAAGTGGTCCAAAAGCGAACGGCTCCTGAAGGAGGGGGACTTGAAAGGTGTGGGCGCTGTTTTGGATGAGCTGAAGAGCAGTCTGAAATGCAAGCTTTGGCTTGTTTCAGAGCACCTGTGCCTTGGAGATCCTCCCAACCCAGAGAAGGATGCTGGCAAGCAGCTGCACATCGTTTGCGACAAGGAGGAGGCCGCGGCACAAATCACGGAGCGCCTGAGGCCGGTTTTCGTCAAGATCTTGGCTCCCCAAAAGCCCAAGGCGGAGGCGAAAGCATCGAAAGCGCCCGAGGCCAAGGCGACGACATCGACATCGACCCAAGCGGCGGCCAAAGACGACGGCCCAGCGGCGCCACCAGGCACCTGGGAGCCCCAAAACGGCTTCCGGAGCCACGGGGCGACAGGGTCCGCCTGGGGCTTGCCCGTTGCGCCCCAAAACCGAAGTCCGAATGCGGCCAAGAGGATGGAGGCAGAGGCGCTAGTGGAACAAGCCTATGAGCTTTGGGGCCAGAAGGACTACAAGCAGGCGCTTTCACAACTTACCAAAGGACTGCAGCTTCTCACCACTATTGTGGCAACCAGCGATGAGGAGAAGCACGTCTTGCAGAAGCGCATGGAGAAGCTCCTTGACGAAGCGGAGAAACTGAAAGGGCTTTGCTCCCGCGCACCAGAGAGCAAGGAGACGCCGCAGAATGTCAACAACACACAAGCGGACCACAAGGACAGATCGTTACGCGCTGCAGTGGACGAGAACAAGGAGAAGTCCTCCAGGAACAAAGCCACGGAAGAGCGGGGCGAGAGATCTGCCCTTGAGCGCCGGAAACCACCAGAAGAAACGCTTTCATTTGGCATGGCAAAGGAGCATGAAGAGAAGGTGGCAGAAGGGAAAAAGCTCCTGGCAGCCGCAGAGGACATGGAGGCGAGGGACAGAGGCAAGGCGTTTGACCTCTATATTGAGGGGGTCCAACACATTTTGGCGGTGGTCGGCATGAAGCAGTATGAGAAGCACCCGGACATCACGGCGTTGCGGCTGAAGGCCGAGACTGCAATTGGCCGGGCCGAGAAGATCAAGCCCCCGACTTCCCGCACCTCGCCCTCTCCGAAGCGCCGCTCCCCAAAGCGGAAGGAGGTGCGCCCGGACCGGGACCGCGAGCGGCGCCGCCGCACCCAGGAGGTGAGCGCCCCCCGGCGCAAGCGCAGCCGCGAGCGCAGCCGCGAGCGCAGCCGCGAGCGGAGCCGGCCGCACGGCGGCGGGGACCGCGAGCGCCGCAGGAGCACGAGCCTAAGCCGGAGGAAGTCCCCCAGGGCCGAGGCGACGCGGCCAAAGGGCATGGCGAAGCCCCCGAGTGAGCAGTTCGGCGCAGCCTTGCTGGTGCCAAAGTCTAGGGCAAGACGCCCTGCCTGAGACACCAGGTCTTAGCACGAATTGTCTTAGTGATCACAGCGAAGAAATGGCTGTGCAACGCTTTCGAATCTTTGCGTGGCCTCTCCGAGAGCGTAATGGATACACCTTGTTGTCAAGCGGGTCAAGAACTCAGTGAGGGCCCTCTTTTGGTTGCATTTGAATTTCAGGGTGAGCCCAATGGGTGTATCTTTTTGAGGGTGCCCCCGTTTTGGCGGGAAACCAAAAGAACGACCCCGCATTTTGTAGTTTTCCCAACATGAAAAATTTGGCAGTCCGGGTCCTACCAGGAGCGAACGAGGAAGGGCCAGGGCTCTGGCTTTTGCGTGGACGGCAAGGCCGGCTTCGCCCGGAGTCCCAGGTTTTGGTCTCGAAGTGAGTTCCAAGCGGCAAGTTGTGAAGGAATGAATTGGAATTATAGTTAAGCTTGTAGCTGGATGAGATCGGAACTTTGACTTGTCGGATGACACGAACCAGATCTCCGGGTGCTTTGGAGGCAAGCCAAACAACAACCACCCTACAATCAAACAAGGTACCATCAAATAAAGACAGTCCTGTTGTTTTCTTCGGCCGTGTTTTTTCCCGTATCACCAAGATGAGCCGATCCTTGGCAGTTGTGAGGAACGCTTCATGGTGCTTGTTTCTGTGACTGTACTCCTGAAGCACACATGAACCAAAGATTGCGACTGCCAATGTTTCCCAGAGATAGCTATTCGGCGGGCGTAGGGCTTCTTTTTGGATTATGACAATGCGACGGGGATGGCTGGCAGCTAGACCCAGGCCAACCCCCGTTTGGGCTACGAGCCAGATAACCAAATTGTAGCTCCTTCGCTCACATCCATTTGTGGCTGAGTTCAATTTACCCAGGTTCTTTATTATTTTTGATTTTTGTTGAGGCTTGGAATCATTCAAGCGTGATTGATATCTCAATTTGAACGCCGAATCTGTGCCTGGACAGGCTTGGGGCCATACACAAGCCTGTGATGGTGGATCATTGGGGTGTGTCATTTTTTAAGGGTACCCTTTCTTGGTTGGTTTAAAAGCAAACCAAGAGCGCCACCATGTTTGGGGTCGCCCTATTTTTTACAAACCCATTTCCAAGACGGTTGCTTGCGCATTGCAGCCTCACAGGCATGACTGCAATCGTGGAACAGACCGAAAAACCTTCAAAGCATCACCAGTCACGGATATATAGAAGCAGAAGTTCGATGCTTACCCAGGCATGTTGAACAGCTTCTTTCCCAGATCTTTGGACCCAAACTCCAAGGAGCCACAACAGTAGCTACAGCAGCCCAGTGTTAGCCAAGGGCTATGCAAGGCTACTTCTCATGGCTTCCCCTTGGGACGTTTCCAAAGTCTGCCTTCATGGAACCGGCAAGGGCTGTGTCCAACGTGTCATTTTTGCAGCAGATCGATTGACTCGCCAGATTCTGACCAATGCCCACGTAGTTCAAGGAGCCGACAGGAGGGGTTGGGCAAGGAGTTGGTAGACGAATTCCGGGTGGATGCCTGCGTCTTTCAAACGTGACAGTCTGATGGCTTCAGGGAGGGTTAGTAGTGGAGCATTTCACATCCTGTGAGGATGTGCTCTTGAACATAAACTTGCACACGCGGAAGGATATTGCAGGCCAAGTTGAGACATGGCAGAGAGATAGACAGGAGTGGAGACTAATACTTGCAAAAACATATTTAGGCCGCAGGTGTTACATCAGCTTGTGAGACATCTTAAAGCTGGCCTGACTTGAAACTCGAACAGATGTCAAGTGAGCTTCTCAGTTGGGTCCAAAAGAATCCCCGCGCCTTTTCGTTATATAAGAGCCCGTCCCGTAATCTTCCTTGTAGGCCCGGAATACTATAAACCGATGAGGAAAAGCAAGCGATACCCATAGCCATGAAGACACAGGTTCACATTGTCGCAAACCGATCAGCCATGATTGCAGAGATCATAAGGGGTCGCCGATACCCAAACAGCCAACTTATTGGCCGCATATTGGTCGTGCCGACCCCACCTGCCCTGGAGCTGCCAAAATGTACTTGCTGTACTACTTTTGTACTGAAGAGTTGCGAATTTCGAGCCGGAGATTCATATGCTGCACTACACTTGCGTACTTTGTATGCTACACGTGTACTGAAAAGTTGCAGCTTTCGGGCTGGAGCTGCCAAAGTGTACTTCGTGTACTGAAAGTCGCGACTTTCGAGGCAGAGCTGCCAAAGCACTGTAACACGATGTAGGGGAAGAATTGATACTAATCGATGCCAGAGTAAAAGGTCAAAGGGGTTGTCTACAGGGCGTTTTCCCAGCCCAGCTGTTTGAGCCTGGTCATTAAACGTTGTCAGCAGCGCCATTCTCACCTTTCACTACTGGAGACGTGCATGAAAACCCCAAGCTGACCATGAGATTCGCGCGTCTGAGTTCTGTCAGGAAAACACATCTCAACGCAGAAGGCGGCCCAAACGACAATTGGCTAAACGGTAGCCAACAAAGGCGGTGTTGGCCCACGTTGCGTTTGCAAGCACGAGCGCGCACCCATTTTCCTGTGAGTGTTTGCTCTTTGCGCTTGTGTTCAGAGTGCGGACCTCATCATTTGGGCATCATGTGAGAGCTTGTGGACGTACAGCGGGGATGTAATCGTTTCGGCCATGGAGCTTGCGAGTCTAAGATGCGGCCGAACTGGGACAGCATGCAGATGCATAATATGGGGGCTTCCCCAGTGAACCAGGGTGCGTGTTGGGTTTCCATGTCATGGATACTAGACGTGAGCAAACCAGCTATGGAAGAGTTGGAAGCTATTTGTTTGGTGACATGAACTCTCAAATCTCTGGATATTCTAAATCTGGTCGCGCCTTGGGGGAGTGACAAGACCATTGAGGTCCTTCATCTAAAACATGCTGGTCACTTGCCAACATGGCAAGTGGATAGTGGTTAACTATTGTGAACCAACGTGACAGGACCCGCTTGCGGATTTGCATGTCCGCTCCATTTCTGAGAGACGCCGCTGATTGCTTCTTGTGTTTACGTAAGTCTGGTCTAGAAATACCAGGTTCAGAAAGCGGGGAGATGACCGTCGGGAAGCACTACGCAACTATAATTCGTTCTTGCTGAAGTGATTGGCGCAGGATCTCGGTCAATTTCGCTGGGCGACACGTGTCACGCTTACTGGTCAGAGAGTCAGTGAGCTCTGAAGGTGGTTGGCGAAGGCCGCAGCAAATGATAAGGTTCTCAGTGCCATTGTTGAAGCTGTTTGATGGTGACCTCAGATCTATGTACTTTTTCTGGTTTGTGGTTTGCGCGTAATCCGAATGTTGCCCAATGTGACTCATCCCCCACACATATCCATCGCAAATGCGCAAAAGAGTGCAGTGTATTCATGACGAAGGACACTGGATTCAGATTATTGTACCAGCTGGTAAGAATGTTCCAATCAATGTTCTGAATCATTGTGTAGCACGTTATCGGGCATTGCATCATCGCCGCGGTTGCCGCATCCTGCCACTCCGCCAAGGCTTCACTGGAATGTGACCTCCTGGAGACTGATGAGGCGCCCCGGTTGCATCAGTTTCAACAAGTCCTGGACCCCCCTACGTGGCCCACCAGATTCATGTTGGACGGCCCTCTTGCGCGTGCCGCGTCCGCAGTGGTTAGCATCTCAGGACCCCTCGGCGTGCCCTTGCGTTCCACCATGTTTGATGGCTGATGGCCCCATTGTTTCGCTGTCATTGGCAATCGGCAGCGATTCAGCAGGGCTGACATGCAGATGAAATAGTTGTCACGAGCAGTGAGGTCGCACAGCTCAAGACAAGGATGCATGACATGTGTTGTTTAAGGCACACTTATGAGCCCTTTCGTGACTTTACTCTACCTTCGACTCAGGGAACCAGTATCATCCCCCCCACACCTGCAAGAGATTGAAGTCCTGGACACAAAGGCCGCACCAAACGATCCGAAGGAAAAAGCTTGGGCTCTAGAGCACAAAACCGAGGAGCAGAGCTCATTCAAAGGCCAGTGACACAAATATTGATTCCATGTCACTGAGCAAGGGCTTACAGATTCCTGAAAAAGACAGGCTCCATGTCTCTCTTGCTCCGGCTCAGATTTGCAACTGCACCAACAATGAGGTGGCAAACTCTGGCAAATACAAGCAAATCACGGCAAGTTGTGGCAATCACAAGGTCGCAAGTAGAGGAACTCCGGAGTCGGTAAGTTTCCCGTAGCCCGCCTCATTTCGCAGGTCATTGACCTGGCAGTGCTTCAAGTGAAGGCCGGTTCGTACGGCGTGCGCGCGGCCATAGCAAAGGTCCTTAGGTTGTCCCGATTCCTGAATTTGGCACCATTTGCTTTTTTAGTTTGGGCCACTCATGACAGCACCATTGCGTTCTTTTCAGTTTGGTGGACCTCATTTGTGCCATTGGTGGAAAGTATGGCTCTAAACGTTTTTGGACAAACCTCACAAGTCAGAGGAATAGCAGAGGAGTGTTTCCGCTATCCCTTGCTTGGGCTATTGGGGTTGTTTTGCGGGCATTAGCACTTATTGAAGCAGCTGCTGATTTGTTACAGCATTAGCAACATTCGCATTGTTGATTCATAGGGCAGTTGGGCTCTCGGGGCTGGTTTAGATCATTGGGTGGGTTGACATTGGCTGGTTTTGGGCTTGGCTAGTGGCTGATGTGTGTGTGTGTGTGTGCGTGTGTCTGTGTTTGCCAGGTTTGGGGAGCTGCGGTGCCTTGAAGCAGTATGTGGTTGAGTGAGTTTGGCCGAGTTACGATGTTCTCTTGGGTATGTGACGGTATGTGTCAAAATAGGTGGACCCCAACACGGTGGAATCGTGTTGACCCTTCAAACCAATGTAAGAAGCGCAATCTCAAGCCACTGGTCCAAACCACATCTTTGAGAAACGAACTTCCCGAAAAGTCGGTCGCCGTTTACGTTGAGCCCGAGTTCTTGCTTCGCAGCTTCTATGGCCCGGGGCCCTTTTTCGAGATCCCATGGCAAGGCTAGGTTTGGCCAAGGAGATCGCAGATGTGAAGGCGGCTCTGGAGGCAGATGGGTCGTATCTCGGCATGTCGGACGTCCAGTTGAGGAGATATGCGGAGCAGCTGGCGGAAAAGGAGAAGCTTCTCGCGCAGCTGGCGCAAGTCCAGGACCTGAGACCAGCTCCGCCCGGGCCAGCCGCTACCTTTGATCGCACAAGCCTCCCCAGCGTGCTGCAGCATATGTTGCTCAGTCTAAAAGCAATGAGGTTCACGCATTTATTTTGCTTGACGTTTTGGAGGTTGGAGAGATTTATGGCATATCCCGCTAGTTTAAGTTTGAGGGGAGCAACGAACCAAGGTTAGAGTATGAAGCGGTGCCGTATGAAAGTACCAAAGCCTTGCGGGCCTTGGGTTCCTTAGCCTACAAAGATGCCGGGGAAGTGGCAGACAGCCACAAAACCATGGCGCAGCTGCTGCGATTGCTACAGCTGCACCCTTGCGAGAATGCCTTGCAGCTCGCGGCCATGAAAACCCTTTGCCACCTCGCCTTTTCCAAAGAGATCGCACGCCAGACTCTGTCTCATGACTTCATCGACGTGCTGATGGCAGCACGCCTTGCGCCGGAGGGGTCATTGACAGCCGAGGTCCGCATGTCGGCCGACGAAGCCACGGCTCGAATCATTGCGGCGGAAGCGACCCCTGGCACCGCCAAACGTTCCCCCTCTACAGCTTTGATGCATATTTTCCGCACAGAAGCAGAGGCACGGGCAAGAGCGGCCACAAGACTTCAGTCGATGCTGCGGCTGTTGGATGAAGAGCTCGTTGATGTCGACTACTTGTCTGAGTGCTTTATTGCTTCGGCGCCTTCTGAGAGCGCGAGCACAGCTCAGGCAGCCGCAGCCGGATGGCTGTGTTTGATGGTAGATATGGCCAGTCAGCTGACGCTGAGCCCAGGGCTGCGCACAGCCGCCGTGTTGATGGGAACGCACTGCAGGAGCTTGCAAGTGCAGATGCAAGGGGTGGAGGTGATGGTGACCTTTGCAGCTGGCAGGCGTGGCCCAGAAATGGTTGCTGAAGCCGGTGGAGTCAAGCAAGTTGAGCTGGCCTTAGCCTTGGAGGAAGATGCAGCTTTGCAGACAAGCTGCCTGAGCTTCTTGGTGGATGTGCTGGACTGGCCGCTGGCCGTGCAGAAGCAGTGTGAGGTGGACTATGCCCGGGTGGTCGCAATGACAAAGGACGCAATGCGACGACACCTGGATGTCGTATCCTTCCAGGTGGCGGCCTTGTCAGGGCTGGCCAAGATCGTGGAAGTCCTGGCCTGCTCGGCAGAGGTGAAGGCAGGGGGCTCGGAAGGGCTGATCAAAGCGGTCTTGGCCCGGCACTGGGGGAACCAGCAGGTTTGGACTTGGGGCCGCATCTTGCTGGACACCCTTGGCCTTGATCGGCACTGGGCAGGGCGAGAGTAAAAATGAGCCAGCGAGCCTGGAATCCAAGCGCTTCACACCCTGGAACCCTATCCTGCAACCCTTCCATAGAACCCCCACCTTCTGAAACCTTCTGCAACCGCTCGGAACCCCCGACAACCGAAGACCCGGAAGCTTTGCCTCACTCTGGGCAAAGACCCCATGGCTTCAGCTACAGTAACCGTGCAAAGGGAGTTGCTTGGTGTGTGTGTATGTGCGCATCTTTGCTTGCTTGCTTATTTGCTTGCTTATTTGCTTGCTTATTTGCTTGCTTATTTGCTTGTTTGCTTGCTTGTTTGCTTGCTTGTTTGTTTGCTTGTGTGTGTGTGTGTGTGTTTGTGTGCGTGTCCAGTCGTGCCTCTTGATGCCCAGCACACCGAGTCGAGAGTGTATTTGTGTTGGGTGCTTGGTGGCAAAAAGAAGCGCGCATATATCTCTTCCGGTCGATGTGGGAGGTTGTGTCAAAGAGCCGTAGTACTTTAGTAGTTCCTTATAGCAGTCCCTTGTGGCCTTCTGTAGCAGTCCCTTATATCGGACTATTTTAGAATTCCTGTATACCAGTCCCTAGTAGCGGTCCCTGGTGGCAGTCCCTGATAAAAGTCCCTTTAGCAGTCTCTCAGAATGGTTTCTTATGGTATACGGCAGTCCCTCACAGCGCTCCCTTATGGGTTTGTGTGATTATGCCACGAATTATTGCATCTATCAGCTCATTTCTTAAGCTGGTTCTTTTGCTGGAGCCTCCTCCATAGTTAGGATGCACAAAATTGCGGACGCTGCTGGCATTTTGGCGTGCCTGCAAGTGTGCGCGACATCGTTGCTTTGATTAAAGCCACAGTGCTTGTGTTGTCTGACGGTACCTTGGAGGTTGCCTGTGGTCGGATGGGTCGAACAAGTAAATCTGGGGGCAAACGATTCCCAAGGAACACTCTCACGGAAGGCCACTTAAATGAAGTGTTGAAGCGATGGACAACGCTGTGCTCATGCCAGGGCAGTCGGTTACCGGCAATCTGTCTTGATCTTTCTTGGCAAGTTCATCAAGGACCACTTTCTCTTGAGTGATTGTATAGCTTTTGAAGCAACGAACATTGGTGAGCGCCAGCAAATGGTGAGGTAAAAACAAGTCACCTCAACACGGTAGCTCATTCAAAAGTCGAACTGAAGGCAGGCCGGCATGGCCCCAAAACCACCCTCCACCCAAAAATCATCTTTTGCTCATATTCCCATTTGTTGGACAGACATGATGAACTAACCAGGGGGACTTGGTTGCAAATGAGACCTTTTTTCGTGTGAGGACAGGTCCAAGCTGCCTCTGCCATCCATGGCAATGGGCCACAGCGAGTCGGTGAAGACTGGGGACTGGGCCATTGTCCTAGGCAGGGACTCCGAGTCGGCCGCCAGCCAACCGGCCTCAGAGGATTTGAGATGAAGGGGGGGGGGCCGGGTAAGTGGGTGATGCCATGGCGCGTAGCTGCAAAACGGCAACATGGAAGGTGGAGTGTGCCATCTGGTAATATGGGCATGCGTCTTCGATGCGAGTTTGGCTTGCTAGTGTTGTACAGATTGATAAGCGTGCCCTTGATGTCGCTGTATTGACTGCCTCGAACTTGCGGTTGCCCATCAAAAGATGCAAGCAACAAAGCATCTGTATAGGTGCCATTTGGTCACTCGGACTTCGAACGGAACAGACAGACATTTATGTACAGGTGGTTGGCACCCGAACCAAACGTCTTTCCCGCAACGGGGGGAAGAGTGCGGTGATCAAATGAACGAATCTGGCGTCTCATACAGTTGCGCATGCACGCACGTACCATGCTTTACTCAGCCTCAAAAGTCAGCGGGGCCAGAACAACAACACACAAACGCACAACACAAGCGAATAGAAGACACGAGTGAGCCAGATGTTCCTTGGAGACATGCACAACATCAATTTTGTCAATGAAGCGAAAGTGGTGACGAGATACTTGGAGAGGCTGAAGCAGGCGCTGAGTACGGCTTGCTATTAAATGGTGTTTGGCGGCCAAAGTGGGCGTAAAAACACGGGAATCTCCAAAGCGTGATTTTCAATTTGTCCTTTTGGTTTCCATTCAAACCGACCTGAAGAGGGTACCTGCAAGAACAACCCAAGTTCCAATCTGTGGAACTGCAATAGCGCATGTTTCAGCACCGAGGGAGCCTGTGTCCAATTCTGTGCGGCTCATTCGGAGCATTTGGACGTGAGCTGGCGCATTTGGTTGTCTTGGTTAATACTGGTGGATAGATGTGGATAGCTGCAATGTGTGATGAAGCCAAAGTGCAGTCTGCAGGGTGTGTGAATCACTGGGTGCAAACATGGCGGTGCGCGAGCGACGCAAGGACCTGTGTGAGCATGTGCACGGCTGGGTGGTTGTTTTTCTAGGCGTAGGTGACTGTTCAGCTTCAGAAGGAAGGCAGCACCCGCCTCTGATCACAGTGTCCAAGGAGTTCTGCAATTCAAGCTTCCTTGATCCGCAACAGTTGGAACCTCTTTCTGCACCATGCCGGAAAAAGAAATCAGACACGTGCCACGTACCGATTTTAGTTGTTGGTTGGTTCAAGCGCTTCCAGCCAAACCTTGACAGCTAACCATTGCAATCAATGCCACCCTAAGACAACCCGAAGCCGGCTGGTGCGTGCTTAGAGGCTTTGACCATTGCCCGGCAGGCAACCCTTTAGGCCTGCAGAACACGTCGGGAGCCTAAGAATGGCATGCGGACTTTGGGAGAGGTCGACAATTGGGTCTCAAGTGTGTAGACAAGTGACTGGACCAAGAACCCAGGATTGAAAGAGCATGAGTTTGGTGGCTCCCCTTCCAGCACTTTGTGATGAATGCATTGAGCACCACTGCTGCTTTTGGCCTATGCTCTGAAAGGACTGCGCATGGGATTTGAACATTTGCAAGCCGGTTTGCATCCGTTCAATTGAAAGGCGTATCGGAAACCAATAGCTCCGGGCATGATGCACAGAACACATTCAGCAATGCTTAGCTCCAAAGTTACACCTGCCTGTCGACTCAGTGGTTTCACGACGGAATTTGGTTGACTGAGTAGAAAGCGGCCGCTTTGCTCCCCATACGGGGGCCGTCGATTGAATTCATTTGCTTCCCCGCCACACCACGCATACTGCAAGTTCTCAGATAGTTCTTTCTCCGTGAGACAAATCGCATGAATCTACATTGGGGGAAGGGCCCCCAAAGTTGTCCCCCCAAATGCATGAATATCCAATTTAACATCCATCTGCAAAACCGAGTGAATACTGGCCATGTCATGACTCCAGAAGACAGTCACTTGTGAGACTGCGTCGTAGAGCTGAGATAAGCTGTGTTTGAACATGAGCACTTCCGGGTTCTGAGTCAATCTCACCGTTGTATCATAGAACATTGAACTAATAGGGGTCCACAGTCCTGCGCTTCCGACAGGACATTGACCGTGGCAACGGCTGCTTGTTCACGAGACGTAGATTCTGGTTTCTTTGAGCGTAAGGATGTTTAAAGAGTTTGAGCTCACAGCTAATCCGCCAACTCACATGGAACTCGGGAACCACAGGGCCCGTCAAAGGCCCACCTCGCTCCCCCGCCCCCCCTCCCCCCACCCCAAGAAAAATGAAGCTTATAAGAACCCTTCTTGGGGAGGGGGCCTAGGTCTTCCCCATAAACTCTTTTGCAGGCCCGGTCATCTTCGCCCTTGAGGTGCACTCTGGGCATCGTCTCCTCTTTGGAGCGGTCCACAGGGGAGACAGGCCGCTCATTTCAGAGATGCCTTGGGTATTGGCTATGCAACTTTCATTTGCAGGGCATTTGCACATTGCTCAAAACACTTTAATTAGGGACCTCTCGGCACCGTTTAGGAGACTCATGTCCAATCATCTAAATTTGATTTGGGAGAACAGTCCCCCTTAAAACTCATGGCCTTTTCAAGGCCACTTGCAATGTCTGAGGTGTGAGCTTGCAGTGAGAATGGGTTACATGATTTAGAGCACGGCGTCCTTTCACAAAAGGGTTATCTCTGATGGGTTATCAAGTTTGTTTCCTCTCGTTTTCCCTTCAGCCTCTGCAAACTGTGCGGCAACCAACCTCGCAATGCAACCCAGCTGTTCAGTGGCCCCTTTTTGAGCTGGGGCACGAAAAAAGTCCCCAGGCTTCGACTGGATGAGGCACCCTCTTCTCCAGACCGATGCCGCGGTGAACCAAGGGACACCCGGGGAGCGAGACGCGAGCTGTGGCTCGGTCTAAGAGGAAGCCCCGGTTTGGACGTCGCAAAGAAGCACAACAACACGACAAGCCCAGGTAGCCGCAACCCCCGGAATCTTCTGGAAGTTCCGGAACGGGTCCGAAGCTGAGCCAATGAAGCCCCTAACCTTTTGGAACCTTCCGGATTCCTGGACCCTATGTAGCAACCGCTCCAGTCGGAACCCTATCCAGCCATCCCTTCATGGAACCCCCGAAGCCTTGCAGAACCCTCTGAAATATTCTGAAATCCTGCTGAGCAATGCCCTCCGGAACCCGAGTCCCCATACCTTTCACCTGGATGCGCCCATGGGGTTGGAAACTACCCAAATGACACAGTGGAGATTTGGGATGTGAGTTGAAGCACAACACATCGGAAGTTGGTCTGCCCCTAGCGACTGCAAGATTTACCCACAGGAATCTAGCCACCAAGCAGGAAGAACTCCGTTCGTCACACATAATGGACTCCCCCTGTCTGGAAAGGCCAGAGTGGTACCCATAAGTTGATGAAAAAGACCTCAGATCGCCACCATTCTTCACTGGGCATGCCTAAAATAGGGACTTGGAATGGCTTCTAGTCTTGCACGTCATGTTTGGAAGCCTTTTTTTCTGGTCCTAGTCCTGGATGGGAACGTCTTGAGCCACCTATGGCGAGCTCACCCGGGGCCAAATCCAGTTCAACATGATGGTCCTCCTTGAATTGGAGATCCAGTATTCCAGGTGTTCCAATCAGGGTGGAATTCGCAGATCAAGTGTGGCAAGCTAAACGAAGATGGCTCTTTGCTGACCAAATGTGACGGATTACGCTGTTTGATCAGACTGCTCCTGATGAAGCTGTGCAGCAAAGGTCCCAAACATTGCACCCGCTCATGGTTTTCAGTGGGGGTTACCCCAATCGGAAACTGTCCGAGCTCAAACTAGCAAACCGCCTAAATTTGAAAGGATGGGCGGGGTTTGGTTGAGTGTTCATCCTACACCAGGCACCACTGCTGAGACCAGAGGAATGATGAAAGCACTAGATCAGTTGTGAGGGTTGGTTTGGTGCAGCCATGCTGAAGAAGCAGAGACTATGGTGGGGATTGCAACCAGTTGGTGACAGAGTTGTTGAGCAAACCATGCCAGCATGATGTTGCATATGCGCAATGATACCGGAAGGGACTCTCTAGATACTCGTTGCAGGGTTCACCGTTTCGCTTTCAAGTTGCAAAGATGATTGAACCGTGACAAGCGAGAGGAATAGTGGTGGCCCGATGCTCAACGAGATTGGAGAGGCGAAAGCGTGTTCTGGGAGTGATTGCGTGTGTGCGTGTGTGCGTGTGTGCGTGTGTGCGTGTGTGCGTGTGTGCGTGTGTGCGTGTGTGCGTGTGTGCGTGTGTGGGTGTGTGTGTGTGTGCGTGCGTGCGTGCGTGCGTGCGTGCGTGCGTGCGTGCGTGCGTGCGCGTCTGCGTCTGCGTCTGCGTCTGCGTCTGCGTCTGCGTCTGC
>CAUJNA010003341.1:565046-575046 GCA_963377175.1 Effrenium voratum
CTGTGATGTGCTTCAACATCAACTACAAATGGATGGAGTTCCATGGTAACGATTCGGCATTGGCATTCCCAGGTGCCAAGATCGTACATCGGCCTCAAGATGACGCCTGCCATGTTCAGCGCTGGGTCCGTCCTATGACGGGGCGAGCCAAACAGAACTAGAGACAAGACCCGTAAAATAGCAAGTCTGGTTGTGAGCCAGGTCTAGTATTCTATTTTTGATATTGAGCCTGTATTAAGCGCCCATGATGATTGGATTGCAGCTGTAAACGCGAATTTGGCTGAAACCGGATCCCCAGGCCCAGCTGCTGTTGGCTATGGGTGGCAATTCTGGCATTGACTTGTAGCTTCGGCGTTTGGCTTGGGACTTTCGACTTTTCCACCCTGGATCCTCCTCAACACAAAAAAATAAGCTGACTTGTTCTGCATTGGTGGGCCAGATTCATTATTTTCATCAAGAGTTGAAGCGGAGTCTGCGATTGGCGTGGATCTGCTTGGCTCTGGAAGCCCAACTCTGATCCAACAGGGATAAATGGCCATTGGCTCTGAACGAGCCTGGGCGCCCGAAACTGATTCAATGTTTGTGCCACAGTCGCGTTAAGGAGGACCTTAAAAAAGCTACGCCTGGCGTAGCAGTTGGGCACTACTGACTACTGCCACCCATCCGCCGCAAGCTCGCACCATTTCGGTTGTCATTCCACCACGGGTGGACTTGGCTCAAAATTCAGTGTCCTGAGTTAGTGCAGAGGCTTGTTCGAGTATCACAATTGCTGCTCTTGCAGCTTATTCCACGTGCAGGCGGGGACGATGTGTTTGTCCATAGCACACCAAATGACATGCTGCTTTTGACCATGCAACTAAAGCTCCCAAAGATGAGCCGAGCAGTTGAATTGATTCGTCGTGTGCACCTGTTGTCGTTATGTGCCTGACTTGTTTATTCCACGCCATGAGTGGCACAAGTCATCGATTGCGCGAGTCCATTCGACTTCGCACCAAGGAAGTCGAGCTTGGAGGAGCAACCGCACGAGGCAAGTCCAAGACAAATTGCAACGCATCACACACCCGACGCACACACACACATGTGCATGCATTCACATTTACTGGTTGTGCCGTATATACGTGAATGGACATAATGTAGAAATATATGGTCCCGTGTTCCGTGTTGCTACCCGCCCCCCCCATATGGTATGGGTCCCCCAGGACCAGGACCCCCCCCCCCCCGCCCGGCCCTGAGACCCCGAGCCTCCGGATCCTGGCACCTACGGTCCCCCCACCCCAACCCCCTGAACTCGCACCCCGACACCCCGGCACCCCCACCCGCAGGACAAGCCAACCCGCAACCAACCATAAACCAACCCTAAACCAACCCCAAATATACCCTAAACCAAACCCTAAACCGTAGACCTCTAAACCTAAATCAACATAAACCAACCCTAAACCAACCCTAAACTAACCCCAAATACACCCTAAACCAATCCCTAAACAATAAACCCTAAACCTAAACCAACCCTAAACCAACCCTAAACTAACCCTAAACCAACCCTAAATACACCCTAAACCAAACCCTAAACCGTACATCTCTAAACCTAAACCAACCCTAAACCAACCCTAAATCAACATAAACCAACCCTAAACTAACCCCAAATACACCCTAAATATACCCTAAACCAATTCTGAACCAACCCTAAACCACCACAACCCAACCACAGGACCACAACCACAGGGGGGGGGTACTTGTCCGACCCATGACCATTGGAGGGGGGGGGCTGGCAACGCTGTCCTATATTAGTGTGTATGTATGTATATATGTATACCTGCACATGATGCTGCACATGTGTACATATGAACCTGGGTGCGCATAGGCAATTCCTCACCTCTTTATTCACACTACCTGTTCTTAAAGGTGTACCTTTCAATTGTGGGTCTGTTGGGCATGTCAGAATCGGTACCCTGATCTGCGTTCTTTCCAGCGACATTCGTGCCATTCAACGGATTCCAAGCTTGGGTCAAGCTTTTTCCCCGGCTGGTCTTTCAAACTACTCTTCTAAAGCTTGTCCACTCCCCAGGCTGCATAGCATGGCCCCGTGCTATCTCAGGTATATAAAAGACTCGTGTGGCGAATGATGTTATTGTTGAGTCGACCTGTGTCCGGGTGAGAATCGTACGATTAGCCTCGAATAGGTAGCTTCTGCGGTGCCGCTGGATCGCTTGGGTTGTGCATCAGAGCAAGTGCATCATAGATCACATGGAAGTAGTTAGTCAGAGATGCGTTTCCATGTTAGATTTCGGCAAGAGCTGCGTTCCTTCTTACCCACAGCTGTATGCGTCATCCCACGTGGTTGTTTGCTATGATCCAGAAGTTTGGACTTTCTGCTCCTGTACACGGTGGACGGCATCGCCAAGATATGAATGTTCCGGTTGTGCTCAGCGGGAAACAGTGGCATGGAGCTTTGAAAGCCTGGCTGCTTGCTTGATAGCTGTTCCCTAGGAAGCAACCCTTACCATGGAGTCTTAGTTACTTGTACTTACTATCCAAGGTACCGTTTAAGAAAAAAGAAAAAGCAAAAAAAAACAGCTGCTAGGGCCCTTCAGTGGAGTATGAATCAGGCGTCAGAATGTTGGCCCCTTGCAGAGTTTTGCGCACCGATGTGGACGGTGTGTCCCAAGCCGCCGAGTTCAACGCTGCCAGGGCGCATTCATTGACGTGGTGCTGAACGGTAGCCCCGCAGCGGAAGCCGGGTTGAAGGCGCGCAACATGTCGTAGCGCGTTGGGCAGCGGTTTGGGCTTTGGGCTCTCACCAAAAAGAAACACAGATCTATGAGGATCTAGCGTGGTTTGACAAGGGGTGCTAGAGCCAGCGCGCTCTTGGTGATCCGGAAGCACTCTCAGGCTTAACCCCACGGCTTATGGCTTCTCACTGGGCCTAATGACTCTGATCGCTGGCCGGTATCCTGTCAAACGGCGAACTGTCTGCATCTGTGTCTGTTAAATCATTTGTCAATCAGTCAAGGTCCGGTTACCGTGGTTTCGTAAGGACCCCCAAACTGAGCATGTTTTTGGGGGTAAACACAGTCGGTTGACTCCTCTTTGTTTCGGTTTTGGCAGGCGAGGTTTCAATCCACTGCAGAGAACCACGCCCCTGACAGGAGGACGATCAGATCGCGGAAGTGAACGGACACAAAGTGCGTCACTTTGACGAGGCGCTCGCCGAACCAGAGAGTTAGGACAGAAAACATGCAGTCATGTTTTGCATACCGCCGGCATTACGACTGTTTGGCCAACGGCATTGTGCAAAGCCGTTGGGGCCTTTTGTCACTTGTTTATCCTGTGATGCAACCTGTGCGGTGGCTTGTACAGTTGGATTTTCACTCAATGGATTCCTCGCCTGGATTTGAGCATGCCTGTGTGCTGCGTGTATGTGTATCTGTACGCAAGTGGGCGAGCACATGTGGTTGCCAAGTCGCAGCATCTCTTGAACCCTTGACCAAGATTTGAGGGTGCTTGAAAGTGCATCCCAACATCTCCAGCTGGTAAGTCTGTATGACTGTAGGACCTTCCACTCTGTTGCCACGAAGAACACTAAAAGATGTGCAATTGTTGCCCGCAGTGGACACATCTCAACTTGTTCTTGCCATACCCGCCAAGCGAGCTCAATCACTTGGGGTCCCATGCCAATCTGTGGGGTTCAAATTCCATAGCAGCGACACTTGTAGAGGTTTTTGCAGAGCTTCAGACCTCCGGATTTGTTGGCGTTTTTCTTCAAGAAGCAAAGGTGGACCCACCATGCGGAACCGTCTGCTTTGTGGGCAAGCACCCGCATGTGCATCCTTAAGTGCATTGTTTTCTACAATTTCAAGTCGTGCCCCCCCTTCTTTGGATTGTTACTTTCTCGGCTTGCATAGATAGGGTTCGAATCGCGGATGTTCCGCGGAAGGGCGGAAGCTTATAATATAGTTTTTGTTGGTACAAGGACAACGTGTATGGTTGCGGAAGCGCGGCGGAAGCCAAGAAGTGAAACAGGCCAGGAGAAGGCATGTACAGCAACCCACATGTAGGCAACAGTATCGATTTTGAGTGCTCCCTTGGTGGTTTCTGGTGGTATTGTCTATTGATCATACCACGGCAGCATCATGCCACGTCCTGTCCTTGCCAGGTGCAGATGGCAGTTCGCTCAGCTTCCGTGGGCAGCCGGCTGAAGCTGAAGGCGGCACCCACGGAAAGGGGGGGGGCGGCAAGTCACCCCCATAGGTGTCCTTTTTGGTTGTTTTGAACGAAGAAAAGATGGCCCTTGGCGGTTTAATCATCTACAGGGCCATCTATTTCCCCCAAAAGGACACCTATGCTCACCCCATGAAGATCTTGAACCCAGGGTCTTTCACGTTTGGGAATAGATGGGTTAGTAAGTTCGCCAGACGAATACTTGAACATGGACTAGTTTTTTTGGGCTTCACGGCGATTGCGGTTGCGAGTCGCGGGCTGACGCCACCCACTTGGGACAGAACAGTTTGACCGATGCAGAGTCAAAGTGGGTGGTGAGCGAGCTACCACTTGGAAAGGCATGCAAAGACCTGCATGGATTTAAATGGCGTCTAATCAGCAATTTCTCAAAAGGGTTTAAGAGCGCCCCTAAGGACCTGAAGAAAGGCTCATAGATGCGGACCCTACAGTTTTGCAAAGGTGTGAAGTTCCATCTTGTTGGAAATTGCCGGAGCCCGTTGCTGCGAGCCTTGTTTCTTGTTACGTTGCCCTGCTGGGCATTGCTTGTCACTGCCGATTGTAAGTCTGGCTTGTACTTACAGGCAGAGTATGGGGCGTTGTCAAGCCACAGTTCGGTCCAATGCAACCACCAGCGTGGCTTATTTTCAGCCTGCCTTCTTGGCCACAAGCACGTCAGCCCAACGTGGTAGGATGCTGAGGGGCGTCAGTACTATTCTTACCAATCCCATCGAATGAAAAACGACAATCCCCTCATCCTTACAGGGGGTGGAGCGCAAATTCCGACTTCGCGGGTTCTTGTGCGCCGTGTTCCCAAGATTTGACTACGTCGGGTTGAGGGCCAGTAAGCAAATGTAGACCACTGTGAGGATATGTTTGATTCTTTGACCGCCAACTCCACAGACACAATTCAATGTGTATCGAGACCTAGGGGCCACTGGGTTGTTTATTCCAAACTCCAAGATCCAGTAAGGGCCCCGAACGTCCCTGGCCAGGTGAGGCGGGGCAAAGAGTCGCCACCTAAGAGCCAGCAGCTGTCCTCTCTGCAGGGGTTTGCAGGTATGGGTGAACAATCCGGATCCTGTCACTTCCCGCTCCCTGACACTGATGTGCTATGTCGCATTATGTCTCTCAGTGCATAGGTCAAGATATGTGTGTTTTCGGAGAGAGAGCTGCAGGGAATCTGTCCAAGTGTTCTTGCGGTAGCAGCTTGTTGGCCTTTCCAAAGCCGCGTGCATTTCAGCGCTGACAAGCTGAATCATAGGCAGACCATCTCCCTCAAATGCTTTGGCATTCCGAAAAGTCCCAGAAATCACAATGACTTGAAGACTCATCCTTGCAATAGTGTTTGTGTTTGCGGTTCCAAAGATTGCAGATCGTTACATAGCTTGTTTGCTTCTCCCTGCACATATAGCAGGCGTGTTTTCTCCGATGCAGCCCAGAAATGTCATGCTCCCTTTTGGCTTGTCGAATTCGTCGAACATCTCGCACATCAAGAAGGGGTGTTATTCGCAAGGTGCAAGATGCCGCACGAAACAACACGTCGTGTGAACACAAATCTGCAGTAGGCTTGGGATGTACGTGGATGTACCCAACATACGTCAGCGTTTGAGCAATTGCCAAATGCGGTGGCTACTGAAGTCACTTTGTCATGGGAGGGCCTCAGATGATGTTGTCTTCAAATGGCATGTGCGGAAGTGCCCGAAAGTTTTGACAATTTGTGCCAACACAATGAGCTGCTGAAAAATGTGCAAAATGGCAGGTCTCAGCAGCTTCAAAGTCTTACCTTACCATGCTTTACATGGAAACCAGAAGGAAGCCAGCCATTTGGAGGCCGCTTGCTGATGGTGATGATATCTACTGGGCAAATGAGACTAGTGGCATTCGATGCAAAATATCAAGCAGCTCGCATAAAGGAAGCTATGTTCATCAGGGGGACTTCATATCACGGGCACGCAACTCGATCCCTTGACGATGATGACACTGGAACTGGACTATTGTGTGATGGCAAATGATAAGATGTGGTGGACACTTGGAAATGCTCCTGTTCAGACAGGTCAGAACCAAAGATCGATAATTCCAAAGGGAACCTACCGAAGAAAACTCGTTCCGGGTGTGGTGAAGCTGGGGCCTTGAAACTCTTGACGGCATGTTGGGCGTATCAAAGTCAGAAACTCGGATTGCTTCCTTCAACCTGCCACGGGGGGAATTTTGATAGTGGTAACCCCTGGGGGCCAGTTCTGCTGAAGCTGCTGGGTCATCACATTGCACCTGATCATTCTTGAGACCTGACTGAGGTCTCTGTCCAAGACGCTGACCACCGCGGACATCCGAAAGCTGCGAGAGGCGCGATGGATGGGCTTCACCGCGAGTTGAGGAATGATATGCTTTTAGGGACTCGTAATGCTAAACCATGAGCCATCCGTCCTGGGGTTAGTGTGAGTACTTGTGTTGTGAACTGTCGCAGTCGGCATATGACAAAATGAGCGCTACCTGCCACCATTTCTCGAACCCGCTCTGTCTGTTGGCACCCAGAGGCCACAGAAATCACAGAGGCTTTGTCTCGGTTGCTACTAGGTGCTGGGGTTAACTCGACTCAGCTTGTGTGAAGTCGACTCGAAAGCAATTGCCCATGCAGATCAGCACTCAAAACCATTTTGTAGCAGACGTATGGTGTTAAGCAATGTGTGCATGTTGTGTGCCCATGCGATTTGTGCTTGTTGTCTATTCTTGCTCGAGGACGGAAACCGGGCAATATTCCACACGCATTTCTGCCTGCGGCTGCTACTTGCATGTGCGCATGCTGGTTGCCTATTTGGTTGCTGGTGGCCAACAGCACTACCAGCTATCAAAGCACGATTCCCGCCCCAGGTTGCAAATGCGTTGGAAGGCTGCCCGTACGGTGCCCCTGGCTGAAATGATCCAGCAGGGGGAGTGCTACCGTGCTGCCCAGTCCCTTCAAGAGCATGAAGCAAGGGAATCACCCAGAAGAAAAAGGAAAAAAGGGTGCCACCGAACAAACACCTCCAGAAAATGGCTGGTTGGATACTCTGGACAACTCTGCTCGGGCTAAGTCGTAGCTTATCCAAGTCGCTCTGAAGGGGTCGAACTCCTGCGTCAGGCGGGTCCCCAGGCCAGCCCAAAGCCGCAACACCGTGTGGCGCGGAGCCCTTTGGGGTGATCGCCGGGAGGCAGCGAGTAGTAACCCTAAATGGAGGCCTTTCACACCTGGAATGGCTTTGGGCTTTTCCAACATACTGGGCAATTGCCAAGCAGCCTGCCTACTCAACAATCTCACCACACACTCTTGCAACCTCAGGCGGCAGTGCATCCGGGCTTAACTTGAAATGACTCTCCTCATGGGCCATACATGATGTGCTTCTTTGTTCCCCATCTGAAACGAAGACTGCCGACGAAGTCAGTGGCCCCCTGAGAGCATGTTGGCCCCGGGCCGGCTAGCGTCAGCTTCGACTGAGTTTTTCCTGGGCTCCAGCATGGTGGATGAACTGCGACCACGTTGGTTGCAAGGGGCAGTCAAAGATAGCAAGTCCGAAGTCATTGCGTATTTCATATGGAGTTGTGTCGCACGGGATGACTTTGAGAATGGCAAATTGAAGAGAGAGGCGGTAAAGTCCTGCTGCGCCAGCATTTTTTTGGGGCGAGATAGTGCGTTGCCACATCAGCCTTTCTGTAGTCTTACTTGTGACTTGAAGTGGTCGATATGCTATTGACTCAGTGTTCGGCCAATGATGCTTGAAAAGCCCACCCCTGATGCATTATCCTTGTCAAAGTCCACAGGCGAAAGAACATCTTCTCTCCTTGCTTTGTGCGGCGAGTTACCTGCATGACCCAGCCTGAGTTGCAAGATGGGTTCCAACCTATGGATAAAGATCCGGCTTGCAGCTTTGTGTACACTGTTGCAACACCTTTGCTGATGCTGTTGCTAACACTGTCATGAACTTACTTCCATTTCGGCACTGTATGGTCGACACTGTGCCGATGGTGCAGTCTCAGCAAGGTTGATAGGGCCGTGTGGCAATGGTACCAGCATGGATCAATAGTTCCACAAGATACAGCAGCACTGCTGCCGTTTTTGTCCCCCTATCATCTTTGTGGCTTGACGTTCAGACAACCTGGGAATATAAGCCCTCCATCCGCAGGTGCAAATGTCGCGTGTGATGGCACCTTCCATATCGACTCCCCTCTCCAACAATGCACTCTGCATGACTTGGCAAAATAGTGCAACAGGAGGGCATGCAGATGGCAAGAGCATTCAGAGCCGTCATACGTCTCGCATTGGGTCAAACAAAATGTGCGCAGCTTGCATGCAATTCATACTCCCTTACATCACATTCCGCCGTTGGCCTCTAGCTCAATTGTACAATGCTATTAATCTTGCAGGCATGATTCAACACTTGGTCTGTTTTGCAAACGAGAGTGGACGATGTGAAGCATTCTTGTTGCTCGCTAGGTCATTATACCCTGAGTTTCGGAGGGGCATTCCGGGTCCGATGTCAACACGACATCGACATCCAGCACTTTCCTTGCATGCTTGGGCGTCCGGCCCACATTGGCCAGATGTTCTTGTGTCACCATCTGCAGATTCAAAGCTAGCCTGCAAAACTCCACAAAGCTTGGAGGACAGACCGTCACGAGCCCAGATTTATGGACCTCGCATTTCAAAAAGGCATTGCGAGCCGCTAGACATCGAAGCCTGAAAGGGCAGCACCAGCCTGCACAGCTAGGTATTGTGAGCAGCGAAGCCCGAAATGTGGGGTTGCAAGGTTCCGATGGGCGCAGAACCACGAGGGTTCAGAGGGCACAAAATCGGACTTGAATATGGCAGCGTTGATGTGCCAACCTGTGGGCTCCGGAATCATCCGGGCGTGGGCCTTGACAGCAACAGCACTCATAATCAAAGGAGACAAGCAGTGAGTGATGAAACATGGAGGGGATCATGAAAAGGCAAGTCCTTGTCGAACGTGAGAGCTCATCCTGGTGGGGCGCCGCCAAGGTTCAATGCAGCGACTCTAGATGGCAAGGCAGAAATGCTTCACTTGTGCGATCCACGCCCACGATTTCTTTGCCACCGCCTTTGGCAACAGCGAATTCAATCACTTGTCCGCATGTTAAGAGGCAGCGGAGGTAGCAGCAGCACTGAAGAGCAGCTTCATACAATCATAGGCTAATAGGTATCCTCGATTGAAGCTTGCTTGGGCTGCCTCTGTTGGCATGCAGCACATGTTGAGCCTGCGAGCACTTGAACTACTCAACACCTGAATTGGGCAGCTCACAAGGAGAAGCATGGCACTCAAGCCCTTCAAGCTGACCCATGTGCTGCGCCCAGCTGTCCCAAGCCTCCATGTCAAGGATGCCCCTTGGAAGGCTCGCGAATTGAATGGAGAGCAACAGCGGCAAGGTGGAACGATCACGTGCGCAAAGTGGCACCGGAGGGCTCGTGCTCCATGGCGGAGTCGAAACTTGTATTTCCAAATCTTCCAAAAAGGCACAGATGAGGCCCGCTAGAAGGTGCATTCAAATAGAAAATGATCCAAACAAATAGGTTTCCTCACATTCCATGCCTGTTGCTTGCGATCGCTAGGTTACTTGTTGCTTGTGCCAAGAGGCGGCAGTAGCGCTGCAGAAAGCAAGGGAGGGATTTGGGAATTACTCGTAGGGGCCGGCACGCATGATGCTTGTACATAGATCAAGGCTTTGCTGGTTTTGCCGTTTGTGTGTGTGTGTGTCCTTTAAGCCCTTCTGAGATCAACTATAGAAGCATCAC
>CAUJNA010003341.1:577546-602546 GCA_963377175.1 Effrenium voratum
TGTATGTATGTATGTATGTATGTATGTATGTATGTATGTATGTATGTATGTATGTATGTATGTATGTATGTATGTATGTATGTATGTATGTATGTATGTATGTATGTATGTATGTATGTATGTATGTATGTATGTATGTATGTATGTATGTATGTATGTATGTATGTATGTATGTATGTATGTATGTATGTATGTATGTATGTATGTATGTATGTATGTATGTATGTATGTATGTATGTATGTATGTATGTATGTATGTATGTATGTATGTATGTATGTATGTATGTATGTATGTATGTATGTAATGTATGTATGTATGTATGTATGTATGTATGTATGTATGTATGTATGTATGTATGTATGTATGTATGTATGTATGTATGTATGTATGTATGTATGTATGTATGTATGTATGTATGTATGTATGTATGTATGTATGTATGTATGTATGTATGTATGTATGTATGTATGTATGTATGTATGTATGTATGTATGTATGTATGTATGTATGTATGTATGTATGTATGTATGTATGTATGTATGTATGTATGTATGTATGTATGTATGTATGTATGTATGTATGTATGTATGTATGTATGTATGTATGTATGTATGTATGTATGTATGTATGTATGTATGTATGTATGTATGTATGTAATGTAATGTAATGTAATGTAATGTAATGTAATGTAATGTAATGTATGTAATGTAATGTATGTATGTATGTATGTATGTATGTATGTAATGTATGTATGTAATGTATGTATGTATGTATGTATGTATGTAATGTAATGTAATGTAATGTAATGTATGTATGTATGTATGTATGTATGTATGTATGTAATGTATGTATGTATGTATGTATGTATGTATGTATGTATGTATGTATGTATGTATGTATGTATGTATGTATGTATGTATGTATGTATGTATGTATGTATGTATGTATGTATGTATGTATGTATGTATGTATGTATGTATGTATGTATGTATGTATGTATGTATGTATGTATGTATGTATGTATGTATGTATGTATGTATGTATGTATGTATGTATGTATGTATGTATGTATGTATGTATGTATGTATGTATGTATGTATGTATGTATGTATGTATGTATGTATGTATGTATGTATGTATGTATGTATGTAATGGTTGTGTGTATGTATGTAATGTATGTAATGTATGTAACACACACACACGCACCCACACACACACACGCACGCACGCACGCACGCACGCACGCACGCACGCACGCACCCACACACACACACACGCGCGCGCGCGCACGCGCGCACGCACGCACGCATGCACGCACGCACCCACACACACACACACACACACACACACACACACACGCGCGTGCACACACACACACAGACACACACAGACACACACAGACACACACAGACACACACAGACACACACAGACACACAGAGACACACAGACACACAGACACACACACACACACACACATCCCCAAAAAAAGAATGAACGAGAAAAGACACCGCTATGAACCAGCAAAATCACTTGTTCCCCCCTACCACACACACCAAAAGCAATAGTAAATCACACGCAAAGCAAAGGGCCACGGCTTCAGGGCGGTGGCTTACGCCGCCCCGAGGTGCTGTACCAAAGCGATGACGTTCTGGGCGAGCTCATGGCCTTCGCCACCGTCTCCCCGGTGCTGGTGGCGCCTGGCGGCCGAAGTGCGACGAAAAAAACGGGGGGGCGAGGTGTCGGAGTGGGGCTAGGTCCCCCAGTAGTGCCCTTTCCCCCTTTTTTGGGGGGGTTTCCCTACTATAATAGACCACAGAAAAAAGGTTCCCTTATTCTAACCGCTCTACTGTTGGACCTAGGGGGTGTTCCACCCCAAAACCGGTGGTCCCCCGCGCAACAAAAAGACATGGGCGGTTTTCATTAAGCCCAAAACTGGTGGGTCCTCTCCCCCAACAACAAAGAGAAGAATGTGGTTGTCACTAGGTGGCCCCAAACATGGCTTCTGGTTTCCTTTCGGATTACCTTAAGGGAAGGTGAAAAGGACATCAGTAACACAAACACAAAAACACACAGACAGATACACACACAGACACACACTCACATGATTGGTCAAACAGGTGCCTTCAGTGGATCCTTCTGTAGCCCACAGCTGGGGTTCCAAATCGGGACCCTTTGAGGAACCATGCTTCGGGATTCCTGGAGAGATTGTCTTTAGGTTGGCCATGAGCCAAATTGGGCTAGATGGTCGCGTCGCCGATGGTTTGCTCTCTGGCGGTTTTTGTTCTGCTTGGTAGCACCTGATATTCCATGAGGACATCCTATGAGCCTCTGACCTGATGGCTGACTCTGCTGTTTTGTCAACTCACCTTCCGTACGGAGGAACTCAAGCGCTTTGTTTCAGGCAAAGAGTTTATTGTTTGGCTGAAACGTCCCTCAGCTAGAAAGTTGGTCTCCGGAAAAGAAGGACGCAATATCACTGTCTGCCCTCGTGAAAGGGGAGTAAGGAAAGAACCATGGAGAGGAGGCGACTAAGCCCTGTCCCTCTTACCCCATTTATCACCATGGTTGGACTTGGGCATTGTGCTTCTTCAAAGGATGACATGAGTATATCTTTGTCCTTGGCGCAAGGTGTCCAGCCTCAGAAACAATGCAAGAACATCTCCCCTTTGCCGGATCAGACGGCCTGTGCCAATAGACGGATCAAAAGTTCAACGAACATGTCAAAGTAGTTTTACTAAGGGAGAGTAAGGCAAGGGCTGGCTCGATAGCAACCCCTGAAAACAAGATAAAACAAGACATGCGCCATCCTTTTCCGCCTCAGGTTCGGCCTGGGTGTCGCCTGCGTGGTCACTCGACAACTGCCCTGGGCGCCGGGGTCCAAGAATGACGCGTGCGACTGCGGGTTGTCAGGGGGTCGTATGGGACTAGGGATTAGTGCTGTATCTTGAATGATTCATGGGTCAATCAACCGAAACATCCGACGCATATTATGGTTGTTGAATCATTGAATGCATTGGGGAGCTCAAAGAGTACAGAGGCGCACAAGGCAGAAGGAAGGGAATGAGGCGTGTGCCTTCCACATTTGTGTCATGGTTCGAGAGGCAGGGTCTTCCATTCAAGCAGTTGTGTGCAATCCCAACCCCCTCCCGCTGCTCCCCCTGAAGACCCCCCCAAGTTTCAACCAACTTTCAAGCAGGTGGACGTGCAAGAATTTGTCTTGTTCCCTGAAATTCGGATTCCCAAAGGACGCCCTTGGCTTTCTCCTGCAAATGAGCGCCGCCTGAAAGGTCCCTGGTTTCGGGAAGTCACCATCTTTCATCCGTGGACCTTGACGCTTTCTCTCAGCTTCCCAAGGCATACCCACCAGTCACCAGTCAGTGCTGTTGTTTGCGAACATCTGAAGCAGGGAGCTACGTTTCGAGGCTTCGAAGCTCGCAAATCCCCAACCATCGAGCAGGGTCCGGCAGTGGACAATTTTGGAGCTATTCAAGATCCTGGTTTCGTGTTGACCCAGCTTTTTACAAGGTCCAACAAGGCCTAATTTCAGCAACCATATCTTCTGGAATTTCCGTGGCCAACAGTATCCGCGGGATTGCCGTGCTTTATCATGCCAAATAGTAGTATGAGACTGCGGCGCAGACGGCAGATTGGACGGTGATGTCTGTGTGTGTGTGTGTGGGTGTGTGCTTGTGTTTGTGTGCTTGTTGTTTGTTTGCTTGTTTGCTTGCTTGCTTGCTTGCTTGTTTGTGTATGTGTGTTTGTTTGTGTGTGTGGGCATGCGCGTGCCGAATTCTGGCCACCGTAACATTCGCTGTCAAGCTCTCGAGCCGGAGTTCTATCCCCCTGAGAGTGGATTTGAGGCTTGGTTTGACTCTATTGAACATCAACCTTGGTGATATCAACTCTCCTTTCGCGAGATCCGCTCCTCGAAGTCAACTTTATCGAACAACCCCATGTGTTTTCCCCTGTAACGGCGGACATGTGCTTTATCCGAATCCCAACACATTTTGCCAAACCCTTCGGTTCCCGCACCCGAGGCTTGAACCAACAGCTGGCTGGAAACAAGGGGTACCTAAATTTGCAGCGAGCAATCGCCACACAGGAAAGTGCCTGTAGAACCAGGTAGCATTCTTAAACAAAGCGCATGGCGGAAGATTAAGCCTAATTCGTTTTGACACGAGCTTAGCCCAATCCTGCGGAGCCGGCTCAGATGGCCTCGAGCCGAGGTGGAGCCTCCTGGGGGCGCTGGTGATTGATGTTGCCTGTTCAGTGCTGAAGAAGCTGCTCAAGCAGCCATGGGCTTAGTGGGGCGTGGGTTTGGTGCAGCGGATATGGGTCAAAATAAGGGTTTGGACACCCAATATGTTTGGCTTCCTTGTGGTTTCCCTTGCAACCAAGCCCAAACAGATACCCTTCCAATGTCTTGAAGCAAGTAACTTTGACACATGTTGACCATCTCAAGTGTTCCCTCAGCCACGCACCTTCAGAAAGGTGCAATGTTTGGAGGCACTCGAAAAGCCGGCTTTCGGAAAGGTATTTTGGGCCGAAAAACCTGGAAGTGTCTTTGGTGCCTCATAATTTGATCACTAGTCAAGGTTAGTCGCTGCGCTACTCCAAACTTTTCTATGTGCAGTCGTGAAACTGATGAGAAGTGTGTAGGCAGCCCCGTGTTTGACTGAAATTTGCCCACAGACATGTCAGTTGCCGCGAAAGGAAGGCCTGGTTGCACGTTGTGGTCCGCTGCAACGTGCACGATGTGCCGGCTGGCGTAGCAATGTCAAGGCTGATTGAGATTCTCTAATGTGGGTGCAGTGCGTATCTTTCTTTGCTTGCTTGACCCAGATGCAATCCATATTCAGATTCATCGAAGGCGGTCTGATTTGAAAGCCAGGGCATAGGGCCCACACACAAGTTGGGTAAAGGATGGTGTTTGTGGGAATGTGACAGCTGCAAAGGGCTCGACTCAGTCAACGCAAGGGTGACTCTTAGTGGGTGTCATCGCTCGCAAGCAAGTCTTTGCAAGGAACATGTTTACAGTCTGAAGTTTGAAGGGACATCGTTTGACATGGCAAGAAAACTGCACTCGTTGCAATCCTGTGACTGAAACCTTCGCCCGAAGGAAATGGCGTTCTGTCCGTCCCAAGACGAGGCCCAGGCCTGCGGGCAGCTATCGAGACGGGCCTGGATGCCCGGGCTCGCGAGACAGCTGATTGTTTTGTTCTCAGTTGCTGCTTTTGGTGTCTGTGTGGGTTTGCCGTGGTCCTGGCTGCTTGTGGCATGTTGCTTTGTAGGTTGCGTTGTTGTTATTGCTGCTTTGTTGCTGCGTTGATTTGGTGGCTGTTCACAACAGGATGCAGACGTTACCACTAATGTATAAAAGGGACGACAAAAACACAAAATCAACAACTAAAACAGGTGTTTGTGACAGCGCTTGGCTATTCAGATGATGCTGCAACTCATATGTAGCTCTTCTTGCACGAAGCCCCCTCTTGTAGTCCTGGGCGGGCGCTCGCAAATGGCAACGCGGGCCAACTCACCGATCTTTGTCCCACAGGACTGCCGTTGACTTCCAGATTCAAGTGGACGTTTCCGCCCCCATGCACATGCGCTACACCACACCCCCTCGCAGAACTCGGCGGTCTTTGTCAGAGGCCGGGGCCTTCATTTCTGCGTCTATTTGCGCTCGGCGGACAAGCCCCTAGCAGGAATCTGAGCCCCCGCACAGCCCGACTGAAGAGTTCACCTCTCAGGCTGGAAGGGCTTTGCACCAAAGGACGTCATTTCGCGGCCTCAATCTTTCCATTCATGGCTGAGAATGGCGTCCTTTGCTTTTTTGTTCACGGTTGCATTTGTTGTTGCAGGAGGGTGCTGTCAGAAAGTTAGTGGGCCTGGAGCTTGAGGCAGAGGCGCTTCATTGCTTTCTTTCGGCCGGGCTCGTCTAAAGAGTGTGCAGAGGAGGAGTCGGGCAGCAGTGAAGCGTGTCCTTTGGCCGTCCAAAGGACCGACAGCAGGAGAAGGAGGAAAATGAAAGACCTGAAAGAAGGTCCCAAGCAGCAGCTTCCAGCGATGGGCCTGAAAGAAGGCCCAGGTTTGAGCCAGAGCACAGGCCTGCCAACCTGACTGGGACCCCTTCTTCCAGGAAGGAAGGGGCAAGAAATCCAGGCAGGGCTGCTGATTGTCAGGTCCAAGCCAGGAGGGAAAAGGGCCTGAAAGAAGGCTATTGTGAGCTGCCTCAGAAGCAGCAAAAGCCTGGCTCCTACAAGTGGAGGCTGTTGAAAGAAAGAGAAAAAGAAATGATGGAAGATGAAAGGAGGATAATGCTTGAAAGAAGTCTTTTCGCGGCCTCAATCTATCAATTCATGGCTGAGAATGGTGTCCTTTGCTTTTGTTCACAGTTGCATTTGTTGTTGCAGGAGGGTGCTGTCAGCAAGCCAGTGGGCCTGGAGCTTGAGGCAGAGGCGCTTCATTGCTTTCTTTCGGCCGGGCTCGTGTTGTGTACTGAAGCCGAAAGAGGTGGCAGAGGAGGCGGCCACACCGCGCTGCAGCCAAGGGACATGATTTGCGGTGCGGACGCACAGATTCAGGGTTGGGGCCAGTAAGTGGCCACCCTCATGATCTTGTTTGGAAGGACTCGTTGCAGAAGGCGCACAGAACATCTTTGGAATAAGACCGCAGCAGGGCAACCAACAAACCCAACCCCCAAATGCAAGGAAGTTGCTCCCAAATGCGATTAAAACTCCTTGTTTGTGATCGCGGGCGCAGCGCTTGGAACATTTTTGTCGAGGATTTCATTGTTTTTGTCGAGGCCTGGGTTGCGTTTGCTCGTTGGCACTTGAGCGTCGTCTCGCTCACAGCCTTGCCGCATGTGTGCGTGTGTTTGTGTTTGTGTATGTGTGTGCGTGTGCGTGTGCGTGTGTGTTGGTTTGGTCGTGTTTGTCTGTGGGGTTGTCGTGCGCGTGTGTGTTTGTGTTTGTGTGTGTTTGTGTGAGGTTGTATGTGTGGTTGTGTTTGGGTTTGGGTTTGGGTTTGGGTTGGTGTTCGGGCTCAGGTTCGTTTGCGGTTGCGGTTGTTGCGGTTGTGGTTTTGTGTGTGGTTGTGCTTGCGGTCGATTGGGGGGTTGCTTGCTTGCTTGCTTGTTAGTTTGTTCGCGGCATGTGTAATGCTGAACGTGTATTCTGATGTGTTTTCTGCTGAATGTGTGTTACTGGTTCCGCTCGTTTTGTTTGCTGTCGTAGTGGAAGGTTGTCAATGACGCGGTGTCTTTTGAAGCCTGCAATTGATGAGTGAGCGCTGTCCTAATTCATGGTGATTGCCCTTCCTCAAATTTCAAGGGTAGTGAAGACCCTGCGGCTATCTCAGAGCCAAGCTTTATCAAATGCATGCCACCAGCGGGTAAAAGATCTCCCGTTGCAAGTGTTGCATGCGAGTCGAGTCTTTGAAGTATCTTAAACTGTGTCATGTTACACAGAGAAAAACATGACTTTGAGGCTTGCTGGAATAAACTTTGACGGATTGTCAAGCAATATGACCCCCATGATGTCAGCACAGCTTGCCCGAGGAGGTCTGGCTAGTTAGGCTCAAGAGCGCTCGTGCGACAAAGCAGGCTCCAAAATCATGTTGCTTTCCTTCAAGGAAAACAAAGAAGCATCTGGTTGGAGACTAGAAGTCAATGACAAATCCTTTTTTTCAGTAGATCATCCAAACAAGTAGCCCTCAAATAAGATAGCTGGAGATCCAACTCCGAACTCACGCCGGGTTCAGACCGCATGGGGCGGGGGGAGAAGTGGGGTTGAGTCCATTTCGGCCCCAGGCCTGGCATGCCTAGCGGGACGCTGAGCCAGCTGTTCGGCGTCCATTTCTCTAAGGGATCCCAAGTATTCATCGCATGGGCCAAGTTAGGCAAAGAACGGCTTCCATGGCTACCCAAGCCAGGGCTCAGTTAATCAGGCACAACTTGAATGCTGCCCGCTTGACAGATCTTGATAGTCTCGACCAATCTGCGGCCAGTCCATTGTGGGGGTTGAATCCATTCACTTGGTTTGCCCGTAGATTCAGCGTGACAGCCTGGCACAGCCGTCAACGATGAGCCTCCAGCTCTGTCAGGAATGTTGTGTTTAGAGGCCGAAGCAGGTGGTGTTGCACCCTCTCCAAAACAGGATACCTTAGGGGGGTGCGATTTTCGGCCAGCCAAAAACATGTCCCCTCCTTTTGTGCGTTGGGCTTGCTACGCTCTTTGCGCTCATTGCCTGCATCGGTTAAAGCCCAAGATTCCCCATTGAACCCAGAGCTGTTCTACTCCTCGGTTTGATAGCCGTGGTTACTCAATTGCCCAAAGGTAGCCGACCTTTTCACCGTGGGTTCCATGGTTCGGTCCATAGTCAGTCAGAGCCACAAAAGGTTAACCTTTCTATTTCTGGGTCCTGTGGGTAACTGAGGTTAACATGCTGGTTCGCAGTCGATGGGCTTTGTGCGTTCAGTCGGATGCTGCTACAGTGTGCTGCAGTCACTCGCCAAAGACGCAGCGGGAGAGTTGCCAAGCACCCGGCTTGGGCAGTCCTGAAGCGCACGTGCACGCTGGTGCCCAAGCAAAAGTTGCAGGATCTCTCGGAGCACTGCCCAAAGTAAGCCTACAGCAAGCTC
The DNA here is from genome assembly GCA_963377175.1 of Effrenium voratum. Taxonomy (NCBI): domain Eukaryota; class Dinophyceae; order Suessiales; family Symbiodiniaceae; genus Effrenium; species Effrenium voratum. The sequence goes on from CAUJNA010003341.1 coordinate 586,189, forward strand.
AAGAGCCCGCTGCTCAAGCTCCGCAGCCACCCTGATGGCTGAGCGAGCGCTCGGCAGTCGCACCAATCGATGGACGAGCATTTGTCTCCTGTCCTGAGATCACACACCCTTGACAGAGACGAGACCTGGGTTGTGCTGTTCCCCCCTCTTGATGTGGAACATAAAAGGGGCACCGAAACACATTGGTCGGGCAGCGTGTGCGTTTGCCACCCAATCCTGTGCATGCTAGCAGACCCATTTGATCCTTGGGGGTTCATCCCGCATTTTTTAGCCAGTCGACATCCCGAAAGCCAAGTTCCAACTTCAGTCAGCTTCTTCTTTCATGTGAAGTCCTAAAACAGAAAGGGTACGTCGTCGTGTTTTTTCGAGCAACAGACCATACCCAAACTGGTTTGACATGTTAAACCCGCTCCCTAGCGCTCTCCCCATCCTTTTTGGTCGAGGTGAGCATGCTGCCTTCTCCGCCTTTCTGGCGATGCACCTTTCTTTGCAGACACCTCAGGGATACGGGTCAAATGGACACGCGTCGTGTTGGAATCATGTTGGCAGACGGGGAGGGAAGGCATTTATCATCAGGAGCTACCCCAATGTGAGGGTGGTTAATCATGGCCCCTGCAGGTAAACATGAAAGGGGGCGGGCCACACTGATCTTCAACAACATGCAGATGGATATGCAAGACACAAACAAAAGATGAGTATGAATGCCAGACCTCTCCAGGCATTGTCCTTCTCGGCCTGCCTTGGCCACTTCTCCCATTCTGTATGCTCGGGAGATACCATGATTTGCAAGGAAAGTCTAGCCGGGAATGCCTAGTTTGAAACAAGATACTGTGCGTGAGCCTCTGGAATTCCGACTCTTGCAGGCTAAGGAGGTTCGCTCTCGCGATCCCCTGATCTAAACCTACCAGCACTAAGATCGGACTTTTGGAAAGGGGGAATCCTCAGGATTTGCTGCGGCCAGGCAGCATGCGTGCAGTGCTTCAATTTGGGAAACTATGTCCTTTACATTTTACATGGTGTTTTAGCATGTGTTACCTTCAAGAAACACATGCTGTACCCTCAAACGAGGCATGTTGTACATGCAAGAGCGGCACCAACAACACGTTTCAACGTCATTGCCACACATGCGTCAGAGGCACGTTTCCAAACTGTAGTCACAAAGAAAAAAATATAACATATATAATGTGTTTGGACCCCAAATCACCATGTGAATGGCTGCATTTCCGATCTCAACTATCCAGATGCAACACCCACATACACACGCGGGAATTTATATATATATTCTATGCACACCTTCATGTCCATATAGGTATACATATGTAGCATATTCATATATACAGACATACACACGCGCTGCATGGACATGTGTTATCAAGACTACCTACGAGAGCCGCTGCCCGCATTCATACCCCAGCATTCCCTCCACAACATGGCTTCTCGGTGGGGTACTTAGAAGCATGTGTTTGTATGTGTGTTTGTCACTCTGATATGTTGAATCATGAGCCCTAAACAAGCGCCTTCCAAACGTCAGAAACCGTGCCAGGTACTTTTGGAAGCGCCGGAAACACAAGACGTTGGAATTTCTGGGTGGGAACGTATGCAAACTTGTTTCCTGCTGTTCAGGTACAGCAGCGTGTTCAACTGGCGATGCAAATGGCAGGGAACTGAACCGATTTGGGGCTCTCAGATGCTCGATGACATTCATGACATGCAAGCAATGAACAGCGCAAAGCGTCAAGGCCGTTGGCATACCGAGTTCTGGTAGAAGAAACCCATGGCATTGGCACCAGGTGGGTACTGCTCCAGCTTCGCTGCTCTAGACCGCTCAAGGCGGGACATTTCGGTCGGTGGCCCCGGAAAGCTGCTGATCACCTTTCAACCGACACGAGGCCTTTGTAAGTCGAAAGCCTGAAGCACTTGCTGTTGATAAAATGAGGAATGCGCAAAAACCCGGCATGCACATTCAATCCAAGGGTGCAAGGGAAGTCAAGTAGTGGAATGTTGACGGCAACGGTGCAGAATGTGTGCCATGTTGATGGAAGCTTTGCTCAGCCTTTTGGCCAAGAAGACCTGCATAGCTGCGTGCATAGCTGCGTGTTCCCCCCCGCCCCTCCCGCTTGTTTTCGTGCAAGCATGCGTGGCTATGTTTCGTTCATCCCACCCCCACTCAAGTTCGCTCAGGGGGATCTCTGAGAATCGATAGGCGCTGGCGGTGTTGTCCATGGCGCTGTGGGCGGTGCTGGTGGGATTCTCCAGACACCACCTGGGTGTGCACAGCTTAGCGCAGGCCAAGGGCGGTTGGGCGGTTGGGCCGAGGGCCCGTCGCTACCATTGGCTATGAAATTCAATTGGGAACCCTCTGAAAAGCCGTTGGTGGATGCAAATCCCCACCGAATGCTAATGTCTATCAAAGGGTGCCCTATTAAAATTCAACCCACATCAAGAATATCACGAGGTGCCAGGAAGCCATTTTTGAGCTTCTGGAGATGGTAGGCGAGTCATTGAACAGCTCACTGCCTTCTTTTTTCTGCATTCTGGGTGCGCATGTCCAAAACAAGACACTTCCTTGATGTTCTAGTGTGTGACAAAGGGAGGCCCGCAAAATGAACCCAGAAGCTTGGTAGGGGAAGGCCAATTCGAAGCAGTTCATAGTTGGGTATGTCTCCCAATCTGGGGACCCTGCAAATAGTGTAGCCTACCAATCTAAAAATGGCCACCATACGGAAAAAGGCAACCAAAAAGTCCCATTTGTCATTGGCTGGCTGGTGTTGCCCTGAGTTGGGCTTCGGTGCGCTCAAGAGAAGATGGACGGACGGACGGAGGGGCGGACGGACGGACGGACGGAGAGGGATTCCAACATGCTCTCGAAACAAGTTGAATGTGCGTGTAGATTTATACATTATGCATAATCATACACACGAATATATGCATAGGAATGCATATATATATATATATATATTCATGTGATGTACTCTGCTATGTGCACATGATAATGTTTGTTGTGTTGATGGTTTCATGGATTTGTTGTTGGTTATGTATTTATATACATATGTGTTTATGTGTGTTTGTTTGTTGATTGTTGTGTTTAGTTGTTTAGTTGCATTTTGTTTGCTTGCTTGCTTACTTACTTATGTATGTGCTTGCTTGCATGCTTGCTTGCTCGCTCGCTCGCTCGCTTTCTTGCTTGTTTGTGTGGTTGCGTTCTTTCTTGTGTGTTTGTTTGCTTGCGTGCTTGCTTGCTTGCTTGCTTTGTTTTGTTGTTGCCTGATTGTTTGTTGTTTTGTTTGTTTGTTTGTTCGTTTGTTCGTTCGTTCGTTGGGTTGGTTGGTTGGTTGTTTGGTTGGTCATTGGTGGTTTGGTTGTTTGTTTATTTGGTTGTTTTGCTGTGTGTTTGCTCGTTTGTGTGTGTGTGGTTTGGTTGTTTATTTCCTTCAATGTGTTTTGTTTGTTTGTTTGTTTGTTTGTTTGTTTGTTTGTTTGTTTGTTTGTTTGTTTGTTTGTTTGTTTGTTTGTTTGTTTGTTTGTTTGTTTGTTTGTTTGTTTGTTTGTTTGTTTGTTTGTTTGTTTGTTTGTTTGTTTGTTGGTGTGTTGGTTTGTTGGTTTGTTGGTTTGTTGGTGTGTTGGTTTGTTGGTTTGTTGGTTTGTTGGTTTGTTGGTTTGTTGGTTTGTTGGTTTGTTGGTTTGTTGGTTTGTTGGTTTGTTGTGTGTTGTTTTGTGTTGTTTTGTTTTGTTTTGTTTGTTTCTTTGTTTCTTTGTTTGTTTGTTTGTTTGTTTGTTTGTTTGTTTGTTTGTTTGTTACTCTTGTCGGTTTGTCAGTTGGTTTGTTTTGTGTTTGTCATGCTTTATTTTTTATAAATTACTCATGCTTATTCATTCATCAATATGTCGGTTGTTCATATTGGTCTGCTCAGAGGTGAGCGCTTTGCTGTGTTCCACTTTTCCGCCACAGGGCAACATGGAATGAAGTCATCCAACAGTCGAGCCTGGCGAGCCGCCTGACAGGTTGGCAGCATGAGGATGGTTCGAATCTTCAATGAGTTTCCAGATGGGGAGACTCCTTCCTGGCTTCATGACACACAAGTTAGGTCATTATCGTATCCCATGTTGAGATGTGTAAGCAAGAAAGTCCAATTTGGCACATTCCCACTTGATCACCTGTTGGCACAAAGAACGTTCACCCCCAGTGGTTGTCAACGCCGCAATTGGGAAGACACCTTCATGCCCTCCCCCCGGGCTCCCAGCAACTCGATTGGGACCCTGATTCCCAAGAATCAACTGGCGTGTTGTTTTTCCACATGGGCTGAAACAGTTGGCCTTTTGAAATGCGTCGGATTGCGTCGGGTGACCTTTGGAAGAAAAAAAAGACGTCCCGCAGGTGCTCTGTGGCACTTTGCTGGGGCTGCTGGCAGCACCTGCTGGGGCACCAAAGCGGGGGGGGGTACCGAGATCTTCTCGGTGCTTGTTTTGGTGTCTCTTTCTGAGGTCGGGTTGTTGGGTTGGTATAAGAAAAGGTCATTGTATTCGGCTTTGTATCTGGTTGAGTTGGAGTTGGTGGTGGGTTTACGTGATGAGATTGGTATGAGGGAGGCGACATGGAGCATCGTAGAGCTTGGATACACAATCTGCGTAATGCTGGAACTTTGAGGTTGAGTGGCAACTTGCGTTTGGTCTTCCGTGATGGCCGGAACTGGCAGTTGCGTAGAAACATGGCTGGCAACGTGATAACATGATGCATAACTTTGTAGATCTGCGTAAGAAGTTGGATGTACAGTATATGTGTTTCCGTTTATGTTCCTGTGGTTGCATGGGAAAAGTTGGCCCTGCCTCAAGAGGCTGGAGAAAGCTCCGCCACGACTTATCCAAGCGTGACAGACCCAGGCAAGGTTGCATTCCAAGTGCATGATGGCTGATTTCAGGCTGCTTTGCTACGAATGACTGCACCTGGCCTTGGCATGTATGCCAAGCCGGCCGCATTCACAGCGTGTGTGTTTTCTCGTAGGAAGTGGTTATCCGCTCCGCCCAATGGCCGGTTTCAAGTCATTCAGGTCTAACTTGGTCCTTTGTAGCACATTTGGAAAGGCGCAAACAGGGTGCACGAGAACAAGACTATCCCTCAGATCGATGCAAGCTGATTCCCTGGGCAGGCCCTCGTGGTTTTTTGGGCCCTGAGTAAAGAGGGGCCTTCTTTTGGGATCGGAAGGTGCACGCCAGCCAAGCACTGCACTGGGAAAACAGAAGCCTAGGCCTAGGCCATGTTTCCGATGTCGTTAATTGCTTTTGCCCCTCAAATGAGTGGTAGCTGAAACCGAGAATATGACGTGTAAAGCATCCTAAACCTTGAACCAGAAGGCCTGGCACTTTCGATGATGTGATCCGGAGAAGGTACGAGAGTATTGATGTCATTATTCTACTTACATGCTATTCCAAGCATTGTGTGATGTTGTTGTGCTTTATTTGTGAAGATGTGTGATGGCGTTGTATCATTGCTTGAGGTAGGTGTTTTGATTGTTGTTATTCTCATGGCTGTTTTTCTTCTGATAGCGTGAAGGCCTACAAAGCTCAACCTTGTAGGCTATTAGGTCAGGTCAGCTGGACCAGCTTGCATTCAGCTTCCATTTGTGTTGGGAATATCCAAAGATCTATGAGACGCACTAAACGGCTGCCAGGGTGCCAGTGTGTTTATCACATCACGCTGTGACTGGCTGGTTGTCTTCCTCATGGCAGGCGTGTCAAAAGCAGAACTTGTTGTCCAGGGGTTCTCCACAAAAAAAGAATAATGTTCCAGCCATCGCATATTTCATGGTTTATAGGTCTATAAGCGCGATGCGTCGCAAAGGCAGTTGCACACTTCGGGTCCTCAAGCCGTCGCGCTCAGGTTTGGTACCTGGCGGAGATGCGGCTGGCAAAGCCTTTGGCACAAATTCAGAAGCTGGTCGACAAAGTGTGGTCGGCCCTGGACATTCGCTGCGATGGGTATGCTTGCCATAAGGAATAGCCCATAGCCCCGTTTAGGTCTCACTTGCAATTTGTGGAAACAAATGCATGGGTAGTGCCTATTCAGTGGGATGTGTGGTGCACCCTCAATGTGCTGTCCTCACATATCTCTGCAAGGTGTTGACATTGCTGCCAAGAAGTGCTCACATGTGGAGTGCGGAGCCTTCTCATTCCTTCCACCTGCGGGTCACCTACGGCTTTGATAGCCGAAAGTTTGATTCCCACACCCCTGGGAGTCGCCGCAAGTCGTCCGGATGCTTCACAGGCACGGATCTCAAGTAGTTGATCTTCAGGTTGGCCGAAGTTGGCTGGCTGCTTATTGCGCCATGAGAAAGTGGGCGGCTCGAGGAAAAAGCAGCTGCCCAAAGGGCTCGAAGAGCGGGGTCACGGCAGCTGTAGGTCATGCATCAGAGGTCGCGGATATCTATCGGCAAGCACAGCAGAAACCAACATTCCATGCGTCCTACTTAACAGGCATGTTGAAGAACGTTTCAAATGAGTTATTGCTCTTTGGCAGATGTGCTTTGTTGTGTGACGGCATCGTGCACAAACTCAAAGGTTGTGCATGATGTTAATGATTAACGGGCAAGTCAGAGATAAAACGTCCAGCCATGTCTGTTGATTCTATGTATTTCAGGGGCATGGTTCACCCTGAGCCAGTCTTGCATGTTGCCTTGCTGGTTTCCTGACCGCAAGGCAGGCATGAAAAAGCGCGTTCCACATTCCTTGTTTCCCATCAAGCAAAAATTGTGAATGCTAGGCGCATTTGACACCCACTCAAACAATTCGGCTCTCTCTCCATTCTGCGACTCAGCCGTAGTACACCGAATTGCTTTTGCTCAAAGCTGGGAAAAGGTCAGGAGCAGCATCGTAGCAAATCAAGCTTAAGTTTGAGTGTCCTCAACTTGCTGCTTAGCTCATGTGGAGACAGGAAACTGCTCTGAGAAGATTAGTGGTGCCCTTATAAGTACTGAATAACAATAAGACCATGGAGCACCCAATCAAACGACGGCGGAAGAGTGCAGCACCTTGGATGGCAAGCAGCATTGACGGCATTCAATCTTGCTCGCGAGTCCAGATGTCCCCACTTGTTCAGTGGCATGTTTGCTTTTCAGACCGATGTGCTATCACTTGTTCACGAAAGCTACAGTAGCTATGCTGGCATTGAGTTGTTTTTTTGCTTTTGCTTTAGTAATTTAGGTGCTGGGCCAACTTCAGGGGTTATTCCCCAAGCAGTGCGAATACACTGCGTGCGGTTTTTGCGCCTTGTATTCCCAAGCTGTCTAACCTCAACCAAGCCCAAGCAACTTTTTGTGGCCATGCTGTTGCGTTGTGTTCGGCGCTTACTTTCATTTTATTTGTGCGAATTCCTGCCCCAAATGTAATCATTTTTGACCACAGTTTGGGGTCGCTTGTCAAGATACCTTTCAATGCTGGGGGGTACTGGTTTGCATTGCTTCCGAAGACTTTACTGCCCACCCGCCCCGCCTGGTGAAGGGTTCGATTCCCCACCCTGGTCCGCCCCACACTACCAGCACATTCTCGTGCGCGATTGTTGGCGGCCAGTGTCAGCACCTGGCCCAAGGTCTTTGGGCGTGCATGTAAAGTGTCTTTTCTTTACCTTGGCAACTACTGAGTTGCATATGTCGTTGTTGGGCTGGCTAGTTTTCGTTCACCGGCCTCTCAAACTATGGCCACTGAACACCTACGTTTGCTTGAGGCCTTGCTTCCAAGTTCTTCTCAGGTAGTCTTGCCTCTACCTGATGCAGGGGCCTTTTTTGGGTGGATTCTTCTCCAGGGCCTTCATTCAAGTCTGACTCAGGCTGACATGCTCCCACTCAGGCTGACGTGCAAGCCAACAGATACCAAAGGAATGCCATTGGCCATCTTCCCAAGCGGGCCTTGCGACCAGGGGACCAAGTTGTACTGGGGAACAGATCATGTGTCAGAAGTACCTACCACCTTGTTTCCAGCGGCGACCGGGTGTTGCTGCACCATGACCCGGGCACGTCGGCTTTGTCAAACCAGAGACCCGCTCAACAATTGTGGTTTGCCTTGCGGTTCCCATTAAAACCTTCGCATGTGGGGTATACCCAATGTGAGCTATCGTTTGATTCACTGTAGGTGCTCTTCTTGGATCTCGATGGTGTCTTGCATTCAGTGGAGGCGCCCGAGGAGACGACAGCGAGTCTCACGGCCACGTCTTTGGGCAGAGGGTGTTGGGTTTTGCACGCGCCCTTCCTGCAAGGGATGGATGAGCCCAGAATTTCAAAGGGTTCGTCTTGTCTTCCGGAAAGGCTTGTACAGGTACATTGGCAGTTTGGTGAACATCCGCTGCTTTTGAGAATGCCACCTTGTCCTCGCAACTGATTCTTACATGCCAGCACGCACGGTCATTGGGTAAAAGGCTATGGTGAATCCTTGGATTTGAGGTCGTCGAATTATAGGCCTTAGCAGTTTGAAAGCTCAGTGACGCTCATACCGTGTCTGAGGGCCGGTCACAATTTCGGTTAGATTGAGGAACTTGGCTTTGTGAAGGTTGATCACTGAATTGGTTGAGGGTGAATTTGAGCAGGCCTCCTGGCCATAGTGGACATGGAGGCATGTAGAAAGCAAACTTGGTAGACACGCTTGGGTTGTAATGGGCCTCTATTGCAAACTCCTTGTTGGACCATGGCTGTTTTTTTTCTTCATTTCACGGTCCAAACATTTGAAAAGTGTTCAGCTCATCCAATGAACATTCAACTCAAGTCGGTTGGAGCCAAAGTTATAAGTTACCAGGAAAGCTTGTGGTACGTTCGGCCATACACCTGGCCTGCCGCTCTTCGGCGCGATGTTCTTTCGGCAGGAAGAGTTCTTCAACCCAGAGGCGCTGCTGCAGCTCCTGCGGGTGGTAAAAGCTGCCGATGCACGGGTGGTCTTGTCCTCGAGCTGGCGCCTCGGCAACGACTCGGGCTCAGGTTGGATGGGGGTAGAACCCCTGGTTCTGCGTACTCCCCTACAAAACGTGGAATTCAGGGATCGAAGGATCAAAACGGGGGGGTCAATTCCCCAAAGGAGTTTCCTCGTGATTTTGTTGGGTTCCATGTCAATCTGGGGAACAAGTGAGCAACTACCTCCACCTACCACCAATCCAAACCACCAAGAGAGAAGCTTTATTTGGGCCTCGCGAAGGGTTCTGGCGGGAAGTTTCGTCACGCGCTGATGGGAGCTTAAGCTGCGGCCACGTTCATTTGGCTGGATCTATTGTAGCGCCAGACGGGAGTTTCTCCACTGCTAAATCAGATAGTGTAGCTCTTCTTTTACATGCATGCGGGCAAGCGCAAGTGAGCCTGATTGCTTCCGACAACGGTCTCAAACAAACTCTACCACAGAGCTCATGAATAGAGGAATGGCGCTCATTCAGAGCAGCTTCTTTTCAAGTGCCAGATGTTGCTCATCACAATTTAGGGATGGAATCGCAGGATTGCCACTTTCCCCCATCTGATCGCCGGCCGAGCTGTGAGATGGCAGGCTGTGTGATATCGGCGCTGCGGCTCGCCTCGAGACCTTGCATATCAAGCCGGGGCTTCCACGTCTCCCATGTTTGGATGGGTTAAGTTCATCTCAGCATTCCATTCCATCCATTTCACCGGCTAAGAGGTGTCCTTCCATTTGCTTAAGAAGTATTTTCGTGCTCTTCTGTTGGTTGTAAAAGGAATTCATTGCTACTGGAAATATGTTTTTTCCTAGGGACGTAATCAAATGGAGGTTTCTATCCCGTGTTTGGCGGTTCCGCGTCTCATTTTGTTTCCAGCCCGAGGCGGCTCAAGCCTCAGCAGCGTCAGCAGGCCACCGAGGACGGCCATGGTGTTTGCTCATGGCGGGGCTCTCAAGAGGTTTGGTGTGGTTTGGCTTAAGAGGTTTGGTGTGGTTTTGTGTGGTTTGGTGTGGTTTAACCCTCCAAGTAGGTTAAAGGGAAACCACCAACCAGTTTCTGGCGTTGACCCCCCAGAACTGGTCAAAATATTATACACTCCCTCAGGTTAACATGGAAGCTCCCAGAAGGCCTCTGTAAATGGAACCAAGTCTGCCAAAGGGGTCCCGGAAGTTTCCATGTTAGTCTGGAGGAGGGTATCGCCCGGTGAAAGGGCATGTGTTTTCGGCGGTCAGAGGACTTTAGACTTTAAACTCTGGAGAACCCGAAAGTTCAGCAGATCCCACCCAGTCTCGAACCCGAACCCAAGGGTGCAGTGTGGCCTCGCAGGTGCCTGATCCCTCACGGCCTTCGGCGCCAACCAAACCTCCAGCCCCTGATGGATTTCATTGCGCTTTAGCATCTTTCCAAGGGTCAGTACTATTTGGGGTCGCTTCCCTCAATCTCCTTGTAGATGTGCGCGTCGGCAGAAATTTCGATCCATCACAAGCCCCTGAACACCTGGTCGATTTCGAGGGTGAAAACGAGAATGTAAACATGGCTGAACATGAAGCGAAAGGGCAAAGCCAAACAGCTAAACCGCCGGCTTTGGGCAACTGAGATCAGGGTCAAGTTGATTCCAAGTGTTTGGGCCATTGCTTTTGGTCACTTCGCGTTGGGCGTAGCGCAGAAGACGACCTCGAAAGTGACCTCAGCAGGCCATTGGCGAGAAAGCCATCGATGCAGCCGGTCTAATCCATGGGAGACAGCCACTTCTGCAAGGCACCCCCAAGGAGAAACGCAGCCCATTGCCCATTGACCATGCAATCACCAGGACATGCTCGGTCTTGGGAAAGCACCAAAATCAGATTTTATGAAGCCACAAACAGTGCTGTTCTTTCTGGCTGACCGTGTGTTGATGATCATTTTGTTGTAAAAGCTGCTGTGGAATTTATAGTTTTTTTTTTTGTTGGAACCCTCTCCAAGTCAGCCTTGATAGGCCCAGGGCTGATCAGCCTATCAGTTCCCAATGCTTTGTGAGAAAGGCCCAAATAAGAGCTGATTGGGTATTGAAAGTACATGGTGAGAGCAAACCACGAACGAATCTGGAGAAAAAGCCCTAAGCTTGTTGGTTTGCATGATTTCCAGGACTACAGGTGGATCCTCTAGCCAACTCGAAAAACACTGGAGCCCAGCCACGCCTAGCCATATTGTTCCAGCCGGCATCCCACTTGGCTGCCTTTGGTTATAAATACTTGGCGGCTCCTTAGCTTTTTAGCTTCTGGTTAGTTTAGTGGTTGTTTCCATTCAACCCACGAAAGCGAAACTTTTAGCAGGGGGTCAGAAAACGGACAGCCCAGCATAGGTCAGAAACCCCTACCATGGATGTACAAAATCCTACACCAGTTGGGATGGATGAAACCCTACAAATATTGGGATACCGGTCAACCCGATTTAGGAGGTGTATCACCCCCACCCAAGCTGCGGAGCGCCGGTGAGCTTCGCAGGCCTTGGGCGCCTTCGACGAGCTCCTGCGGCCCAGCGACGCAACCAAGGACCTCCGGGATCGCGAAGCTCCGCGGAAGGACGAGCTCCAGTTCGGCGGAAAGGTTTTTGGAGGGAACTCTCTTGGTATCGGTTATTTTTTCAAAGGGAAGCCCGTAATGAGTTGAATCTAATGGTTTGGAAGAAGTGTTGATGTATGTTGTGGGCAATTGTCATCACAATGCTAAGCCAAAAGCTTGGTTCTACTTGATTGCATGGGTGCCAGATGGCCCTTGACTTTTGCTAGGGCGATGCTATGCAAGAGAGCATCCAAACTCTAAAGCCGAGGCTGAGATCCAAACTTGGCTGCAGGAGAACAAGGCTCAGGCAGGGCCTTCTCGAAGACTCATTTCGCTTTTCGGGTCACATGATTTTGTTTGGACAGATGGATCGAGTCCGCAAAATCGAGCTTGAGGTCTGGCCCAAGAAGGAGAAGCATGCTTCTGGCTCAAAAAGTTCATAACTGCCACAGTCACGAGCGTCGAATGGCTTTCATTTCAATTCAGCACCCGTTCGTGGACACGCCCAACGCATGAAACAAAGTGGGCGTTCGCCGCAGGATTGGTTGGTCTTGGACGACCTTCCACTTGACTTGCCCTTGGAGCACCTGGTGAGGACCGATCCCTTTCTGGGGCCACGTGGCGTGAAGGTCGGGAAGCCGTGACACAAAGTGAGACGGGGGCGTCTTTCTGTGAGGAAAGCCTTGTTGGGGTGGATTAAAAGGGAAAACCAAGAAAAATGACCCATGTGTAGTTTTTCTTGAGACAAGCCCAGATCCGAAGAGAGCTCAGTGCATGCGCGAGATCCCAGCAACTAAGGCTGACCGCAGGGAAGGCTGACGAGGCAATAGAGAAGCTGCGGAGCATGAGACAGAGTCTTCCAGTACCTCAGCGATCTCAGAATTGAGCCGCGTTTGCAGTAGGGTACAAAAGGCAAAAGCGATTCGTTGTCGGTAGCCGTTGACGAAGACTATGTTTTGGAGAGGCTCCTGTGCTGGTTGAGGTGGTTCTTTTTTTACTAGCCCCCGCTTTTTACTAGCCCCGGCTCGGCACAAGGCCTCCAAAGAGGTTGGCTGGGGGTTGGTGGGCCGATCCCCAGCATTCCCGGTTGTTTGTCAGGGCTGCGTATTGGGCCTGACTTGATGGCAGTTCAGAGTTGCTCAGGGCTGGTTTGGAGTGAGTGATGGGATTGATGAGGTCTTCACGAGGGCGGGTGTTGGCTTTGTTTGGGTTCATTTGGGCTCGGCAAAGGGCTGATATGCAGGATGCGGTTGGGAGGGTTTAAGGTTGACTTGGGGTCGGTTTTGGCTTGGTTGGGGCTGATTTGTGCTAGGTGTGCGGCTGGTTTAGTCGTGGCTTTCGGGTTGCTTCAGGGATGTGGTTATGCAAGTTTTGGGCTAGGATTCGTTATGCGTTGCCCCAAACCACCAATCCTAGCCCTAACCAGCCCAAAAATGACAGTACCGGTTGCCTCAGCAAGTAGGTCGCTGGGTTTACAGCCAAAAACAGCTCCCGTTTGCAACATCAGCCCCTCAGTCAAGTCAGTTGACGGCCACCTAGACCTGAGGGGTCAAAGGGTTCACAGCCCGTGTGTGTGTGTGTGTGAGTGTGTGAGAAAGCAAATTAACAACTACATGAGCGTTGAATATGTATGTCTACAACAATATATTCCTGTGGGCGTGTGTGTGTGTGACTATGCTGTATGCTTGCATGTGTCTGTGTGTGTGTGTGCGTAAATATATTTGCACGTATGCATTGTCCTCCTGCTGGCATGACCTCGTTTGATGCTTATTATAACTTCATCCCGTAGAATGGTGTGCATTGTAGCTGTGAATATTTGAGTTGGTAAAGCAAACATAAGACTGAGCAATGTGGATTCCTTGAATACAGAAACACTCTGGTAATCAAGGAAAAATCCTTGTGTTTAAGGACTTATCCTTCTACTTAAGGAATGGTATGTGTGTACTCATGGAATTATGGTTGTTCTTCGGGAATGTTGCTTGTCCTCAAGGAGTTTGCTTGTTTACAAACACTTGGGAAATGTTGGGCCAATCTTTGGGATTGATCCGAGTCCAAGTTCCATCTAAGTCCATTTTGAAGTACGTTGTCCCTTGGAGTTCCGATTGCCATTGTGAGGAAAGTTCACCTAATTGCTTGGGTTCTGAGAATTTCTTCGGCAGGATTGATTGAAAAGATGTACGACGTTGTTGTTTGTTTTCCACTGCTGTTTACTCAAACCGCACTACATTGACCAGCATGCCTGAGGACTGACACGCTCACCCATCAACCACCCAACGGCACCATATCGTTTTCTCCTGAACCAGCGCTTCAGCATCTACTCGACTGCCAGCATCCACTCCTGCCTACAGCGAGACATGGACGGATGAATTCTACAGTTCTTACTGCCCAAGGAGAGCCATCACTGCATTCTGCACAGCTGTCACGTTGTCTAGGGTAGTAACATTCTGGCAGGAATGTTCAAAGATGTCCCTATAGTTTAACCGCTAGTCATGCGAAGTAAACCTGCAACGCAAGAGACTCGTTGTGTTTCTCATGTTGACGTCGGTTGGTTGCTTTCATTGGCCGGTGAGCTCGCTTCGCCCTTCGACCCTGGATTATGTGCCCATGTATGCTTGACGTGTGTTGGATCATGTTTAATGGATGTCAACTGATTCAAGTGTGTATGTGTATGTGAGCATGAGAGTGTGCGGGCATGTATGAGTGCATGTGGGCCAACTTGCGCAGTAAGTGGCTTGCTCTTCTCGGACAAGTTCGGGTAACACGGTCAAGGGAGAGAGGTTCTGAGGTCTAACCGTTGGCAAGGACCTGACCATCATTCACCGGTTACCTCGTCAACAGGAAAGCCCTCAAATCCATTCTCTTTCTCCTTGCCCTGTCTCCCGAAGCAATCTTGGATAGGCGAGGGGAGTGACAGGGAAAGGTTAACCGCTATGACGAAGAGATGAGGAATAGCCTGTGAACCACCTCTCTTTCTGGTCTCTTGGATAACGACCAGACGGAGGCGGGTACTTAGATGAGTGTTCTGTAGGTATTTAAACAATCGTCAGCATATATGTTTGTTTTGCCTGATGTTAAATCATGTGTTTGTTGGTGTATCGATTGATGGGGTGTTTCTCTCCAAGTAGGAACCAGCCAAGTTACACGTCTTTCTTATGGAATCTGAGAGTGGCTGCGTGTGGAGTGGGCTGCCAGTAAAAAACAACCACTGCAATTTACAGGTGTTACCCTTGATTTTACGGACTGTGGCAAATGCTCTCAGACGTTTGCGCCTCGGACCAAAAGGGCTCCTTCAGATCGAGGACCGTGTTGAAGCGACGTTTGTGGGGTTTGTCAAGCTTCCAAGTCTCAGAAAGAATCTGTGTGGCTATGTCACTGGCTATGGCGTCCTCTCTGATTTCTTTGAATGAATGTCAGTCTTGGAACCAAGGACTGCGCGGGGTCGAGAAAAAGCGGCCGATGGGAGTTCAAGTGCAGCATGACTCGAAGAGCTGGCGGCCATCTTCTGCTCGAGCTGCGCGTGCTCGAGCTGCAACTAATTTCGGGTTTCCTGTTTGCTAAATTCCAGGGGCCGCAACGGTGCTTTGGGAACCTTGATTAGCTTCTGACTTGTCGGGCAGCGAACCCATTCATGGGTTAGTTGTGATTTGGAACAGAGCAATTGTCAGGTGCGTGACTGATTGCTCAGGTCGCGCGGGCGGCTGAATCCTGCTGCATCGCCACAGGCGTGCATCGAGACAGGTCCCCAAAAGGGGACCTACCGTGCGTTCGCTGAGGCCAAAGGCAGCTGTCGGGTTTGCCATAAACAAAATGTCCACAAATGTCGGGCTTCTTCTTGAGGGAGGCATTGCAATCAAGAAAAAGAGCCCACATGTCAACCACAGAAGGAAGACCCCCGATGTGTTCGAGAGCTCTTCAAATGGCAGCGAGCGTTTAGTGTTCGTCAAAAATCCTTTTGAAGGAAATACGCATGAGTTCGGGTACCTGTCCACCCAAATGTTGATGTTTCGACACCCTCCCCTGATTGCCTGAGCTGGTGGGCAAGCTGCATCATGGCTTTGTTGTTCTGCTGCGACACGGACACTGGAGTTCTACATGCTGCCTTGTTGCTCGGAGTTTCCGTCAGGTCAGTACATCTCAAGACGGCCCACCCTTCACACAGTCGACATGCTTTTCGTAGTAGCCACTACTTCGGCAGGCTCTAGCAATTGCAGTTGATGACTTCACATGTTTTCGTCATAGCAGTGTGAGGTGGCTGCCCAACGCGCACAAATCAGCCAGAGGGGAATTCCCTTTCGGGGAAAAAGCAAACCTTGCACATTTGGAAATTCCGCAAAAAAACAGGCAAGTAGCACAAAAACGGCAGGTGCGAGAAGAGGCTTACTCAGCCAAAGAGTGGTGGGATTCTGCAATCTTGGTCAGAGATGGGACGTCTTCAGCAGACACATCTGGCTCAAGCCACAGCCCGTGCCTGAATCAGAAGCTGTCTTGAGCTCCTTTTCGGACGTCTCCCTCTACACACACGGCAGCTAGTGAGTTGGCTATGAATCTTGACATGGAACTCCCTCAGTGGTTGGCGAACTGAATCCCGACCTATATGATGTCCACCGGGTCCCTGATTGAAATTCATGCCCGTTTCAGCTAGATGCCTTGCCGAGCAAGAGATAGAACGCGGCAACTCGGCGAGGCCTTGAGGCTCGAGCGCAGCCGCAGCCATGGATCCCCCAAGATCCGAGACTGCGAAGCAGACGCTGGGCCAGACTAAAGCTACACGGATTCGGATGCCACGATAAATCTGTTCAAAGAATTGAGGGCCTTTTGATTTCGGCATCCGTCATGTGGGCTTCTGCAATGGAAGGCATGTTGTTTAACATACTTTGTCTTTCTGCGGAATCGCTTTGAGGTCT